>VXAU01001099.1:3086501-3179242 GCA_013399695.1 Formicarius rufipectus | reverse complement strand
TTTGTGTTCTGGGGTGTTTTTTTGTCACTGTATTCACAGTCCGGCAGCGCTGGAGAGCACGCTAGCTCGGAGGTGGCGGTGGAGGTGGCTTTTTCCTCTCTTTCTCTCTCCGCCAGCTCCCCATCTCTTCCTAAACCCGCTGATGGGGGCTGTGGCGGGAGCGAAGGGGTGCAGTGGTGGGAAGCCGGATAGCCTAGACGGAGGGATATTAATGATTTTTTTTTTCAGATGGTAATTTGTCTTTGTGGTAGGGGTGGCCCATTAAATTTCATCTCACGTCCTGATGGAGATCAAAAGCGAAGGGGAGAGGGAGAGGGAAGCAGAGAGCCTTGTGCAGCTCCTTAGCTCTGTGCATTGTTAGAAACTTACGGGGAGTGTGTGTGGGGGTAAGGATTTCCAGAAACAACCTTTGTCGATCCAGCTCCAACACCCACACCGAAAGTTGGAGACCTGTGTTTTCCAGCATTACCATCTGCTCCCCTGCGCTGCCCAGGAGCACGCTTACTGTTACGCCTCAGAGGAAACAAACAAAAGGTGTGCTTGCCAAGTCGGTCCTGAACCTGTCTGTTCATAGGCTTTTAGGTGGAGCGTAAGTATAGGAGGAGTATTTCTGTCCTAAAGGTTCACTGCCCTTTCTTGGCTTGGTTTAGACTCTTAGATTATTTCCTGTCCTTAAAAGAGGTCTCCAAACCTGGTAGATGCCAGGTCCTGGGTTTTTGTTTTGGGTTTTTGTTTTTTTGTTTTTTGTTTTTTTTTTTTTTTTTTTTTCCCTTGAACTATTTATGTATGGATACATCGGCTTGGGATCATAGTAAAGTTATTTTTTTTGTTGATGTGTAAGTGTTCTCTCTCATTACAGAAAATACTTCATTTCCTAAATTATAGTCTGAGCTGCAAGAGGTTAGCTTTCTTTGCCTCTGGATGGGTTCAGCGGTAGGCTGAGACCCCAAGCCAATTGCACTATGCACAAAATAGAAACCAACTAAGCTAAAAGTTATAATGGGCTTTGATTCTTACTGCTTGTTGAGATCAGTAAAGATTCTGGGTGAGTGAAGGCAAGGGGGAGAGAGTAGCTGGAACAAGCTACTCATATAGAAAAGTGCTGTCTTGATTATACATGTGATTTGTAAGCACCCAAGAGAGAGAACTGGTCATAACTGCAGAGAAGGTGACAATGGAAAAGAAAAATCCTGCTGATATTTAACCAGATTTTTAACAGAGATTTCATTTGTAAACAGCCACTTGAGTCATCCATATCTTTCATTTTTTTCTCCAGTTGAATTAAAACTTTTCTGCTCAGATTGGATTGGATGATAAGTAGGCTCTGCACCAGGCAGACTGTAATAGAGGATCTCTGCATTTTATGTTATGCTGCTTGTGCTTTCGGTAAAGTGAAGGCAAGTTTTCCTGTTTTTCTCTCTATCTTGCTTTCTTTCCTCAAAGAGGCTAAGTTTTTGTCCTCTCCTGCCAGGGACATGTTAATCCTGAAAGTCATGGGAGGGAGAGAGATCCCACCATTCAGAATATAGATATTTGCTTTGTTCATCCCCCTAGCCTGTTAGGCTGATGGAATTGGCAGTGGCTGCCCTTGGTGACCTCCCTCCTTTCCTGCAAAGAGCTGGGGCAACCAGGGAGGAGAAAATGTGCAAACTCCAGTGAGTGAAAAAGCGCTACGCCAGGCAACAAAAGGCTTGAACAGAGATGTAGGGGATGATGGTCTATGTAGAAAATGACTTTTAACAAGGTGGCCTCAATCAATTCACATTGACTGGGAAAGACAGCATGGGGATGGATTCAGTAGGAATGTGTGTAGCCCAACAGAAACTTGATACAAGTGGTGCCACAGAATTTTAGTTGCTTTGAAGTAACGTGAAACGAGGGCTCAGAAGAAATGGCTTTGGTCGTCAAATATGATTGCCCTTCATTCTCCAGACAGACAGATGACCTGGGGAACGTACACCCTGACTAAACTCTTTGCTTCTTACCTTGGAGTCAGTTGTAAAATTCCTGCTTGACTTGGGCTGAGATGTGATAGGGCCCTGTTAGAGGGAAAGTTCCTGGAGAGCAGGCTCACTCTGTGATATTAAACATGGCTTGAACAATAGAATTCTATTTCAGTCAGGATGAATAATCATGTGAGCAGACATACGAGGGTTAAATAAGACCATCTGCATGAATATATCTTCTTGAAAACAAATAGATGCCAGGCAAAGTTTCAGTGTGCAACCGGGGCTGTTGCCTTGCTGTTCGGCAAAAGGGGGCAGCATCAAACAGTGCCACGGAGCCGCTGCTGCCTCCCTGCCTCGAGCGCTGGTGTGTGCTCTGCCCACTGGGATCTCGGAATTTTGGGTGTTAGCCGGTAGACCTTATTCAGGTGGTTCCTTGTTAATTGCCAGGTTACTTGCCTGTCTAAAAGATGCAGGATCGAAGCTGTAATTGTTTTACTTCGTGGTTGCATCACTTCAATGTGCTGATGAATGCTTGGAAATTAAGGTCAATGCTATATGATTGCAAAGTCACTTAGAAGGCTGACGGCACTAGCCTTACCCTCTTCTTACTGTACTGATTTTAGGGAGAGCATGATGAAGTCCTAGCTTTGGATTGCTATTGATATAAATGTCTTCCAATGAATTGTCATCACTGTTTTCTGTAGTAAGAAAATCAAACATTTTTCCTGAATTTAACTTTCTTTGAGAACTCATTTGTTTCCAGCCTAGAGACATATATTGATCCATCTTATAAAATAATGGATTTAGAATGCATTCTAATGCCTTTTCACATTTCATTTATCTGTATGCCTGGAATTATTAGATTAGCATTTCTTAGTTCATTTTTTATTGGGAGGTATGGATGATTTTACCAAGGGTCTCTTATTGGAAAGCCAGGCACTGGACTCCAGGTTTGTCAGGTCTCTTAAGTGTTGCTCACTGCCTTCATGGCAAGAGCTGCAGCAGCAAGTGCAGACCAGCCCCAGGAGGGTGGAGATGTGGTGAGGAATAAGGAGTCAGTGATCATAATGTGAAGATGTTCCACTGCACTGGGGTGCTGCTGAGGTCCAGAGTTAGGTGCAGTTCAGTGTGAAGTCTGAAAGTGGATTTGACTTGCTGCAGATCATACCCACCAGATCATTGCTGGTGTAAAACTGAAAAAGGGAAATTTAATTATCTGCAGACAATGGTGGAGGCAACTCAGATCAGTTCTCCAGGGGTGAAATTCATGGGTGTTCATTGTGCAGCAGGTGTGTAAGTAACAAGTCACACTGAGATTGCAGAGTCAGTCTTAAATGATGGACTTACCTATTATAGACTGAATACTGTGAGGCTGAACTGCCACTATTTTGGGTTGGGTTCTTACGATTTAGTCCAGGAGACAAAACATGGAGTATTGCACTATCCCTGTTGTGCCTTGGAAAGGGCTGTGTCCAGGTATGAGTGTTGTTAATTCTGAGGTTCTTTGTTATTGTTCTGTTACCTTTTTTCTTTATAAGGGGACAAAAATCAGCTCGCTCAAAGCAGTATGGCATGTAGTTTTATTGTAAGGATTGTTTCTCTTTGTTTTTGTTTGTTTGTTTGTTTGTTTTGGTTTGTTTGTGTTTTTTTTTCCCCACTCTGTGGACTGTTACTTGTCCAGAGTGTCCAGTACCAGGACTCATCCCATCTCCGTCCATGGTGGCAATTTTCATTAGTTTCAGTGGGAGCTGAGTATAAGAAAAAAGACTTGAACAGCTATTTGAGTCTGCAGCTTGTGTGGACAGTGCCATGTTTGCTTAACCTCAATATTTATTTCACCCCGTTCTCATTGTTGTCCAAAAACACATACTGCATGACAGCAGTTATTCCTTACCCCAGCCTCAAACCATGCGAGCAAAGTGCAGCAGAGCTCCAGTAGCACAACTGCGACTTTCAGCACTCAGGGTCTCCTTGACTACAGCACTGTGACTCCCAAAGTTACCTCTACTTCAGCACTTATATCAAGCACAAATTTTTAAGGTCCACAAAAAGTGATTCAAAGTGGTTTTCTGAAGTTGAGTGTATCAGTAGTAGTAATCCGTAAGTATTACTGTATCAAATATATGTCTACAAAGTTTGTTTTGTTTCAGAAGGTACTAAGTCTGGGAGGTAATTTGCATGTGAAGTATGTTACCAAGCTACGAAGTATGACTCTGAATTGGTGACAGGGCTATTCATGTGTTTATAATTAAACATACACCAAAGCACTGTCCTGGCTGAGGACTGGTGTGGCTTTATTTACTTTTTAGTAAGCTTTAAATAAGACCATAAGTAAACATGCTGATTACTAGTTTTAATCCCCAAATCAATTGTGAACACGTTGGAAGTTTATAAATTGCACGTGAAATTTCATGGTTTTTCGGTAAGGGGTCATTTGTGGAGAGAGCACAGAACATTTTCTTCCCAGAAGCTGCTGTGAAGGAGCTTGATCTTACAAGGTGCTGCTGTTCTTCATTCTTGTTAATGCGTCTCCGGGAAACAGCACCCTGCACGACCAGACCCTGATAAACACAAACTGTAGCAGTGTCTGACCTCCGTGGTCACCAGCTTTGTTGAGCAGGCAAAGTGCTTATGGGCTTGTTACTCTGTGTAACACACTCCCTATTAGGCTGTTGCTGGAAGCGAAATAAATTGCAGAGTGCCACTTTGAAAGGTTTGACTTTACCCATGGTGCAGCAACACATGAACTGCCGGGACAAAGCAACCTGCAGACAAGAGCCATAGGAATCAGTTTTATTTCTGCCAAATATTGTGCTGCACTCAAAAGCTTCATCATAACTTCAAACCCACAAGGAAAACCCATTCCGTAATTGGGAATATCACGTGAGGATCTGGGGATGCCAAATGGATCCTCCGTTAGCTTTGAGCCCTCTGTGCTGTGGAGGATGTACCCTGATGCTGGATATGCTCAGATGTTAAGCAGAGATGCTGTCTGCAGTCCTGCAGAACAGCCCAACAAAGTCGTATGTACATGATCTATAAACCATTTGCAGTTTAAGGGTTTGTGGCTTCTGAAGTTTGTATATTTTGCAGATTGCTTGTGCCACAGTCTTCAAAAACTGTTAGCTTTTAAGACAAGCAGATGGCTTTAAAAAATATATTTGCTGACACCTGGAACAGGTGGATCTGGAATCAATTTATGCAGTGTAATTTTTTCCACACCCCTTTTGGAATAATTTTATACCCTGGAGCCACCTAAGGTGCTTATTATGTAGCCAATAGGGAACAGCTTCCGTCTGACTACATAAGATTTTACACATCTTTTATAGCTAATGCCTAGATTGAAATGCAAAATTTAGTGCTGGGAGTGCATGTGAATTTGTGAAACTCTCTGGAGAAGATGTGGGTGCATGTATCAGTGAATGAATTATGCTTCTCCATAGACAGAGAGCTTTTTTTAGTGGCAACAAATGTCCTATGTTCACTATTTGTCATTTTAAAAGCAGTATTTTTCATTCCAAGTGCAAACCTTGTGCAAACCTTGTGCAGGTTACTGATGTAGAGTTAAAATGAAAAAAAAAAATAGCTTCAACTTTCTTTGAAAGGATAACAGAATGGAAATTTCATATGTGGTATGAAAGTGTCCTGACTCAGAGATCAAATTTGTGTTTCCAAAACATGGCTGTGACAGTTATGACTGGTTCTGAGGGAAAGGAGCAGAGCCTGCCTGTCTTCTTGAGGGCCAGGAAACAAACTTTGAGACCTTGACCACATCCTCATTCTTGCAGCAGAATTGGGGCCAACAAGCTTACCCAGCTGTGTGGATTCATAGCAGCTTCAAAGAGGTTTTGAGTGGGTGCTGTGGAACCATCTGCACAACTGAGAGGGAGGATTAGGAACTAAATCTGGGAACACTTTGGGGCCAGCCTCTTAAGGGAAGAGAAGGCTGACTATGCTTGGCCTGTTGGGCAGGCTTAATTGCTTTGCTGTGTTGCTTGGCCACGTGGAAGTTGTTTAGCCTGCTGTTTCAGCTAAAGGTTGCTTATTTATCTTCTATGATACTGATTCACAGCACATCAAAGATCAGGGAAAGAAAGAAGGCAAGAAAGGAAGGGTAGGAACTTCACTCTGGGTAACTCAGTTCGACAGGGTAATATAGTAAATTCAAGGACATAGAAAGAGATGCTTTCTGGAGCCTGTATATATAATGCATGGAAGGAAAAACTGGCTAGGTCTCAAAAGTTTGTTAGAGTGATTACAGATCCCCCTGCCTTGCCTCACGTTCCTTTCACTGCTCTCCCTTCCTGATTGAAGATGATTGTCTGCCAGAAGGAGATTTTCAAACACATGGTTTGGACAGGGCAATCAGTCTGTATTTATAAAACACTTAATAATTCACTTTCTGACCTCTTTGGGGTCTGCTTCATATAGGAAGGGCATTTTCAATAGAAACACGATGCTGAGACTCAGTTTCTGCCTGTGTCCAATGTGCTTTTCCAGTCTAAGAGAGCGTAGTTTTTAGTTGTAATTGCAGCTTGTAAACACCTTGTTAAAATACAAGAAAATAGGGGGAAAATATCATTAGTGGTTTGTGGTAGGATAAAGATAGGTACTTACTCAACCTGAGCAAAATAGGACTATGCACTGTAACTATATGGTGCTTTAATAATGATCAAGGATGAATAACACAAATTATGAAAAAAATCCACAGTTCCTGTTTTGTGAGTATAATCAAGTGTTATGATAGTACAACTTACTCTTATTTCTGATTTAACAACCATGCTCAGCAGTCAGAGCTCCTGGCGGAGAGAAACTGTGGCATTTAAGGACTATGGCTTGGAGAATTTTGTGCCCGTCTGTTGAAGATATCATAAAACATAATGAAGCAGATGGGTGCTGAGTAAGGTTCCCAGCGACTGAAGTCAGTACAAATTAAACTTTGAGGTGTGTGATGAGTCTGGTCCTACGTGACTTGCTCAAGATCATAGAGTGCATTAGGGGCAGAGGCAAGTTACAACCCCTGAAAACACTTGTTCACATACTTAATTCTACATGTGCAGTTAAACCCTATGAATGAAATGTTTAATCTCACTGCTTTCCTGCATTAGAGCCCTAGATTGTGCCTTACAAGACTATGCATTTATCTCCATGCTAGACATTGCCAGTAGGTAACTTGATTGTGCAAGTCCTTTACTCATCTGGGCAGTTCAGTTTAAGTTAGTGTGACTACAGGTTGAGAAAAAAAGTATCCTGATTGCATGTGCACAATTGTTCCCAACATTTTGAAGATGAATCAGGGATCTTTCCTATATTTTGTGTTTTAATATGCACACCAGCCATGCATCTATATAGATTGAAATAAAACAAGTTATTAACATCTTTAAAATTTAACATTTCCCCCCCTTAACGAACAGAAATTGTTCCCAAGACAGTAATTTACTATATACTTTCTGTATTTGTCTAGGACTGTGCATCAGGAATACAAAACATGATTTTGCTAATGCTATGTGTTTCCTCTAATGAGTCTTTGAAATATTAAACCGACTTATATTTGGAATGAGCTTTACATGCCCCCTGGTCTGTGGTTGCTTTGCCAATCCAGGCTTCACTGTTTTGCCTCAGAGAATTATGAGTTTATTATACTTCTGGAATGCTAATAACACTTTGTTTCTCCCCTAAATTTCTTCTTCATATTTATTTATCGATTCTTCATTTGAGCACAGTTTTGCAGATAATGGTGTTACTACTGAGAGTAGCTGGTGTGAGTTAATTTTAAGAAGGCTGGATGTACAATACCATCCTTTTTGTGCCAAGAATTTCACTGTAAAGTTCATAGGCTAAGGCATCCAAAATGCTAAATTAGTTAAATGGATAAGATTACTCCCAGTGTTATATTTCATTTCTGATTTCATAATGACAAAGTGCATCAAGGCTAACAAACCTAAGTTTAATTTTTCACTAAGAACTCATTGGCAGCTTTGCAGATGACGTACTTTGGGGAAACAGTCTTTCGTAGGGTTACTTGGTCTTTACTCAAATGAAGTTCATTGACTTGTGAGAGAATACACGTGAACTGGGTTTTTAGTATTTTGCCCTTCAGTTTACATTTTGTTTTTGATTCCTGGGATTCTTCCCCATCTTGTCCCTCTTCCCACAGTGATGGTCAGTAACTTCAGAAAGATGCTTCCAGACATTTTATTTGCCTTGCTGAAGGCACAGAATTTCCTGGAGCTGATTCATGTTCAAGCTGGTCAACTATTCTAAACAAACATACAATTTTGATATAAATATTTATGAAGGAAGAGAACATCCTACCATTCTTAGCAAAGTGTTTAAAATTCAGCAGCCCTTACAATTATGTTGCCACTTGGTTGCTCAGTTACAGGGTTCCTGGTCCTGTTATGCTTTTATCAGGAGAGGAGTGCATCCCATTTTCTTTCTGGGGAAGAACTTGTGAACTGCAGTCAAATGATTTCTTAATTTCTTTATGATATTTCAGTATGATACTGGATTTTCCAGTGTTTTTTTCAATACTCATTGCCTGATGACTATTTTCTGAGCACTTTCTAAAGATGCTACTGGCCGAAGAAGACAGTAGCACTGACAGCTGCAAAGGTTTGGGAGAACTGGAACAGCAGAGAGTCCAGAGCAAAACTGACCAGATAGATGGCAGGAGGTAAGGACTATAAAGTTGGAAGGAAGAAAATAGAGGTAGTGGTGTAGGAAGCTCTTAGCATGAGAAGCCTAGTGTGTTACATGCCTGGTGAAGAATTGCGGTGATAAAAGGCAACAGCAGGTTTTTACTGACAGAGGAGGATGGCTGTGAGCTGGGCAGGGACTGCAGCAGCAGCACTGCTTGTAAATCACAGCAGTGTTGTATCAGGGGAACTCTTTGCAGGGAAATCTCAAAACATCTGTCTGCACTTTGCCTGGGCATAACCAGACTCTCTCTTTCACCGAGGAGCGCTCCCACGCAGGCAAAGAGAAAAGAGACACTTTAAAGTAACTGAGGGCAGAGTTCAGGTAGAATTTCTAGTGAGGAAGACACTCCATTCTTGCAAGTGTAAGGTCCGAGTCTGAAAAATCAAACACCCTTTTGCAATCTGTACAAGTCCAAGAAGGTGTGACTATTTCAGTGAAACAGCCTGTGGATGAGATTTTATCGGCATGAGTTCCTGATTGCTGGCACAAGGCAAATACACTTAAACTACTTCCAAAAGTTATACTAGTGTATGGGTTTGGGGCACTAACCTTAACTGTGATACTTTTTGTTTGAGAGGACAAGAATCTTCCCATAAGTAGTGCAATTTTTGTTTTTAGCTTGGAAAGATGTTATCATTTAATGAACACTTTTTGTTTTCTGGAAGCTTAGTCTGCTGCCCATTTACAAAGCTCTCAGAGGGTTTGAGTGTCCATGAAAAGTTCAAGAGCTCAGCTCTACTTGCACATAGGCTAGTGTGGCCTCAGGACAGAGCTAAGGTTGTGCTTGACTGAAGACTAGTAATATGAAACCAAAAACCAAAGACAAATGTGTACCTATGGAACCAGATTGCACAGGGACGATATTGGTCCAGAGGCACTCTCCAAAATTAGGTTGGCAAGATTATGCTGTTGCAAAACCCCGTACCAAGAGGAGTATTTGTATTTTTAATTAAAATAAAACTTAAACCAATATCTCTATTTTTGCTGAATTTTAAGTTTCCCATATATTTGAGTATGAGATGCAGAAGTAATTGATTAGAAACAGAAGTAAAATAATGAGGCTTGCTTTTTTTTCCTTTGCCAAGATGATTCACCTGAGGAAGGGAAAAAACCTCTGAAGATTTTACTTGAGTATAATTTTTCTCTGCAAATGGACGAAGTGAACTACTGAAGTGCTTCAGTGAAGCTATCACAACAGCTTGAGCCAGTGGGATTAATTACATGGCAGACATTTACCTGATAGAATAAAGGGCTTAAATTAATAGTCTGAAGAATTGGAAATAATCTGATGTCTGTAGTTCTAATGGTCTAAGATATTTGTGGAAGAGACAAGGGCCTGATACTGCACCAAGGGACATCAGGAGGAAAAGTTTCATCTATGTAAGCTAAAATTGTATTTTTTCATTAAAAATAACAACAAACCACAAAAAGTTCACATCTTGCTGTTCTTATCCTAGGAGTATTTGCTTTTGAAATTGGCATACTACCTGAGTCAGTGGCAGGACTTGGCCCCAGGTTTTCAACATGACAGTACCTCGTTAAAATGCAGCAGTATAATTTAGGCATCTCTTATTTGTTTTGAATAGCAGAGCTAACATGTCTGTCAGGTACAATGACTTGATAGACATGATTAGAAGGCAGGAGATCAGGAAAAATGTGTGCTTATCACAGCCAACTCTCCCAGATGAAAAAGTAAGTGGGTCGATGGCGTATTTGCCATTGAGGTGTAACTGAAAGCTTTTTTAGAAATGTCCTTTGTAGACTGCTTTGAAATGGTGTTTTCTATTATGACCAGTTTCTGGAACAGTTTATCATGATTGCAGGAAGCACTTCAAAGCAGATTGATGTAGGAAGATCTTTCACTGAAAACTTTGGCTTCTCTGTAAGACAAAAAGCTACAAATGCGTCTGCAATCTGTGTTGTTTCAGCTACAACAGCATTTATTTGATAAAAATGGGCTGCTCTTAATTTTCAAAATGCTACAGAGCTCTTTTTATTTTGCTGGCCCCTCTGTTTCGCAGAGGGGTTCAAAGGTTGTGTTTCCTTTCTCCTATATCCTTCTGGTTGGTATTTTTTAAAGGCTGAGATTTAAAGATTATAATGAAATATTGAGCTGCATCTGATAAACAGTCAGACACTAATTTAATATATCAGCAGCCAGACTTTCATAGAACAGACCTTAACACATCATCTGGTCCATTCCCCCAGCTCAAACTGCATCAACCAGACCTCCAGCAGTCATCTGAACACAGGCTCAGTTGAACTCAGCAGTAGCTAAGCCTTGGTAGGAACTGGAAATGCCCTTAAAATAAATTAATTGTTGAATTTTCACCCACAAGACTAGGGATATTCCATTTCAGCAGGACTCTGAAAAACTTTACTTGTAGGCTAAAGTCTGTGTCTTTGAGCATTGAAGTCTTCCTCTTAGTAGCAAACACTGGAGCAAATGGGAAAAGTCATCTTTCTGGTTGGGATAAAACCAGGCAGTAACGGCACATTGAGCTGTGGTGGGATGCCAGCAAATTCTTGTTCTTCAAGGATGTTGAAAAGTGAGGAAGCTAGGCAGAAAGTGAAAGGCAACAGCAAGAAGAAAGACAAGAATCAGCTAAAATTGTCTTGCCCTTCTATGGTTTGTAGTACATGCAGAAGACAGGAAGAATTTACAAAAAAAAGTCATTGTGTTATTTTGTGCCTTATCCTGCTGTAATATGACAAACCCATTGCATTGTCCTTTATGATTCTTAAGTGAACAAATTTCTTTTTTACAAGAAAAGAAGCTGAGGCAAAGAGAAGTCACTTGTCTAAGCTCATAGAGGAAGGCAGTGAATGACAGTCCTGCAGCTACAGTCACTTTTTCATGTTTGACAGCAGAAATATGATGAATTCTTTATGTTAAAGCAGAAAGACCTTGAAATAGTGCCTGCCCATTCTGGGAAATTATTTTTTCCTATAAAACAAGGCCAAGTGCTATTGAAGGATACCTTATGAATACTTATGGTAACTGTTAAAAAATGTGTTTTCTTTATCCACAGTGTCCTAAATGAACAATTCTGACAAATATTGTGATGCTTTTGTCTATCAACTCTTACAATAGCTAAAGTAATACACTCTACTCCAATCCATGGATTCAGTTCAAAGTTGCCATCTTGCTGTTTGAAGCTCCTCCAAGACCTTCTCTTTACTCTTCTGCTCAAGCATTCTTTATCTCTTGGAGACTGGGAGCCTGCCTTGTTTATTAAAGAAAATAGCTGTTGTCAGAGAGACTGTTCCACACAGCTCATGCTGTAGGTTGTCTATTGCTCTCCTACAGCCACAGCTACACACATAGTCTGGTGTTCACTACAGGAGCTGGGAAAGGAGGGGGCCAAATACACTGCAAGTTCCTGTATTATCAAACACCCTTCAGCACTGGGCTGTTCTGCTTTGACCCGTGTAGGGACTTTGTAACTATGTTTTGTGGCTCTTCTTTAACCTGTTCATCCTCCCTCATGCATCATGTCATCATTTAAAAACCTGCTTTATTTATTGCTCAAGGTGCTTCACTTATTCCTTACTCTGTTACTTAGTCCCATAGAATTTATTCTTTTAGTCCAGAATACAATTTAGTTATAAAATGTGGAAGGTAAATGAAGTTATCTTATGCAGAAGACTCTTTCTGGTTCTTTCTGAAAAAGCACAGATCACACTGAAATAAACTTCTTAAGCAGACAACTCTGTGAACACTTTCTTCCCCTTTATTTTCTCCTACATAGAAAATTAATAGCCAAGCACCAATTTTGTCGGAATTTTTGGTGAGCATAAATAAATCTACTTAACATGTAGTATGCTTCTTGCACTTACACATAATTAAATCATATTTGTTCTTAGAAACTATTCATCTAGTGTAAGCCTGCTTCCTTAGTAAATATTCCTTTAATTACTAGAACAAATTGATTGCAGGATTTGGAGTCAATTATCACAGCACTTCTTTCCCTGATGTCTGCTTCAGATCTACACAGTAGAGAGGTCTGCAAAATACAGCCAGGAAACACAGCAACAAGCTTTTTCACAGTTTGAAAATAAATACATCTTATGAATACCTCACACCTACAGAACCCTTCATTTGAGGATTACAAAGTGCTTTGCCATGCTGTGTGGGTATTGTTTGTTTCCATTTTAGGGAAGGATAACGTGGAACAGAGAGAGAGTCTAGGGCTGATTCACAACATCCCCAAGTTGTATTAATAGACAGAGCTGTACTAAAATGTATGTGGTTGTACACTACTCATGTAGAACAGCAGAGGACATGGCTTTTCACGCAGGCTAATGAGGTACAGCCTCAATTTTTGAATGTCTAGTTATACATTTCTGGTCTCAGGGTCCATGAAAGCTCAAAACTGATGGAAGTTATGGAGAGTTAGAGACACTAGGGATCTCAGAGCCATGCCTCTCCAGCAAGACACCTCATTTTTGGATTTGGCTGCTGGTGTTCGGTGGCTTACGACTGGGGTGTGCAGTCAGTGGCAGAACTAAGAGAGAGGTGCAGGTGTCCAGCTTCCTGGTCTTGCTGTGTCAGAACAGAACAATTTAGTCTCCAAGGCATATCCTTGTCTTTGTTGCCCAATTCATCTAGGAGTTTGGAAGCTCATTGTGAGCAGTACAACAGAAAAGCCATATGCCTGTCCTCAGTGTTTCTGTGCCTGCCTCTGGGAAGGTGTGTGTATATGTGGGTGTCACTGTTTCCCAGGATTTATTACGTTGAAACTGTATAGGAGTAATTCCCCAGAAGTTATGGGAGAAATATATTTCCTGTGGGAGGAGTGTTTGAGAGTTGTCAGCAGCTTCATGTTCCTTAACTGCAGGGTAAGGAGTTTCTGATAGGGTAGGGTAGATTTGGAGCTCTGATTTTCTCCCGCTGAGTTAATTAACCAGAGTTTAAAGCACTTCCCCTCCTGAGCTGGAGTTTCTTATGTGAGAAAGAGAGGTGAGAGGCCATAGCCAAATGAGAGCCTCAATTAAGGACACAGGTGAACAAGGCTCATAAATGGCTGTTTTGAGTCTGAGCAGAAGACTGTGTCTGCCAGTGAAATACTGTTTGGACATATCCTTAATGAAAAGAAAGGATTTACTGTGGAGTCAGCAGTCAAAACATCCTTTCTGCTGTTAGAGTGCAGCATGCCACGTGTGCTGTGTTTCCTTCTGGCTTTTTTTCAGGATTGCAGGCAATGGAGTAGGCATTTGGGGGAAAGATCAGAGTTGAGAGGGGCAGCTGGATGCTCTGTGATACCACATTATTGGAAACAGTTCTTTGCAATTGCTTGTCTTCAAATGGGTTAGATTCATAAAGTCATCCCCACTCATACACGTACTCACACAAGTCTTCCCTTCTGACAGCTGCTATTTTCTTTTTTCCTTGCTGGAGCTTTTAGAAGTAACTGAGTCTGGTAAGATAATAGACTGTAAAGGAATGAATGCATTGCTTAAACAAAAATCTTTAGCAGCTAATAGGTTTAGAGTTTTATTTCTCTATGCACTTTAGCTCTGAATGCTCACAGGCTATTCCTTCATGGTTCTGAGTGCTCTATTTAAACAGCAAGGTTGTCAAGTGCCCAAGTAAGTACCTTGGGTGTTGGTAGCGCTAATACAGCCTGGTCCTTGTCACAGGTGTACCTACCTGTGCAGTGGTTCTATCTCCTGCCTGTGGTGGAATGATAACTAAACAGTGCCTTTATGTGGTTTAGTGTAATCCTCTTAACCATGAGAAGATGTTCTGACTGTGTTACTCAATATCCACTCAGGGAGTTAACAGGAATTATCTACTGCAGTTTAGATTTATATCCTGGATTACTGGGCAATGATTTCCTTTTTGCAGGAAGTTCTAATTCATGCAGAGGTCAGATGGTGCAGGGACAGGAAGTTTAAGCCAACTCCAAGAGGATGCCTGATGAGTGCTCTCTGCCTCAACTTTTCATCATGAATGACTACAAGGGTACACGTAACCTGTTTTGTTCATTGAGATCAAGAGTTCTTTGGAGATGAGAAGTTACTCTGTGGATAGCAACTTGTACTGTGCCACTCATGTGGAACCTCTGCCTGCCTTTGTAACTCAAACAGCAGTGGGAATCCATCTGAAATCCAAGCGCCTTGTGGTTTAAATGCTTTCTCTGTATTTTCAGATAACAATCTCCTTAGTTCTTTGAGGCATTTAATGAAAATTGTTTTAACTGGAGTGCAGTGTTGTAGAGAGCATTGTGTGTGTTTTTGTGCAGTTAGGGGGTGAAACCATACAGTACTGGAGCTGGAGCATTTTGCTGTGCTGTGACAGGTGGCATCGATTTTACAGTTAGGTGAGACTGATTTCAAATGCTGCCTTATTGAGTTTATTGGCACCTACAACTAACAATGTTAAAAGGTTAAATGCTATGTATGTTACACTGCACACAGCCCCAAAATTTGTTTAGAGGACCAAAACAGTAGTGTCTTCTAACTGGTCCCTTCACCCTATAAAATTTCTGTGTGTGAATGTCTAGCCTTAGTGAGTTTGTTCAAGATCACTGGACAGGGTCTTCTTACACCTTTTCTGCGCTTCTTGTGGGGAACATTTCTGGCTGAAAACTGAATTGAAGGAAGGGCAAAATGGGCTCATGAGCTGAACTTAGGTTGAAGACTCAGAGCATTCCTGAAACATCTGGGAATGACCTGGCATTCATGGCTAGCATCAAGTCCTGTGACATGCTTACTCTGACTTTGAGCATGTCGCATGAACGCTCATGGTTCATTGGTCAGACCCCTACAAAGCAAATAGTACTTCACAGAGATGCTGTGAGGCTTTGGTCACTGGGATTTGTAAAGCTCTGGGAACACTTACTCTGGGTCAGCTACAGAATCACAAGTATTAATATTGCTTGGTCAAGTAATTCTGTATAACTGTCACCTGCTTTGGTCTGTGTTAACAGTTAGAGAGGGACATGAGTAAGACTGAGAAAGAGAGATGTGTGCTGCAATTGCTTAAATACAAGCCTGGGAATTGGTAAGTTTTACCTTCTAAATTCATTGCTACCAGCAGCTCACTCAATGCCTTGGGCAAACACTGGGAAGTCAGTATCAGCTTTCTCTGTTGAAGTAATAAAGCTTAAGGGAAAAATAGAAGGCAGGTAGCATTTTCTAGAGCTGAAAGAATTAATCAAAGATTGTTTTAGAGGATTGCCTGAAAAGTGCTTATATTTTAAATTGTTTCTCCTCTCTGTGTATTAGTTTTATGGATAAGAAAAAAATCAATTTGAACCACAGCTCCTATTTGGTGATTTCTGTTTGAAATGACCCTTTCTTTCACCAAAACAACAGAAAGGACAGATGTGTACTATTAAAAACAAAATGTTCTAGTTCAAACTTGTGGCATTATCTCTGAAACCTGCCCTGCTGGAGCAGTGCTTGCAGAAAAATTAGATTCCCACCAGTGAGTTGCAGCTAACTCCTTCACTTCATTCCCCACATTACTTGCAGAACAGCTGGCATTAGCCACTCTTACTTCCTTTGATGCAAGAAGTTTATCTTTCCCATTCCGAGATTCCTCCACACCTGTATTCCCAGTAACAAGCAGTGATCAGTGGTGAGTCACTTGACCCACAGAGTGTCTAGTGTTGGCTTTGCTCCTAGTGCCATGTGCCAGCCTGGGTGGAAAAAAAAGAAGGAAATTAAAATAAAAAACATAGACCCTAAAGGCATGGCAACTTGAATTATTTCCCTTCACCCTTTCCCCGAGTGGAAATCCAGCTTGTATATGGAGTTCACAAACTGGAAACAAGCTGCTGACTCCATGGCTGCTGTTGGCTGTGATCCTCCAAACCTCAGCATTCACACCGAAAGTCAGACCCCTCCAGTGCATTAAGGCTTGCACACTAGCTTTAATTGTTGAGCTTCCTTTCAGGACTAAGAGATCACAAAAGAGTTGTCAAGGCTCTCATCAGTGGTCTGTGTTGCAGTGATTCCCTAGCTAACTTGAGTTTGAAGTAGGCTGCAATTGAAGATGCTCTTCATTCTCTCCTCTAACAGTGCACATTGCAAGGGTCCAGTTGCTACTGAAGGTTCTGGTAACCTGATTTAGTTGACACCAACTTTGATGTGGACTGAAATGCTGAGAGCAAATTGTCTTTTTAGACTACCTACCTCTTTAAAGGGTACTCAAGAAGTTACTATATTTGTTCCCCCTGAATTTAAAGCCTATGAATTGTCTATGAGCCTTCTGCTATGGACCTGATTCAAAGACCCCTGTTTTGGGAGGAAGAGTATGTCTTGAAATTCCTTTTATTGGCTTTGGATCAGGCTGTCTGTTGAAGATACTTGTATTCTCTTCTAATGTGAACCAAGTATTATTCTTGAGAACTGAGCCTAACCTTACCATTTCAGAAGTTTCTGTGTTTCACTCCTACTGCCATGCCCAGTTCACAGTTCCTCTCATTTAGAATGGTTTGTGGTCTGTAGAAACAGGTTGGTTTTCATTACTGCATCCGACATGGACAGCTACCAAGATTGTATTTTAATAGAAGGTAGAATAAATCAATGTTCTACAACCAAAGTTAGAGCCAATAGCACATTTTGCTTTTAAACTAGTGAGTCTACCAAAACCAGTATTTTTTTAAGCTGAATAGGGACTGTACATCTGTTGCAGTACAGCTGGAATACACATTGTTAAGGCAGGGTGTCCTCTCCAGGGGCTGGGTGTAGCACTTTATGTGCTGTCCACCTGCAAGGGACTGTTTTCACTTGGCTGCACTGAACTGTGGTCATGGTTGAAAATAAGCAGATTTGTTATTTAATACCTTTGGCAGTCTGACAGGCAGTTTTAGTAAAAAATCTAGAGCACACTTGGTTGGCATTCTGTTCCCATCATGCAGGACTCATGTAACAACAGATCCCTGTGCCTGTCCTCTTCTGGTAAAGGGTGTTACATCTTCTGGAGAAGGAAGGGCTTCTCGAGTGTTACTCTTTGTTGACACCCGCCTGAGGAGGATAATCATAGTACCAATTGCTTCTCAGAAACAGCCTTTTGGCCTTGGCTGCCCTCTTCGGCAAAGGGTTTGAGGACAGTGTTTCACAGCCTGGAGTTCTCAGGTTCTTTATTGCATGGAAGTACTGCTGTGTTAACTTTTCCTTGAAGGTTGTGGATCTGTTCTGCTAAATGCAGGAGAGTAGGTCTCTGCTGTTTCTCTGTCAGAAGTCCCCCCAAGAGCAAGAGCAAACCTCAGCTGAATTGCTTCTCTTACAGGCTGGTAAATTATGTGGCTCTTTTGGATGGAAACGGGCTGAGCTCCAGCCTTTTTCATGCTGTTTGCCCTGTAACCCCTGTTCTTTCCTGATTCCCATCTGCATTGTCAGAAATGGCCAAGCTCCTGTCTGCTGCTGACAGGACTGCTGCCCTCCCAGCAGGGCAAAGCCCTTCCCTCCCTCTGCCCAGTCCCTGCAGGCTGTAGCACTTGGATGCTGTCCTCTGCTTTCATCCTTACAACCATAGCTAATGCAGTGATTACAGCTGCTTGTGTTTCACCAGAAAACCTCCCCATCTGTCTGACGGGCTGGTCAGGGTGGTAGGGGAGGAGGAGTTTTCAGCCACTCCAAACTTGGGCTGAAATACACAGACTTTTAATGACATTTTTGGCTAAATACTAACGTTAGCTGTTTGTGAAGCCAAGAATGTGTCTCTTCGTGCCACTCGAACACTTTAGTGAGGGTGAGGGCACGATTAGTCATTAGCAGGCAAACATCTGGTGCTTTCATGTGCCCTGCAGCTCTTCCTCCTTAGGAGGCCTCACCTCGGCCTGGCTAAGGCAGGAATGTGTTACTGCAGGCACTGTAATTTTATGCTTCTAACCACCATAAAAATTGAGCAGGGGGTAAAACTTGGCTGCTCATGTGGTCTTTTCTGGTTCTGTGTCCTTCTATTTCTAGATCCTAACTAATTTTGGACAACAATTTGGTTCTCTTGGTATGTGTGATAAATAAAAGAAATAGGATTTTCAGAAGATTTTTAATCCACTGACTCTGTCACTTCAGACACAATAGATGTCAGAAAACCGGGGAGAATAAAAGATGCCCTTTTAAAATCTTTCCTTCCCATATTTGCTTCCATTCTGAATCCCAGAGGCACCCTATGAACATGGACAATTTGTGGCTGATATTTGAATCATTGAAAAACTTCTTCCTTTATTCCTTTTCCCTGCTATTGTTTCCTTCATTTCTGGCAGCCCACATAGGCTCTTATTCTAGAGTGACAACAAGTTCCTTTGTTTCCCACAGATGGGGAAATGTCCTTTTCCAAATGCCTCTTCTTGTTGCTCACCTGCAATAACTGGCTTGTCTAACTCTTGCAACTCTCAGCACATCTTTTGTCCTGCCTGAACATAAAACTGCCTTTTGATTTTCTCATGTCTTCTTCCAGATGCAGTGTGAGATGTGTGACGGGCTCATAGTCCACCTAGTCTGTGGTTGATGCAAGGTGTCTTGAAGTTTGGAGCCTGAGCTGAAAGAGCGTTACAGCTGCTAGGAATGCAAAGAGTGTTTGTAGCCAGAGCCCGGAATTGCTCCAGGTATCTCAGTAGATCTTAATCACAGCCTGTTTTCTTCACCCAGGCATAGCTCCCAGGCACACTCAGTTTCAGAGAAAAAGGTGCATTTTCTCCTTTCGGCTTTAAGTAACTAACATCTATTGCTTCCCTTGGGAAGGCATATCGTTGACCAGTAGTGAACTCTGTCTAACAACCATGCTAAACTCCCGTTATGTTCTTGTCCCTTCCCCAGTTAACTTTTTTCAGGCTTTTTCACTTTTCTCATATTTGGAGATAGCTCTGTTGGTACCACATGTTATGTCAGTGATTAGTGATCAGTGTAAGCTTCATTCTTATGAATTGCAGTTTAATGCTGCTACAAGTTTGACTCTGGGGATGTACATCTTCCCGTGCCACTAATTAATGCTCAGCTCAGACTCCAGCATGTCCTTTGATAAAACCACTTGAGCATCTTATGTGCTCTGCATAAAACCGTAGTTCAGGCTATCTTTGGAAATGTGGCACCACAGTCTTGGAGCAAGGTGAGTCCATGCAGTTGGAAGCCACTAACCCCCTTATTTAATATGTATGTGAACACCAGATCATGTTGTCACTCCAGGGATGTGATTTTGCTTGGTAAGTCAGTTCAGCTTGTGAATGGAGCTTGTGCCTGAGAGGTAAAGATTGCTGTCCCCAAACCATGTGTGGGTGTGTGCCTGTGTAATATATGGGTGCAAATGTAGCCAAGATACTTCAGACTTTCCAGCTGTGAGTTACAGATAATGCCAATTGTAGGTACTATTGTAAAACCTTCACAAACCAAATACTTATCACTACTCTGTCAAACAGCACCTTATCTTCAAAACAGGGGCTCATCTACCACCAGATCCTAGAGGAGCCTTTCTTTTTGTCTGTGTCAGATCTGAATCTGAAGGGTTTCAGAGGAAAATACTTCATTTTTAGGCTATCTTTGCCTATCTTTCAGCTTGGTGATTAGGCTACCATTTTCTTTGATTTCAACGCAATGACCAAGCACTCTGGAATTACACTTCAACCCCTGTTTCATGTATTTTATGATTCATTGTAATTTAAAAAGAATTCTTTTTGTGAAGCCTGAAATTTTACTGGTGGCTGAAGATCCAGAGAACCCATTTAGAGGAAAAAGACTAGTCAAAGTAAGAGAGGATAAAAAGCATCACTGGCTGTGTCTTTTGGTGTAAACCACATTCATTTCGTAAAAGTCTTGAACACATCTCTTGAACTTTAATACCTGAATTTCAAGCCCAGCAGTCAGTGGAGTTTTCAGCACCAGCCAGAGAGTACTCCTAGTTGGCAGGCAGGTGGTCCTTTCCACTCTTTTACTTTCTTTTAACGCACTACTGCTGCCAGTTGGGCATTTGAAAGCCTCATTAATTTTCCTTGCTGTTTGGCAATAAGACCTTTCTTGTTCCTTGCTGTCTTCCATTACTGAAACCTATGCAGTTTTCATATTGCTCCTACTTGTTGCTTTGATGTGAGGCTGGATTATTTGCCTTGCTCAGGAACCAAGTGGTGGAGATGTTGAGTGGTGTGGAAGTGTGAAGAGGAGAAGTTTGGTGTGTGGATGCAACGAGGGAATTAGAATTGAGAGAGAAAAGGACACGTCAAGTTGATATTAGATCCAGCAAACTCAGAAGAAATTAACTTTCTCTGGTTAAATTATGTCTGCTTTGATGTTGTGTTATAACCAGTGATGTTTTCCTATACTTTCTGGAGAAGTGTCAGGTCTCCGTGAAGGTCTGGAAGTACACCCAGCATCTGAAAATACTGGTTTTGCTGAACTTTTTTCTTCTTTCCTCCCCAGCTGAGAAATGCTTTACAATGTAGCCATTCTTAACAAAATTAATCTGAGAAGTGGCAGCATGGAGCTGCATGTTGAGTGGTTTCCAATGGCTCTATATCTCATTATCCAAGTTGTAGGATGGATTTTTGACTGCCTACCCTGCAAACTCATTTTGAGACAGGTGTGTTAAAAATGCATGTGTCCTTGGTTACCTAGAGAGAGCAGAGGTGCTTTGTAGCTCTGAGTTAAGTTAAATGACTAAAGCCTGTATTATTCATCAAGACAAAATCATTTTCTGAATCTGGGAAAAAAAAAAAAAGAAACTGCCCTGTCTTTGAAAATCATTTATCTGGCCTTGATTTTCCTCAGGGCAGCAAGTAGAAGTCAAGTTTAAAAAAGAGATTAAAACTCTTTTTCAGTGAGATCAAGAAAAGTAAATTGCCAGCAGAACCACTTTTGATCAAATGAGTGTCTGCTGCAGGAATCGACTGTGCTGCCTGTGCAGCACAATGTTACAGTGTTCGTCTGCTCTCCAGTCAGTTAGCTCTGCTCCGTGCTCTTCCTCTTGGTGTGCCTGGCAAATGGGGGAAGATGGATGTGTAAAAGGTTTTGTCTTTCTGATGTGGATGTCCTGAAAGTGAAGAGCTCACTGATAGATCAACAGCAGTCACATCTGTCAGTGTGTGTACAAAGGTGCCACTGGAGCTAGGGATTCATGGTATCAGCACCTCTGCTGATGGCATGGAAAACAAGCAGTGGCTTAGAGTTCTGTCACAGCTTGAAGAGGATCTGACTAGCATTCTGCAGATCTCAGCCTGGGGAGTGATTGTCTGGGTTCTCATGAGATGAGAAGAGTCAGATACAACCAGATCTTCAGTGCAGAACAGAGGGTGATAATAGCTATTTCCATGCTGAGTTCCTCTGCCAAAGGGTAGGATGTTGCTGGAGTAAGGGTACTTCTTTAAGGTAAGAAGTAATTCTGATATCCTAACTGTCCTATGATCAGTACCCATCCATTTCATAGCTCAGTGCTCTTTGCTTTTGAGTCTTGGACAGGTGACAAAATGAAGGAATTTATATTTTTGGTGTCATGGTGGGTTACAGAAGAGAAAGGTGTGTTGGGACTGTGTATGAGTAGGCACTAAGCAATGTCACCAATGGGATCAAGGCAGACACAGCTGGGGGGAGTGTGTGTGACAAATAACCAAAGTCATATATTGATTGATTTTCCTGAGCTTTTACACTAAGTGAGAAAATCTGTGGAGAAATTTTTCCATACAAAGAATTGGGATTGATGAGCTTGGAGAATATGGATCCATATTCACTTTTGGTCTGTCATCCAGCTCCTCTCTTCTAAATTGCCATCCTCAAACTTGTTACAAGTAAGCTCATCAACCAGCTTGTGAGGCACAGCAAAAATGTGGTGGTTTTTTTTGTTTTGTTTTGTTGTTTTTTTTTTCCCCTAAAAATGCAATTGGTGTCTTTTAATCCTTGATGCCAGTGGTATTGTTATTATTTTTTCACTGATCCTCTCCTACCATAATGATAAGTAGTAAGGTAAAACCAAAAAAGACACAAGGTGTACTTTTAGCCTCTTCTCTAGGAGGACTTCCAGATGTTACCTACAATAAGGCATGTTCAAGATATCCTGTAGTTTTGTCTATTTGTAATAGTATTTTTATATTATACTTTCTCATCTCTCCTAAAATATTTTTGCATCTGTATGATATACGGTTAAACAGATACCATTTTCCACTCTAGAGGTAACTGTATTGCTGGGCAGGATGGAATGTCTTCTAAGGATAGTTCACAAAATACTTAATCACTCTGAGTGTGAGATAATTCTACCATTAAGAACACATATCTTGTCTCCTTAATAAATCTCAGACTTGTTTTCTTTAAAAGGATTGAAGAAAACAACCATTTTTCTTAGTCTTTTGTAAAGTGTATTAGTTGTCACCCTGATTCTTGCAATAGCATTTTGTCTGGCTGTTTTCTCCTCTTCATTATATAGCAGCACTTAATTGAACTGAATGAACTATATATGAACATGAAGTGGTGATTACTCAGCCCTGCTTGTGTTAATTCCCAAATATAATTTAACAATTTTAAAAAGTCTTAACTTCACTCAGTAGTTTTAGAACATCAATCACAAAATTAATTAAAGCTTTCTAAATATGTCATGCAAATTATGCTTTACACCCCCAAATACATAGATCATATAGAATTTATAAGTGTTGAGGGAGGCTTATTGCTGCAGCTGCCTGCAGTACACTGATGTGATTACTTACATCAGAGGACCGCAGTGTAATGAGCTGCTCTTTGGTGGCTGATTCTTTGTGCAGTGGAGGCTGCCACCAAATATGTTGGAGTTGAGCAGGAGTAAGATGTTATCACCTCGGCTGCTCATCTCCAAAATCTTGCTGTAGGTTATTTGTCTTGGTTAACATCCATTGCTCATTTGCAGTGTGCCAGGAGCACTCACAGAATCAATTTTTATGTTCATCTGACAAGTGGTAACATGCTGCCACAAGATTCATTGTTGTTTCTGTATTGTTTAGGCATAGCTACTGCTTAGACTGTAGTTGTTGCATGTTTTTATTTGCCTTGTTATTAACACTCTTGTTGTTGAAGTCTTTTCTTCCTCAGCTGCTACTCTCCTCCAGTCATTCTCTCCTCAAATTTTGTAGTCTTCACTTAAATTTTGGCCAGATTGGTTTTTTTAATTTTTAAGTACTGTGCCTTTGGAATCCATCAGGTAAGACAAGACATATGAAAGCTACAGTACAGTAAGGGTCCATTGTTTTGTGATAAGCCCATGTATAGTGCAAGAACAGTGGAACCCTGGTTTCTCAGCAGGGCTGGGGAGGCTCAAACACCCCACAGAGAAGCAAGATTGGGATGACATCTCCAGACTATTGACTCTGCTCTCTTCTCTTGATAGATGGTACAGTCCTAGCAAGACCCATTTTAATAGGTTTGTTGTTCCCACTATTCTTACTGGAACACTGTTAAAGAAACTCAGTCCTTTAGTAGTCAGAAATACTTTCAAAGGTGTAAGCTAATACTGTTCAGAGATAGCTTATATAATTTCCTTTCTTGTATGAACATTTTCTTTTAATGTAAGTAGCTTTTATACTGATATATTTATAGTTAGTAATCATCTCCCCTCTCAGTTTTCGTTTTCCTAAGCCAAACAGTCTGTGCTCATGAGATTCATAAACTGTCTGATAGCATGAGCAGCTTTACTCTGGACCTACTCAAGTCTGAATTCCTCTGCTTTAGGTGCAGGATAGAAATGTAGGGCACAAGTCCATTAATGTTTTTTCCACCCCTGCTAGAAAAATGTGTTTTAATACAATGATGTGGCTTCATTTGTCTTTTTAACAACTGAGCCCTAATAATGACTCAGGTGTTTGTGAATTCAGTTATAAAACCAGGTCTTTAGCTGTCTCATCCACAATATTCTTGCTGGTTTTTAAGTACCTGATCTTGCCTTTTGCATTATTAAACTTCTTGCTGCACGTCTCTTATGTCAGGTATGATATCATTGTTCTCTTCTGTATCACCAAATGTTTTGAACTGTGAATCAGCATCACCTTTCATTAGAATATGCCACTGAATTAAGAGTGTGAGATGTAGAATTCAGGCTGCAAGTGGCTGTGTAGCACTTGCTGAGTGTCTGCCTCATCTGCAGGGGCTTAGTCTGCAGTGGAGCTGGAGAAGGTGCAGTTGGAAAGTTTTCATCTTTCAGCTCATGGTAGTAGATTATTTAATTCTGAGTGCCTTCAGCTGGGTCCCCAATATACCTGTCTTGTTAGTTTCCACAGAGTTGCAAGATCTTGTGCTATGCTGAACTGTTTCAGTGTGTGCTCACTTCAAGGTCCTCAGCATATGTTAAAGATAAAGCTATTTTGCTCAGGGCAGCTTTTCATCAAGATGCATTTCTAGGTGTGCCCATGAAGAATTCTTTGAAGGACTGTAGCCTAAACTGCTTTCACAGCCTGTGTCAGGCTGTGTGTGGGTATTTACACTTCCCTGTGTGTGTAGGATTCAGGGGTCACCTGCTGTAACCCGCTGTCATGCCATTAATGAAGCTGGAACAAGCATGATTTACTTCAAAGCAGTAGAACTCTGTATGGACAAAATGTATGTCCATGCAGAACTCCTCAGTAAAGTAGGATTTTATGCAATGTTACTAAATCTACTAATAGAGACATAGATTGGAAATTCCACTTACTGGCAAAACCCGAAGCTGGTCAAATTCCATAGTAAAATTGCCTATTGCAGGATTCCACTCTTCTTTTCAGTGATTCAAGGGAGGTTACACCAGGGGATGAGTCTGGCCAGTTAATTTACCCTTGATGACAGCAGTTGTGCCGCTGATCTACACAATTGGATTGTGTTTTGGCATCGGAGAGACTCCGGGGAATCTCACGTGATTCGTGCTGTGAAATTAATTTGATAATGCACCATTGTTTTTCCTGAGCTTGATCATTCATTCCCTGCTGAAGCTAAGGCCCTCAGGATTGGATTCATCACGTTTAGAAACAGCTTTCCATTTAGAGAATGTCAAAATCCCTGTGTGGTCTTTCTCTTAGAGAGAAAACAAAGCACAGCAGTGTATGAAAAAGGAGGCCTGACTGAAGTTTCTGCCAGTGAGGGGCACAATATCATCCCGCAGGCTTCACAGTTTACCAGGAGCACTTTAATCCATAATCACTGCCCCATGAAAAACTGGCATCATGAAGTTTCTTTAGAGCTGATCATGGGTGAAT
Organism: Formicarius rufipectus; assembly: GCA_013399695.1. NCBI lineage: Eukaryota > Metazoa > Chordata > Aves > Passeriformes > Formicariidae > Formicarius > Formicarius rufipectus. The sequence continues at coordinate 3,153,471 of VXAU01001099.1, read as the reverse complement.
CTGCAGGTGCTCGTTCATGAAAGAACTGAGGCAATCCATTCTGATGAACACGAACCCCACCAGGTTCAGGGGGAAGCATCCAGTCCCTCCAGGCTGCAGTCTTTCTGTGTCATGCCTGCAGATTTTAGCTGTGCCAGCTAGAGGCATTGGGCCAGCTCTAGCCTTGGTGTAAGTCCATTAGCATCAGTGGAGTTGCCTGCACCTACACAAGGCTAACTTTGGCCCACTGTGGTTAAACTTCTGTCAGTATTTCCACTAAGCCCTTTTCTTTATTCATGGGTTTAGAAGCTGGCTGTAAAAATGTGCTCCATGCTGACATTTGGCATACAGCATCTCCTCATCCTGGGAGTATGGATTTTCTTCTTCTGTAAAACATAAGAAAACAAATAGAACACCCAAACCCCATTGAGGAATTTTAGTCTGATTTCCTGGATTAGAGGTAAGTAGGAGTTTGTTTCAGATTTTTTCCTATTCACCTGTGTCTCTGGGGTGGATTTGTCTTAAAGATTATCATAGGAAACTGTATGTACATACAGAGAATCTGGTTTCATGCGTGATGTGATCTTGTATTGCTTGCTTTGGTAGTTTGGGGCGACGTGACCCTTTTAGGAAATGCAATGTGTTGCATAGGCCACTGTGTCCATAAATCAGTGGCTTGTGCCAAACAGGGAGCTTCTTTGTGGTTCTGTATGCCTTATCTAAATCACATCAACTACTTTCAGCTCTGCTTTTGTCTTCATGCAGGGATTTGTGTCTTGATAAATTTGTTTGTTACTTAAGATAACTGTTCAGATACACTTTTATGGAGACAAATCTCAGGTTTAGAGTTGCTTGAGAGTAATCCATTGTGGTTTTGCATGGCTATCATCTGTTGGTGGCCAATAGTCTAATGTAGACAAGCCGCATGTGAGTCTGTCATCAGTTGGAGTGAATGGGAGAAGTGTTCACTAGATATGGGGGCTTGCATGAGTCAGTTTTGCAGACATTCACGCCAGAGCAAATCACAGAACCATTCATGAAACTACTAGGACTTCTCTGTGATATATCTTTGCCTAATTTTTTTTTCAAATGCAGTTGCTTTATGGACTACAATAAAATCAGCCTTAGAGCTGTATGTAGGCAAAAATGCATTTGCAGTGTTTGTTAAGCGGAATTTACTGGAGGGAGTTCAGATAAAAAGGGAACCTGCCTGGTGCTACTGCCAACCCCTGGGGGTGAGACCAGCTGAGAAGTGGATGCAGTAAGGGAAAACTGATTTCTGCCCTCAGTTCTGTCAGGGATCCCATCTGGCTACAGCAGACCACACATGGAAATCTAGGCATGGGAGGGGTTTGTCTGTTCGAGTATTTATGTGTTTCACAAGGATACCGCAAATTTTGAAAGACAGTCAGGTCCATGCCTTTTAAACAGCTGTACTGATTTAGGTTGTTACTGTCTCTCAGCTGTTCATTATGTGCTGCTCAGCTGACTGATCATGTAAGTATTCCTAATTTGTTTCAGTACAAAGTGAAACAGTTCATTTAATGAAGCTTTTAATAAAGCTGATAGCAAGAAGGGATGGCCAGATCTTAAACCACCATTGTTGTCAGACATAAAGATAGGGCAATGGCTGCAACATTTGCAAAAGCCTGTGAAGGTGCAGAGGAAGAAGTGATGGTTTGGTTCATATCTTTAAAACAAGTCTTGCCCTAAATCTGTAGGATATACTGTTTTTAAAACACTTTATGAATTGCTTTCTCTCCCCCATATCAAAATACAAAGTCCTGGAAAATGGAGCCAAAGAAAACTGGAAAAAAATATATTCTTGTAAAGTGCAGCCTTACTGAAAATTAAATACAGGTGTTACAGGAAAGCTGTAGATTCAGACTTAATGATACTCATGTACCCTATTGTAGCAGTGTTTACATGGCCAGTGATGGCAAAATCCCAGTGTTCACAGATCTTCTCTTTTAAGACTAGAACACCTTCACAGATTTATCCTCTGCCTTGCCTTCTTTGAGCTCATAAAGCATCAGTCCTGGAGAAGAATATGTTCATGGGCCTGTGGGCAGCAAGACCTTGTTTGGTTCTTTGTAATGGAAATATCACATCCCATCTGCTTTCCTAATTGTGGAACTGTCCTGGTTGGTGCCTCACTGGCAGACCAGCTGCAGGGAGCAGTAGACAGATACACATTTACTATTAATGTACAGTACACAACCTAGTACATTTTCACACACTCCTTTGATAACCCTTATGCTTTAGTTTTCAGTGCTTCTGGGGTTGAGAGAAATCAGACCCTGAGGGCACGCTGGCTCTGCTTTTGAAGACTCTGTGCTTCAGAGACAGCCAGCTCAAGCTGTAGAGGCTCAGGACCTCTTAAAATTGAGCCACAGGTTGTGCTGTATTTGCTCATATAAAATTAGTACCTCATCTGCAAATAGTTCCACTTGCTTCAAAGCAATCATGAATTGAAGGAGGCACTTTGCCATAGGAGTGAGCCTTTGGACCAGATGACTGGAGTCACTGCTATAAAGGACCTTGAGCTGCCCAGGGATGCCTCAGCTCTCTTTCAAGGGATCAGACCAAAGGTAACTCAGATCCTCATGGGATATTTCTGCATTCTGTTGACCTACACCAGCTGAGGATCTACTGTCCAAATGGATGAACATACTCTGCTGCATGAAGACCTATTGTTATAGTATTGTTTTCAAAATAGGATGTGACATCCAATATTGCCATTATGTTTTCCATGTATTTTTTCTTTGGACCAAAACCTCAAAGCTAGGTTGGCTTTTATCTTTAATTAATTTCCCTTTCCAGTTCTGTGTTTTCTTTTTTTTTTTTTTTTTTTTTTGTCTTCCTTCTGTAGTTCTGGAATGACTTTTAAATATTTGCACAGAAATAAAAACAAGTGGAACTGTTTCTAGGAGTCACCCTTGTTAAGAAAAGCTTGATATTATTATAAATGTAGGATGAATAACCAGTTTAACTTTGAAAGCACTTTGTGGTGCTCACTGTGTCATAGAACATATATTTGTTAAAACAATGCAGCATTTTTCATGGCCTCTGGTTTTTACTGCTCTGCCCTCTGAATGTCCTTTACTGAGTTTCTGACCATTTTGGTACCTGAGCACAATCAGGGCTTGATGCATTAGGGTATAATGGATTTGTTTCTCTGTTGCTTATTAAATATATGCCCTAGTTCAACCTGAAATTATGTCCAAAATGAAGGAATAACAGGTGGTGTTCTATACCCTGAGTAATTCAGGAGGTCATCTTGGCCCAATCTTGCTATAAAATATAGTCATTTGTCTAAACCTTTGCAAGTATTTTAAAGTACTGCAAGGTACGAAATATTCTAAACAGAGTAAAGAGCCATCATTAGAGAGGAAATGAAAATAACCTGGCTTGCTTTGCCCAGCAAAGCTAAGGTGAAAAGGGGATGTAAGTGTTCATAAATATATCACAAGTCTTGATACCAGGGAAGGAAAGAACTATTTAAACTAAAGTACTAGGCTGGCACAGGATTAGATATGTATCCATTGGTTGTGAGTTCAGATTGGGAACTGTAATGTTGTGGCCATTAGAGAAGTGAGGATCAGTCTTCTGTCACAGCTTTTGAAAGGGAAAGAGTGTTTAGTGGGGATCATGTTTATTATGAAAGGGATCAATGGTGTGGTTGTGTGCGAGAGCAAGAGACTGGATGACCCAGCAGAGTTCAATAAAAAGAGCACAAACAGCCAAACTTTTGTTATATGCATCTAAGTGTCCAATTCAAATTGATGTCAGCAAACCCCGGCAACACTGCAGTTCAACTTGTCCTTAGTTTACCCCATTGCACATATTTCCATGACTTTGTAGAGCGTGAGGTCTGGATATTATGTGTAAGATCTTACCTTTTGTAAAAACTTGACATTCTCATGATGGCCAGCAGACTGCATGGTAGGAAAAGAAGTCTGTTCACCTCCTTATCACCACTCTATTTAGACATGACTGGGTAGAATAAATCTCTCGAGTTATGTTTCATATGCAGTACTCTGTATCTTATGAATCCCTTGAGTGAGGTTTAATGAGAAATCAAGGTCACAGAACAATAATGGGAAATTGCCATGTTCAGCTATGAAGACAAAAAGATTGATCCAGTCAATACCCATTCAAGTCAGAGGAAACCTTTACATTGATTTCAATGGAGACTGGATGAGAGCCCTGGTGAGTAAATTACTGTCTGGCCTCAGCACTGTGTCTGTCTAGTATCGCGATTTAGCACAATTATATCTGTGAGGACATTTTACTCTCTGTCTGTGCTGTAAGGCATAAGAAATAAAAGAAAAAGTGATCCCAGTTGGAGCATTCACCACACTGCAAAGGTCATTAATTTTTATCTGGAGCTGTGAAATATAATTCAGAACTCTATAGAAAATGGCCATTGGCGTTTGTGATCTCTTCTTTAGGAACTGTCATTTTCCTTCTCAAAAAAAAAGCAGACAATCACTTTTCTTCAATCAGTGAAGAAGGCTCTGTACTTCAGTGTTTTCAATCAAATAATGAATTTTCTTCCTTGGTGATTAAAACTACAAACGAGTCCAAGCTGAAATGTTGGATCCTGAACCCAAGACTCTGAGACAGGTTCTTAGGTTTATAGCTGAGTGACTCTACCTGGAGTGTGGCTGTCTTAGTTAGTGTGTTATTCATGTTAGTCTAGCAAAAAAAGTTGACTCCCAAGTGAGATGCACAGAGTGGTATTGTTATAGTTGCCCAAAATTGTCAGGACCTTCTCCAGCTAGCTGTAACACATGTACAGATCATGTTGCTGAAGACCTGCTATGAACTCCAGTTTTGAACTCCAAGATGATGACCAGGGGCAGAGGGGGAGAGACTAAGCAGGTGTCAGTGGCAGAGCCAGTATTCAGCCTGGATTGTCTGTGTTGCAGTGTTTAATTCTAGATATTGTCACTGAGGTCACTGAGCTGCATTTCAAATTTTCAGCTTCCTCTAACCTCAGAGAGCTCCCATGTCTTCTGAGTGACATATATGGATAAAATGGCATTCATAAGAAGAGACTTCTTTGTCATCAACGCCCCTGAATGTTTTTAGAGTATGGTCTCTCTTGGAGGACGCCAATAGAAATTCTTTTTTCAACTCTTGTACTGTCAGATGACAGACCAAAGTCAAGCAAAAGAAAAGGACATGGAAAACAACATGGCAAATGAAGTCATACGGTAATTCCGAACATTTTAGGTATGCCACCTTATTTTCCAGTTATGCAGACAAGACTGTCCCTATTTCTTCTATATAAATAGAACTAACAAGTCTGCAGGGATGGGACCCTCTCATTAAAACACTGTTTAGTGTGTTGGCATTTTGTTTCAGAGCCATCCACAGAGAATAATTGAATCTGATTATTCTGTTTGTCTGAGCAAACAGACATCTCATGCATTCTCTTCAGTAGCACTGCAAAGCCTCCACTCGGTATGCACACTCTGCAATGGTGGCTTAGAGACCCCACCCCTCCATGGAATGGTGTATCCTGGATGCATTTGCACGTGCTTACATCAGGTAGTTCTGACTGTTTGTTATTTTACACCATCACTGTGGGTCTTCCAGGCCACAGAGGGATGGCTCTGTGGATGAGGGTGAGATAATAGTCTTTCTGTGAAATAGCAGCTGCTTAGATGTAAGGGCTGAACCATTGCTAAGTCAGAGACAAAAAATTTCGATGTGTGAGAAAATGCTTGGACCAGCCAGGAGCATGGCACTGTACTGGTCACACCTGTTTTGGCTGGACATCTGCAGAGAGGTCTCTTAATCCCTGAGAGCCACCCACCATCCATTTGCTGTGGATGCTGGGTCCTCTTTCCCATTTGGTGAGTCCCTATTGAAGGCCAACACGCTGTTGCACCCCAGCATGGGTGTGTCCCAATGGGCTCCAGAGCTTTTTCCTGACGTGTGATCTTGTGTGTCAGGCATATCCTGTGTGTTAATTGATGGAGCAGAGGAAACAAGAAGTCTTCAAGTGCTAAAGTTAGAAAGAGATTGTCTCAAATTGCTCAGAAATGCAGAGGATGTTCCCACGGTACTTGTGCTTCCCATCTTCCACCCTCGTGAGACGGTTCAGAAAATACAAAGTTGTCCTCCCCAGTTTCACTGTGTTCTCTCCAGCTTTTAAATGTCAAAGCTGTGTTCCCATATTTTCTTCAGATGCCAGCTGTGTTAGGATAGCTGCCCTCTTAGGTCAGTCTCTCATTAGGTGGTGCGAATGCACCCCACTGTTTTAGTGCAGATGAACTGAATTGGGGTACACACTGTTTCAACTCCAGTTAAATAACCTTTCTGATTCAGCTCTCCATTTGTTGTTGATGTATATCTTTGCTGGTCCCGTTGCACTGGGGGCTCATGTTGAGTTCCTTGTTTTCTCTGACTCCGTAATTCCTTTCCTGGAAAGCAGCAGCTCTGCAGGCAGTTCTTTAGCTTTCCAGGATGCCCTGCATTCTTGTCTCTAGAAAAATGACCCCCCTCCCTTATGACTAAACTGTATTTTTTTTCTGAGTGAAACCAGCATATAAAGAAGTCTGAAGCATATTGTATAGACCTAGACTGTGAAGACCAACTGAATATATCCCTTCTAAAAGGCAGCTCCTTAATTTTTTCACATTCCTTAGCCAGGTTCTTTTTTTTGGCTGTTGTTCCTCAAGAACTGAGAGTATGATCAAATTCAGACAGTTTAATATCTGTGTTACCCAAGTGTTACTATTCCAGGTAGGAGTCCAGCTCCATGTTGCATGGTCCTCTTTGGCATATCTTAGCTCTGCAAATATTCTCTCTTGTCACTCTCTGTCAGATGTCACTTGTCGCGCTGTTCTGCTCCGGGCTGTTGGGGTCAGACAGCTCACACGCTGTGGGGAGAGCAGAGCTCAAATGCTGCAGTGGTCAAGAGGGCATATTTGAGCCGGCCTGAGTCAAAACCATCAGGGAAAAAGATACCTGGTGAGTGTGCAGATTTAGAGCTGTCTGTCTCCCCTTTCCATATTGACTAGTTTTAAACCCTGTAGCTCTGACGTGTCTCTGGTGTTTTCAGCAGTATCACAACACTGTTGGCAAGGCAGGAGCTTCTTTAGGAGGGAGAGATGAATAGTTTTACTTTCCCTAGACTGTCACTGAGCATACTCAGCAGAGATAACTCACAGGAGTCTTGCTGTTAATGTAACCAGAACTGGAACAGATAGGGCATATGTGTGAATCAATTCCTGACTTCCCCATGCATGTCTTTATCCTTCGCCATTTCAGCAGTGTGGTGGAAGCAGATAGTATCCTGAAGCTTTTTTTTCTCTTTAGCATAAAGCATGCAGGATATTGTGGACATCAAATCAAAATGCATGTGAGCATATATTATGCACAAACTAACTTGCTCTGTCTCCTCAGTAGGAAGCATTTAAAATAAACCCAGCACATTCAGAAGCACTAATGCAACATTTAAAGGGAGTTGACCATAGCAGCTTCCTGAAAGACAAGTGTGGCCTAGTGTACTTGGTGCTGGCCTGGAACTGGGAGCTGAAGTTCTATTTCTGGCTTTGCTATCAGTTTTTCCTGTGCACTGCTTCCTTGTTTTTAAATACTTATCTTCTTCAGGAGAGCTTTAAAACCAGTTGAGGAACATCATGGGAGAGCTCTAATAATAAAGAAATCACTTGGTGCTGAAAAAAAAAAATCTGTGAATTTTAATTTTTGTGTTAATATCTAAGCAGGGTCATGTTCTTTCTTGCCTGAGAGACCTCTGTTAGGAGTGGGGCTTCAGCATATGGGATGCTTTTGAAATAGGCAATGTAAGTCAGACACAGCCCTGAACAGATGGGCAAGTGCTCCATACAGCCAGACCTTGTGCCCTGTTGCAGTGAATGGGACACTGCTGCCATGAGCAGCATGTGGGATGGATGCCTAATTAAGGAGAAGCAGTAGTAGGGAAATGGAGAGGTAACAGGAATATGTGGGAGTGGTTTAGCACTCCAGATTGCACACAACTGGATTTCAAAGTCTGGTTTCACTTAGTTAGAAAAAGAATCAGTTCTCTATGCATGTGCTTCTGTTTCCACTTAAAAGTAAAACTATTTTTTAAACTCATGTTTATCTTCAGGAACCTGTTTCTGCCTGTTTTCATTTAGTTTTTTTAAATTACTTATTTAACCCAGTAAGACTTACCATGGATTTTCTTAAGGGGAAGAAATGGATTCTGCAATTTCAAGCCAATAATGATCTGTCTGTGTACAACATGAAAAAAAAAGCAATTGAAGGAATTTTTTTACAAGGAACAGACGTCTTTGTAAACTAATCTTTTCTAAGCCAACTGTGGAGAAGTTTAGCTTTCTGGTGTTTCCCATGGAAGCATACATAACTCAGTGCTGCTGAGCAGTTTCAGGTCACTTGATGGGATCTAATTAGCAGTCTGTAATGAGCTGGCCGGCCCACTGATTGTTTAGGACTCTGCAGAATGTACTTCGTTCATCACATGCAGTAGTTCGATCCATTGAGACATTTCTCCTTGGCTCACAAGATTCATTTGGTGCATATATACATGTGATGTGTATATGGGGCATGGTGTGGCCACTGAGGAGAATGTAATGGCATCACAGTTGGTGCCTCACTAACAATTTGGTTTTTCTGTGAGTTGCCAGCACTGTTTGCATGGATGGCCTAGAGAGTGGAAGCTGCCAGTGTCAGATGGGAGTGTGCATAGAAGAGCTGTGTGTGCGTGTGCGTGTGTGTGTGTGTGTGTGTGTGTGTGTGTGTGTGTGTGTGTGTGTGTGTGTGTGTCACATAAGGCTGGAGATCAGTGATATAGAAGCCCCCTGTGAGTACTCAGGGAATGCCTGATTCCTTCCCACCATGAGGGAGAAGCTCCGTGGGAGAGCAGATGTCTTCTTCAGTGCTAGTCACTGGAGTTTGGAAAGGATCTCAGGGAAATCCACTTTATACTCAGAGAGCACATGTTTTCTGAAATGCTTTCTGACTGCTTATTCAGCACTAGCAATAATTTAGGCCCCTATCCAATACCCACAGAAGCTAACGGGTGTCTTCCCGTTAACTTCTTTTTAATAGACCAGGCTCATAAAGAGAAGACAAGCATATTTTTAAGAGCCTGCTAATCTGTGGAGCATGTGTTACTTTGAGTGAAATTCCCCTAGCACACTGTGAATGGAACATTTCCAAAAAACAAAAAACCAAAAAAACCACCAAAAAAACCAACCACAAAAAAACGCCCAAAAAATAAAGCCACAAAAAGGGAAAAAAGAACAAATATCCATTTGTGGAAGCTCAGAAACTGTAATGGCTGAAAAAGGAAAGGTCAGCTGCGTTCCAGGCTGAAGACTGAAGATCTTCATGGTTATGATTGTGCTTTTTCCATGTATGGGAGTTTTGAAGATGCCTCAATAGGGAAGAAATTCATAAGAAGCCCACCCAAAGAGAACCCAAACCTCCTCACTTTGCCTCAAAGTAAATTGCACGTGTAAGTAAATTGCACGTGTAAATTGAGTGTAAGAATCAGGGATCCAACTTTATTACAGGTAAAAGGAAAAAGTTTTACCTGCTGTTTCATAATCAACACAGATTTTGCTGCAAAAATGTATTCTAAATGTTAAAAAGTTATTTGATAGAGGCATTATTACATTGCATGTTTGTATAACTCTTTTTCACATAGTTGTGTAACTCTTTAATTTTTATTTTTGAAGCCGGAATAGCCTATGTGTGTCGAGCCTGATTTTCTGTGGAACTATAGGACATGGAATTTCACCTGCTAATTCCAGCATTTAATTCAATAATATATGACTGTGCTAGAAAAGACCTATGGTAGGGACAAATACGAACTTAGAGGATGCAAGAAATGGACAGCCTATGACGTCTCAGGCTGAAGAAGTAGGTAAAGAGTAAAATGTCTGCTTTTTCCAGTTTGTTTGTCTAATTTCACCTTCCAGTGCTTTGATCTGCCAGATTAAAGAACTGCCTAGGACCAGATACTGTTCAGGTACCTACAGGCTGTGATCAAATCTTCTCTTAACCAGCTCTTTGATAAGCTAACATGATTGAATTCTCTAAATCTCCCACGGAAAAGCGTGCTTTCCAGGCTATGAGTCATTCTTGGCCATTTGTTTGATACTGTTGCACCAGTGTGAAATTGGAGGTGTCCAGGGGAGAATCAAGCTCTGTTCCTTTATATATTTTGTAGAGCCTCTTGTTCTTTGAAAAATATTAGGCTTTAAATACCTTCCAAAATGTGACCAGCTCTTCTGCCAAAGAAAAACTGACAGTAGTCTAGAAGCATCTCCCCTTCTTGTGTAAACTCACAATTATAAGTATTTGCATACTGGTAAATGATTCTTTAGCACTTCAGAGTGCCAGTTCTGGTGAAATAATGCTCACTGAGCCTCACTGGTGCTTGAAAATCTCTGAGAGAACCAGGAAGTGTTATGGTTAGGCATATGTGACAGGAATGCCAGTATCATGTTTTTATCAGTTAGGTAACTGAATCATCTGTCTTGATGATCTGTGGCTGATGAAATCAGTAGTGAGTCCTCCTCAGACTCCTGTGGATGGGAGTATCTAAACACTCTTATCTCCTTGGAGGTTGTACCTCCTTGATCCAGTCATCTCCATTCTGTGGCCACTGCATTTCTTGGGAAATCTGAGCATTACTACTGCACTGTAAGTATTGACTTTCAACTGAGATCTGGCTGCAGATTTTACTGACCCAGACAAGCGGAGGGCCCTTGATGGTTGTTTAGTGTGCCAAGTAAAGAGAGGAAGTTGTCTGTTGGCTGCAGTGACACAGGATCAAAACTGACAGCCATCAGAGTTTAGGAGAAGTTCTCCTCTGCATTGTTTACATATGACATGTCACACTAAAGCCCCATTTCTCCTGGTGTCTGCCTTTGACATCAGGCAGCTGCAGGTGCTCAGGGCAAAACCTATATAGTATGCACTGTATCAGTATACAGGGAATTCATCCCAGAAAGCTTTCTCTGCACCCAGGACTGGTACCTTCTCTACTGCTCTAACTCAGCCCATTTAAAATATTATCTTCTGAGCCTATCTTCACCAGAAGATAAATCCAGATTTCCTAGCTCATGCCAGTGTTAGATTTAGGAGTACAGGTCTTTCCAGCTACTGGTAGAGAAGATCATTAAAGTTTTAAGTCCTTTTTGTCAGAACTCTGTGCCATTTAGTGTATGGTTTTGGAGCTTATGCGTTCTGAATGGGGAGAGAGATTAAGGGCTTAAGGTTTAGCCAAAGAAACATAGTGTGTGCTCACAAATACATAAAGGTGGAAAGTAGCTTCTTAAAGGAAACTCAGATCCCTTATCTGACTCAAAGGCAAAATACAGTGTACAAAATTGTGCTTGTGATTTCCTGCTTGTAGAAAGGAATAATTTAGCTGATATCTGGGAAGTTACACCTGGTTGATTGCCTAGTAAATGAGAATGAAAGCTAGCAGTGACCCTCCTTCCATGGACAGGTTCCCCAGAGGCTGTACTTGAAGAACTTCGTAGGACTACAGGAAGTCAGTGAGAGCTGAAGGCATTCAGAATATTAAAACTTACATTACATGAGCACAAGGAGTGTGGTCAAGGTTTTAAGATAGCATATAATTATCTCTACTAAAAGAAGTTTAAATTCTCCCCCTGTAGGCAGGAAGTTGCGACGCATAACACGTGCATGAACATTGTCAAAATCCAGATATTACAATTAGCACAACTGTAGTTGAAGTTGCATTGATCCTGAATAAAGAATACCCGTTTATGGCTGGCAGAGACAGCTTGCCTGCAGGATTCACTGGTGTTGGCACATTAAGCACTGTTCAGCCTAGACACATGAACTGTAGCCACTTTTGCTCTGGTTAGGTCTGCTTATATTTCAGATAAACCACCAGCAGCTTGATGTTTATAGTGGAATGCAATCTGAAAATCAATGTTCCCTTGTCTGCTTTCGCCATTGTGCTCCATTGCTCTTTGTGGTCTTATGTTATTAAAATTACATCAGGTGTGTAGCTGTATTGTATGATTTGCTAGTTGAAACGCAGATAACACTTGGATTATTGGGTCAGACGTATTTATTATCCATTCAGAGAGGGTGGATATCTGATGTGGATTTCTGGAAGTGTCTGAGTCAATTTTGTAAGCGGAGAACAGCTTCCCCATCATTGGCTGCTGTGTGCAGACAGTCCTCTGGCTGCCGCTTACCTTTCCTTTATCGCCTGCTCCACTGGAGCGTAATGAGCATGTATATTGGAAATTGCTCGTTGTGTGTGTGGTGAGAGGAAAAAACCTGAGATGGAATCCAGCATCTGCTTTTTCCCTGGCAGAGGAAGAAGGGAATGGATGTTTCTTGAACCTTTGTAGATGCTGTGTGGGGCTAGTACTTGGCTTTGGGCTCAGACACTTCTCAGCTGCCTGCACTGTTTGAGGGTGAAAGGCCAGGGAGAGAGTCATGTGTCGACAGAAGAGAGCAAGACAATCATGAGCACTGAGCAGCTGGGTGTGTTAAAATGACCTCCTGTAACATCTGTCTCGGTGTTACCTTTTTGCCATCTCTGAGCCGTACTCGTTTAGTGTCTCTGGATGCTGCCTGTCTTCTGTCTGGGTGTGTGTTTTGGGGCAGGTGGAATAGCATGTCCATGTCTGCCTGCACTTCAGGGAGGAGCCCCAGCTGTGGGCAGCAGCAGATGGTGTGCCATGCTATGCAGCTTACATGGTGCAGAGCAGCATTTCTCGGAAGTGCCCAGGTGAGCCCCGGAGGTGCTTGTTTAGCAATCCAGAGCCAGGTGATGACACTGTTGTGATGCCTTTTTGGGTTAATTAGTCTTTCTTGGAAGCAGGCTGCATTACCTTGGCAGACTGGTTACATTGCTCCCAAGTGCCAAATGGAAAGTGGTTGTGTTGCTCTCAAGACAGCCTCGCTTATCGAGAGCTGTCTTGGGTGTCTGCCCAGCAGTGCACTCCAGACACCTACTCTTGGGGTTACAGGCAGGTTTAAGCAGACTTGTCCTTGCATGCTGAAGAGAAGGGAATCATCCAAACCAGCTTCACAGCATGTGGCTGGACTTGTGCAAAGGAGTCACAGCCAGAAAGAATAATTTGGCCTCACTTGAAAGCTGAGTAATGAAGAAGTATTTGTGTGTAGTGTCCCAGCACATAGCAGCCAACACATAAAAAATCCCCAGTCCCTTCCCTCTCTGCAGTCCTCAGTTCACAAGCAGAACCTTGCAGATTTGGTTCAGAGAGACTTTAAATGAGTGAATCCTCTGCAAAATCACATTCAGTTATCTTTCCCTCCCCAAAATCCAACTCCCTGCCCAGCCTCTTCTTGTAGGAAGATGCAGCCTCAGTTTCTTCACTCAAGTGCCTGAAAGAGGGGAGGTACAGTGGCTTCCAAGTGAGGAGGTGTACTTAGCCAGCAGCTGTTGAACTTCCCTATCAGGAGCTGATACTCATAGATATAAAACATTGAACCTAGGTCCATCTGAAGTCTTAAAAATATTTTACAAAGTTATATGCATATTACTCAATAAAACAGATTGCACCTGGCCAGCCCTCGGAGCTGTACATCAAAGGGATGCACACACAGAGCAGGGGATGGAGAGACTGAGCCAGAGAGGTATTTCTCATTAGATTGTTATCTAGGAGATGATGCTTGGCTCAGCAAGCCTGTTGCTTCCAAGGTTATAGTTGAGAGTTTATTTGCTGCCATTGTAAATAGCTTCTGGCTCCTGAGTCTGACTTGCCAGATCTTCTCCCTAGGATCAGGTATGGTCTTTGTCATACACTTATCTGACTCTTCTCTGGCAAGGGCCAATTTGCAGGGCAGCTCTTTCTGTCCAAATCAGTTCACCAGAAGAGACTTAGCTTTCTATGGGTCACGTTTGTAGACAGCTGTCAAAATAAGATGGGCTCAATCCACCTTTCAGTATCTGATACACCTGGGACTCTGTGGTCCCTCACATGCTTCTTTCAAGATTTTCTTTCCTTCCTGGTCAATCCCTCCCTTGGGCCTGCATACAAATTGTTACTGATTCTTTCTTTCTCTGGTAGTTCAGTTCAGTTTGCATCAAAACCAGTTTGGTAAACACAACAAGCTCTTGGTATCCTGTGGTGTTCACACTTTCCTCTGGGCAGCGGCAGAGCTGACTGCCCACAGGAGCTCTCAGTGCTGGAGGAGAAGCTCAGGCTTCCATATTCCCGTGTGCAAGCACCAGTGGTACTTAGAAAAGGAGTCTCATACATGCTTGGGGAGAGCCAGGATGTTGCAGAGGAGATAACTGGCAATATCAGCTCAGGGTCTATTAGTGTGCCATACACCACAGCAGATATTTCTGTAAGCCTAAATTAATTTTGATGTACCTTGGTTCTGGATTAAGCTTTTGCAGAGTTCCAATTTTCTTCTTTCTCTGAATCCAGATTTCCAAAGCAAAGGGAACACCTGGAGCAGAAGATACCACACGTGTCAGAGATTCAGGCTATAGAATTATAGGGCAACTTATTTTTCTCAGCATGGGGTTCAGCAGCAGCTAGGCATCCAGGTATTTAATTTTAAACTATTAACACATAACATGGATTTGCAGCTCTATTTTCAGTGCAAATATTTTATAAAATATTGAAATTTAACACAGCTCTATATTCCCTGTTACAGGATAGTTAAACCTATAACGGCAGTTTCTTTCTTTATCAAATCCTGTAGAATCCTATTAGCTGTTGAGCTATGAAATCCAATTGGCCTTTTTCCCATAAGATCAGCTGAGAAGATGTGATATAAATTCAAAATATTAGCACAGACTTTAGCCTAGGGCAAACAGTGTTCTCTGCGAGGATATAGGGCCTTCACTGTACTTACACTAATATTTGTGACATACCCTTTACCCTCAGCTTGCGACTTTGCTTTCCCAATCAACAAACCTGTCAGCTTGAGACTTATTTGATGAAGCAGTTGATGCACCCTGCTGTGAAAGTAAGCACAGCACTCAAGGGTCATTTGAAGTCCAGCTGCCCAAGTCCTTTCTTTAAGACCACTTGAAGAGTGAGGGGGGGAAATTAGAAGAAAACTCTCCGAAGAGGAACTTTGCACCGAAGGAGCAATTTGGATGAGAACACTGTGTAGCTGCGTGAAGCCATGGGAAGAGATGACCACACAAGGTTAATTGCATCTGCCAAGTGTTTCCAGATTTAGACAAAGAACAAAAATGTTATATCCAACACTCTTTCTTGTCTGCCAAGTCCATTAGTAAGCTTCTTAAACCACCGTGTAGCTCTGTGGACTCTTTGAGGCCGTGAGCATGTTACAGGTGTGAGCAGTGTGGCCCACAAGACACTTGTGTTTCCCATGGGAGAAGGGACAACCTGTGCTATAACCACCACACTGAACACAGGGTCAGCAGTGGTTCTGGCACAGTTGGGACTGGTAAACCTGGCTGGGTCTGGGTCCAAACCAGTAGAGCACTCAGGGAGCTCTGTGGCTGCAACCCCCATGGCTCCAGGGTCCTGAAGGATTTGCTCACACATAGTGAATGCACAGGATCCCTGTGGAGCCTGAGCATGGCAAGCTCAGCCTAATGAGAGCTGGGGAGCTGGCTCAGATCAGGCTTTTCAGCTTTGTCTCCAAGGTGGCCGTGCTGCCTCTGTGCTGATTCACTGTAGAGAGGTGTCTTTATGATTTTCACTATTTTTTTGTTTTTGTTTTCTGTTACCTGGGATATTCCAATTCTCATTACTTTGGATAGCAACATGTAGATGGTATATGTGATCTGAGTTTTGTTCACTTAACTGGAACATAGGAATTTAACACACACCTTATAATTGCCATTCATTATACCAATAAAACCAGCAATTAACCTGTTACCCTTGTCTCAGGTTGACAAAACAAGGAGGAAAGTTGCATACAAATTAAAGTTTTTGCCCAGTGTGGCAATGGGTTCTTTTACTTCCTCTTAGAAACAGGGAAGTTTCAAAGGCAATTCACTTGAGAAAAATGAAGTATCAAGGGGGCTTGCACCAAGTAACTTGAAAACATATCAATTGCTTTATTGCAAAAAATCTCATCTTTCTATTATGGCATGATGTAGACTAACTATGTAAAAACAGGCTTGCAGTGCCAGCAATGTTCAGTAGCTTAAACAAGCACCTCCGTACCTCATGCTGCAGGTGAGCGTTGGGTTGTATGCACTCAGTAGGAAGCAACTTGAGGATCAGGGCTGGTTCTTGTGTGAGGTTGCTACTTCTTCAGCAGGATGTGAGTCAGCAATAGGTAATGTCTACAAAGACATGACTGGAGGGGCTGAGTTGGGTCATTTTCGGTTTCCAATAGGACCAAAAGCCCCACCTGTCATCAGCGTGCACTCATCGCCTCAGTCATGTTGTGCCCTTGCCAGATCTTGTATAGAAAGTGGTGTTTGAGCAGGCCTGGTCCTAAAGAAAGACTCTTTGTGTTGGCAGATGATGACCTGGACAAGAGAGCTCTTCCTGATGAATTGGTCAGGTATGGTGTCACTAGTCCTCCAGAAAAGATATTAAATGAAGTTTCTGACATTTGAAATCATTAATTATCCCTTAGCACTTTACAGAAGTGGAGAGGTCCCAGTTCCATTTTGCAGGGTTATTTCTTAGCGGATTTAATAGGATAAGAAGTCATGTAGGATCTTCTTCTCTGTACCATTAAAGAGCAACTGTGTGAATTAAGCAGTGGCCACAGTGATCTCTAGCTCCAATGCTCCTAAAATTCACCCTATTTTTCATACATGAAGCTGGAAAAAATTCAGTGTCGAATTGTGGCCATAGTGTATAAGACACCATTATATCTTCCCAAGAAAAGTACTGTAGAAATTCAAGATCAGTATTTTAAAACACCCTCCAGGTCTGGACTCCTGCCTTAAACTCTATCTGAAAATAAGCAGAAGTGCCAGACACTGCCTGTTTTGCCCTCCCACTGGCCCTATGCCTCCAGAGCAAATTAGGAACAAATGTGGAACTCATCGACTTGCTTAAGCACTCCAACGAGTTTAAAAGCAAACATAATGATAAAAAACCCACAGTCTTTTCATCAGATTTTAACTCTCTCTGACTCGTTAGCAACAACAGAGAAGTATTACATAGAAGAGACATGTAACATATATTAATTTCTTCATGATGTCTCCTTATAGTTAGTAAAAGAGTAATGGGGTAATTGAGGGGAACTATTCACATATTGTTGGAGGAGATGAACAAACTTTTTTCCTCATTGATACTTCTTCCTGTGAGAGCAAACACATTCCTTCTCTACTGATGTTGTGACTTTTGTCACGCTCTGCTTCTGAGTGCATTTGTTAATTGGCACCTCTCAGATGAGCCTGTCTATCAAAATCACATGTAACACCTGGATGCATAATGTAACAAAATACTCCCAGTATTTGAAAGGAATTCAGATTTAATATCATATTCTATAAATAAAGTCTCCTTGTTTATATGAGATTGATGTGATATGTCTTTAATCATAAAAATGAAAAGTTTTCTGTGTATTTTCTTTCTAATGTGGAAGCTTTCAGATCCCAGATCAAGGCAGAACTTAGGCCCATGTATAAGTACCACTGAAGTCAATGACCTCTAGGCATATGTTTAAGTACATGCTTAAGTGCTTAGAAGTGAGGCCCCACTTTTCTTAAAATCCATCAGATTTTCTTTTCCGACTTTATTGGTGCTCTTATTTCTGGGGATTTGGGATTGTAACTAAGAATGGGAATAGACTATACATTTTCCATCATTCTGCTTTGGCCACGGTCCTGCAGCCAGATCCAGAAGAGTGTAAACTATTATCATAGGAACAGAGGTTTCCTGTATGCTGTGCAGATCTTTAGTCCCATTTCTTTACTTGTAGCATATTAAACTTACATCCAAGAACAAATGATCACGCAACCAAGTTCATGGAAAAAATCACCAACATTGAAGGAAAGTATCTCTACCGGCATGTTACACTTCCCAAATGAATTACATTGTCTCTTCTCATGTGTTGTATTCCACATCAGCAGCTTTGAAGGTTGCAAGGTATGTTCGGGCCTCTTCTTTAGTAATAATGATTGTAAGTAATTGAATACAGAGAATCTCAACTAAAGCTTGCTGGGGTCAGTGTAAAGGTCCTCACTGACTGGTTTTGATCATTCCCTTGTTTTCTGTTCAGACCAAACACCTCCTGAATCAGGAATTGTGTTTATGAGAAACTGTCCAACACTTCATGCTGAACATAGGTGTGAGTATGGAGTCATTTCCTGCAAGGTGGAGATGAGTGCATATTGCAAAGGGAAGTATTCCACATTCTTACTTGTGTACACAGTAGGGGAGGCTGGAGGAGCACATGGCTGAGCATAAAGATGAAGGATAAAGTGCTTTCCTTGCATTGATGAGAGTGAACAACAGACAGAGAAATGCACGCAGAGAGAATGAGCACTTTCATGGGGGGAGTCAGGATTTATTGATGCTCTGCCTGCATACCAAGTGCAGCCACATGACAGGAGAAAGGTTCTGCCCCTTGGGAGGTTGGGGTCTGGCACACAAACACCCTGACTCCTATTTTCTTCCTTACACCCGTATTGTTCCACTGACTGCATGAATTTACTGCTGACCTGTACCAGAATGTGTGTTAAGATGTAAACCCTTTCTCATCTTCTCTTCCCTCTCTTCCCAAACTGCTGTTAAAGGCAGTAAGTTGATACTGGTAGTTTGCATAGGGAGTACTGGGCTGTCAGCATAATGTGCCTTGCTCAGGAGTGAATTACATTGGTGGCCAAGATATGGGCCTATTTCCTTTAGTACTGATGATCACTTAGCTGCTAAAGCCCCCACCAGGTCCCATTCTGATGGTTATTGCAGTGACTCTGAAAAAAGGCAATCCCTTTGCCAGTCCAAGGGCCTGACTCTGATTTCACATCCTCTGTGACAGAGTAAATGGGCTGCAGTCAATGGAGCCATGCGGGGTGAGAGGAGAACGGTGCATCAGGAGTGATGGATCTGCCTACTTAAGGAGTTTTTATGGCTCCCAGGGCTGTGATGTTTGAATGCCTCACAAACTTAAAGACCACTCCTGTGAGAGATGGAAGCACTGTCATCTCTGCCTAACAGCTGGGGAGCTAAGATACAGTAAGATGAAATACCTTGGCCAAGGTCACTGTGGAACTCTGTGACAGAGCAGGGTCTGCCAAATTAAACCTTGCCAGGATTCAAGCTGGTATGTGGACGACTGGGCCAGCTTTTCCTCCTAGCATGGGGCGAATGGGCTGTCCTTGCCTTCTGTTCCTCCCTGCCCCTTCTTCTCTTTCTTGTGTTGCGATGGTGGGAGCTGCCTACCTGCAGCCCACTGACAAGGATCAGGCAAAGCCCAGCCTCTGGGATGCTCTCCTGGACACAGGTCAGCTGAGGGACTCTCAGGTGCAGACAGAGGATGAATGCCCGTTTCCCAAGAGTGTGGGAATCCAGGGTCAGCACACCACCAGCCTGTTCATTACCAGGGCCTGAACTGTAGCACCTTCCCCTCTCACATTTCTGTTATTTAGGGTGACTAATCATAACAAATTGATTAAGGTTAACTGGATAAAGTCATCTAAGTCATATTTACTGTTAAACTAACTGCTCAGGGAGGTGAATTAATGATCTTTACAGAAACCTTTTATGGTTATTTGGCCACAAGGTGTGATCTGGTTTGATCTTTTATGCAACATAAATCAGTTTAATGGTTAAATCTGTGCAGCTAGCTGTTGAATTTAAATGAGGGCTTTTTAAATGAAGTATGATGCTTTTTCACACACAGAGGGACATTGAGCAGGTGTATATTGCAATTAAATGGGAAAACTTACAATTAGATAATGCTAAGTTTGTGACACTAGCTGACAGAAGCCTGGAGATTCATGGTGAAGGTCCATGATCCATCATTAATCCATGCCAGTGTGAAAGAAGTAAAATTGCAAATGGTTTCAGCTGAGGTCAAAGCAGTGTGGGAGAGTGATGCAGGTCGTGCAGCGGATGTCTGATATCAGCCATTCATTTCAATAGCCTTGGGATCAAATATTCTGTTGAGTCACAGATGGAAATTATTTAGTCTTGGGAGACAGCTCTCAGCTTTCTAGTATTTATGTTGTTTTGATCAACTCTGAGGAGGGTCCAGCAGAGACCAGGGACCTGCTATAATAGGTGTGTTGTAAACATGTCCTAGGAGATGGCTTCAGATGGTTGAAGATTTTTTTCCAGAATGGGAAAAAGTGAGAAAGGCATTAGCAGCTCTCCCAGCCTTCCTGCACTCTAACACTGTGCTCCTAAATTTCCTGGTGTAGTCACAGCCTGTCCTCCCTCATTTAGACAGTAGCAATATCTCTCCCAAGAGGTTCCTGTTTAAATGGTGAATGCACTTTGGGAGGCAGAGGCTGACAGACCTGTGCTATTGCGCCACGGGTCAACAACCCAGATCTGAAAACAAAACCAGTGCTTCTGGTATATACAGCACTGCCTGATGGGCCTCCCATGAATCCTGTCTTCATCCAGGATGGAAAAGAGATCAACTGTTAGACAGGACACCTTAGCTATGAGCTGCTTTCCAGGGGATTTGCTGAATCTGAGAACAGTCAATTAGACACACCTGTTTGCTCAGGTGTTTCCTGAAGAAAGAAAGAAGTGTTTGGGATGTCGATTGAGCATTGGGGATAAGCTGTTTGTAGTTGGGAGGGTATGGAGAGGAGTGAATGGTTCCTGTTTGATTGACTTATGTTCTGAGTGCTCTTATGTTAATGTTTTACTGGAAATATTAAAGAATAGGTGAAGAGCTGTGGTGCAGGTGGTGAGTGGAGGTGGATGAAAGGATTCATGAACGCTCAGGGATTGGTTCAAACAGTATAAGATATTGTTTTTCCCATCCAAGTCAAAGTGGCTGATGGGGCATGGTTCTTCTAGTCTTGTCTCCTGGTTGAGCAGATGATTGTTCCATTGTTTGTCCTGTAGACCCTGGTCTCACTGGATGATAGAGCTCAAATGCTTAGAGATTTGGACACATCTTCCTGCATGTTTGCACTCCCTGGTGTGACCAGGGCAGGCAGCACAGTAACATTCTCACAGTGTTGAGCTGAGACCTGGGGACTTGGGTCATCCAATTATAGCCTTAACTCTTGCCTGGATGACTGTGTGCTTTCTGTGTGCTTGTTATCCATCTCTCATCATGGAAAACAGATCTAGCAGAGCTCTGGGTAAATACTACTTTTAAGTGTGGGGGTGAAAAAGGCTGTGTAAGAGTTAAGTGTGCTTACCATAGCTGTGTGTTAAGTTTACTGCTTGAAGTTAAGCAATCTCCATAGAAGATCACCTCTGTGCAGGATCAGAGCCCATCGTGGGCACTTCTTGGCTTATGGCTTTTCAAAACTGCCAACCAGTTTGTTTTGGTTCTTCTCCAGTGGTTCACCTGTGCTAAAGTTCTCTCCCAGAAAAGTCAGTAAATAATGTTATAACACTTACAATAATAATTTATATCTTCAAAACTCTTTGCAAACACAAACTAATTGAAGAATTGTTGTCAGCCAAGAAATCAGTTTTGCCTTTTTGATTTTTAATTCACTGTGTTAAAACCTCCACCTGAGTGTTGAAATAAATGCTGGTCATAGAACAAGGAAAGGAAAATTTCTTGGATTTCTTTCTGTTTTCTTTTTCTGGTCAGAGTTGTGATTGGTGAAGTTTTAATTTCTTTTTTTCTTTATTAACAGACTGGAATCACAAAAGAACAAGGAAAAGAAATTAGCTACAGTCCCTCCAGCCTGTTTTTGCTATGAATTTGCAGTGTTGGAAATTGTGACTGTTTGGATTCTAATGCTTTTACCTCTAGTTTATTATCATTTTGTGCAGAACAAAGTAGAAAGAACATAAGAAAAATATGTGATTTTTAGAGCCTTAAAGTGAATGGGGGGAGGAGGGGATGGTTGTTCAAGATAGTGCCTAAAACTACTTCAGACAGTATCTTTTGGTATCACATTAAAATGCAAGTTGGTGCATTAAGTCTCCCACCACTTTGGTAAGTAAATATTATGATCCTATTTAACATGTGCCTCAAGCCACATAAAAAGCCTAATAGCGACTTGGCATAGTTGGATGTAAATCATTAAAACTGCAGCTCGTTAAACAAAGACTGAATTCAGTCCAAAGAGAGAATGTTAGGATTGGAACTAGGCTTTGTCCTCAACCCATCTCCTGTCCACCAAACTGTGAGGTAATGACACAGCGACATAAGGAGAACTCTACTGATGGCTCTGATGGCCTTTCAGGTGTTCACTGTTGTGACTGTTTCCCTGTTTTTAAATCAAAGCTCCTGATTTCTGCTGTGCTTGGGCTTGTATAAAGGGTGGTAACCAGCCTTAGATCTGTTTGGCTTATACTCAGAGGGGCTGTTGCCTGGAGCCCTGGTATTGTGTAAAGCTTGAAAGTTTGAAAACCTGATTGGTTTCAAGTTCAGTCTATATGAAGGAAAGTATAGAATTTCCACCAAAGTGCATAAGGAGGCTTGAACTCATGCAGAAATTTTTTTAAAGCGTGAAGCAGGACTGTTGTGGTGGGTTTGGAAAGTGGTTTTACTTGGAAAACAGTCTATTTTCTATAGAAAGGCAGTCTGAGGCTGAGTAGAGAATGGAGGATGCCAATTGCTTTGTTTCTTTACCACTTCACAGAGAAATTGGCTTATTTATTTTTATTACCAGGACTCTCAGGATTCTGAAAATGGACATTAAGATTGCCTTATGCCAAGTCTGCAGTCGTCTATCAGTCACCTTTATCTGTGTTTCAGGATGAAGGTCAAAGCAGAAATCAGAGAAATTTTAATTTCCAGACTATTAGTGTTCACTTGTTGGTGTAGTTCTGATGTGGGGTTCTTTATATTTGAGAGACATCCAAATGTGGTGGCTTAATTCTGTCAGCAGAGAGAGTGAGTAGTGGCCATCTGAAATACCTGGCCCTGACAAAAATTACTCAGGGACGAATAGTTCAGTCTGTCCTCTGGTTCTATTACTTGATAGTCTTAATTTGATGTTTCAAGACTGATTTTAACAGTAAGGTTAGTCCATTCTGCTGAAGGAGAGGTTACACATCATGGCCTCACAATTTAGGAAAGTCAAATGCATCTTCTTGCTGACCCACTGCTCAAAGAGGAAACCGAAAGGTAGAGTATTGCATGGGCGCTGACTCTCAAAACTCTTGCAGTGTCTCTGCAGTTTCTTTCTTTGGTTGTGCTTTCAGATCTGCCCTTGCTGAATTGTCCAGTTAGAAAGGAAAAATAGCATGGCTATGGAACCCAAAGAAAGAGCCAGTTACTAAGCATTCAGCATTGCTCCCAGTTAAAACTGCTGTAAAACATGATGCAGATGTTCTGTGGGGATGCAGGCATTGCTGAGAAGCAAAGCAAGTGAAGGTAAATCAGCTCTGCTAGCTCAAATGTCCACAACTCTGTAACTCTGCCAGATACGCTACAGGGAGAGAGTGGGGAAGTGGTCCAAACACTTTAGGAGCTGGAAGCAGTTTTCAGATGGGAGAAAGGAGGTCTCTGGCTGTGACACATCTTCATTAATTCTCAGAAAAGTTACCCACTTGACACTGCTGCTCCAAATGCGCTGTTTTCAGTCCCACCTGGCTATGCTGTAACTCTCATTCTCTGCTTGTGCTGCAGGAATGAAACAAAGAAGCATTGCCACTTTTCTCTGCTTTGCCCTTGAAAGGCAAGCACACTCCTTCAGAGGCAGAGAGGAAGGGCCTGTGGTAAAGGCACTAGCATGGGACTTGGAGTATTCTGGTTTAATTCTTTCCTTTGCTGCAGACTGCTTGTGTAACCCCGAGCAAGCTGGTTAATCTCCATGTTCTCTCAGTACTGCAGTTGTAGGGATAATTCCCCGGTCTTATCCTTTCTTGTCTAGTGCATGTGCTGCTCAGGGCAACCGTGGTCTCTGTTTCCTTTGTGTAAAGCAGTAACAGGACAGTGGGACTCCATGGGCTGCAGGAAAAATAGAACAATAACCTGGGCCACCCTGAGCTGATTCAGGCCTGGGACAGATGGAATCAGAGGGTGAGAGCTGGTGCTTGCCAGATTTGGGGGCAGAGCTGTGCCTCATGGGCACCTGCAGGAGTGGGGCACTTGCATCTCTGAGGAGAGCTCTCACAGATGTGCCGGATATCTCTGTGCTGATGTATGCTGGGGACAAGGACTCTGTCTGGTGATGTTGCAGTGTCACGTCAGCCATGAGGGGATAATGAAGTGCTCTGCTGATAGGAGAAACTACTTGTGTGCTGGGCAAATTCCTTGGGTCCAGAGTCCAGAATTGTTTCTAAACAATAAAATTCTACTTGCAGTTTTTGTTTCATTTCCCAAACCTGACTTGCTTTATTTACCTGAGGTTCACAGCACCTCCGTTAAGGTTTGGAGGAGCCTGGAGGCTAAAAAGGGATTTTTAACTTTGTAGACATACACCACTTGAGTTCAGCCTCATGCTGGACACCACACTAAGAGACTGTGGGTCCCTAAGGTGACCAGTCACTCCCAAGCTGGAACCTGAAATAGTTTGTCACAAATCCCTGTGGTTGGATTTTAAATGGCCCAATGGTGGTAGGTCACCCTTACATGTTGGACCTGTTGTGACCTTGTGGGACTGTCAGTAATTTCCAGCTGAGCCTTTCTGAAACTGGCTGCTCCCCAGGATAAAGCAGAGCACAGAGGGTAGGAGGAAACAAACGACAACAGAGAGACATGGCTAGCGGCCAGGTTTGATGATACAATTTTTAGGAAATTATGGCTGTTCAGAGAAGATTTCTGTTTTCCCTATCGTGCTAACGATTCTTGTGGTTCCAAGGCATTTGAGTGGAGCGGCAGCACGAGAGCCACTGTTCTGTCCTGCAGGCATAAATGGAAACCTTGTACTGCTGTGTGACAGCCCCAGCCTTCCTTCGCGGGGGAATCGCTGTGTCTGAGTAACAAGCCAGAAGTGGACCCAGCCCTGCTGAAAAGCCCTTGAGAGCCTTTTGAGTAACCTCAGAAGGGTTTGTGTCTTTGATTCAGATCTGGCATTACTTCTGTCACAGCCTCGACTGGCAACGTCCTTGCAGCGACTGGGGCCAGAGCAGCCTGAGTTACAAGGGAAGTTACTATGTTAAATAAAAGTTACATAAGGAGCAATTTACCCCCGGCCGTGCACAATATTGCTGCTAAAATGCCATCAAGACACTGTGCTGAATCAGAAAACGCCCGTGTGAAGTTCCAGTGTCTTGCTCTCCCCAGGACTCACAGAGTTCACAGAGTCCTCACTCGCAGCCGCAGCTCGTGTTCTTTCAGCGCCCACCCTCGCCTCCAGGCAGGCAGCAGCCGCAGTGGGAGGCGCAGGCACGGCAGCCTTTCCAGCACATCCCAGATGACTTTCCAAGTCATCCCCCATGCAAGGTGGTGCGGTTTGGTAGGTGGAATTGCCCCCTTCCCTCGACGCCTCTGGCTGGCTGGGTGCAAGTCAGCTCCAGCCCGGAGGCTGCAACCCGAGCCTCGGCATGGCACAGAGCTAAGTGCCTCCTCAGGACTTTCTAACAACCTCCTCTTTGATGCTCTCTGCAACACAGTTCTGCGGCTCCTGGTCTGCATCCAGTCAGCCCCGGGCGCGGGTGGATGTGGTAGGAGCGCACACCTGCCCTGCGGGCGCGGTGGACAGCGTGCCAGGAGCAGTGGGCTCGCAGGCTGGAGGGCAGCTCCTCCACAGGGCTGGAGGGCAGCTCCTCCACAGGGTTGGCTGCATCCCGACTTGTGCCCGCGGGTCCCGCACAGGGCTGGGAGCGCCGCCGCCCCGTGCGGGAGCTGCGCAGCCCGGAGCAGTTCGCACCGGGCCCCCGTGCTGTTCCCTTCCTCGGGCCCCTTGGACTGCTCGAGTGCTCATGACCCCGGACCCTCTCCGGTGGGACTGTAAGCTATAATGTTTCGAGTGAGAGGAGGATGACAGGGGGGGATAAAGAGAAGCGAGGGAAAGGCACCTAATACGATTTCAGAGAGCCCTCTGGCAGTCTGTCCGTGGGAGGCTGCCATGTATAATAAGGAAACGATTTGTCTGGGAATGATTCAGCATGCAAAACTCTCCCTCCCTGACCTCTTCCTAAGTCCCCAGCATGGGATTGCGGGAGGTTTCCAGTGGAGGAGAGCCGATAAGGCGCAATAGTTTTCATATGCTCCGAAGAGGGGTCAAAGTGTCCGTGTTGAGGCAGCATTCCCACTGCCGTGTGGAGCGACGTTTCACCTTTACCCCACGGAGGGAGTTGGATTTTGCCTTGCTTAGAGATACATTAACCATTGGGGACCTTCCCTTTTCTCCCCAGCCAGCCCTTCGGGTTGTGCTTCCCACAGCCTCTCCCCCTGCCCCGGGGACCGTGGAGTGCAAACCCACACCGGCAGCTGCAGAGCTCCTCCCCTGATGATTTTCATGGGGCTGCCCCCATGCTCTGAGCTGGCCCAGTGGTATTTCCCTGGGGTTTCCATCCCTTTTGTGGGGGACCACAAGGAGGGCTGGAGGCTGGAGCAGCTGCCCTGCGGGAGCCTGGTGATAGAGGCTGGCTTTCAGCAGGCGAAATTTGTGTGAATTTTCTGGAGCTTGCTCTAGACGTGAGGGTTGAGTCATTTTTGCTTCTCTGGTGCTCTGGGAATTCCTCCTGTCCAGCACTATAAGCCTCTACCTGACTTGCACAAATGATTACAAAACTGTAGTTCCTTGGGAATTGAACTGATTTTAGAGGTTGTCATGCTCTCCCAGCAAGTGCAGGAGGTGAAGAGGAGAGATAGCACCAAAGTAAACTCAGAAGCATTGAGTTTGCAAATGCCGACTTTAAAATAGTAGCCACCTCTGTGTGCCTCTCTGTCCCCTAATATGCACCCTGACATTTTTGCAGCCTTCTTTCATTGAAATCTTTATTATCTCTTGGGGTGGGATCTTCTGCTGCTGCTTGCTTTCTGCAGTTAGTTACACTAATGCAAGAAAGGTATGAGGTGTGAGCAAATCAAAATGGGCAGCCTGAGGGGGCTGCAGGTCCCTGCCTGCAGCCACAGTCATGTGGGGAAGGAGCAGCTGTGCTTCTGAGCAGTTCCCTTCCAGAGCAGTGCAGCTGTCTCCAGACCTAGCATTGCTCCTTTCCTTTTCATTAGCTGAATGTAGAGATGGCCAAGATTTCTGACCCTACAAGTTCTGGGCAGTCTAAATTCTCCATGTGGCTGAAGGCCATGGAATACATACAACATGCCTTGGGGAACTGGAGGGGGAACTAAGCCTAATTCAAAGATGGGAGAAGAGACAAGCTCTGCAAAGGAACGACTGTTCTGCTGTGGGATGGGGCTGGACTGGGCATGCAACGGGGCTTCAGGGTGAGAAATTAATGACCTTCATCAGCTCACTTCTCCTACAGCAGTGACTTCTACCTGCTGCATGTGTAACTGGCTCAGCATGGGGGCTGTGTTTGTAATAATTATGAGTGTGCAGCTGAAAAGCTGCCATTGGGCACCACAGGCTTAGTGAATTCACAGAGTGTGAGGACAAGGTGAATGAGGCATCCAGTGTTAGCCCACAATGAACCTGATGTTCAGCAGTAAAGGAGGTGTCGGAAGTTCAAACCAGTACTTAGGGTTTATGAATTCTCTTTCTGAATGCATAGCTCTCTAGGTCCTTCAGAGATACCAGCATGGACTGCAAGTGAAATAACTTCTTTCCCTGTTATTAGGTGATATCTATTAGCAGACAGCTCATTTTCTGTTCTGTTCCTGGCAGGGACGTTTTGGCCAGAAGCAGGTTCCAATCTGGCAAAGACAACGAAAGTGTTACAAGAAGGGAGAGAAGTCCAGATCTAGGGAGGAAATATTTTTATTCTCTTTTTCTCACTGGTTTGAAAATAGCCCCTAAACAGGATATGTCAGCCAGGAGCTGAATTGTCTCAAATTCCCTCTTCATGTATACCAGCCAGTAACAAGTCCACTCTGCACTTTTGTATCTTTTTGGATTCTGGTGAGAATTTTAGGAAAATCATCCTGGATTGGGATTCTTATCTGGGCTGTGCATGTGCTGGATCTGACACTGGTCAAAATTGGCTGCTTTGTGGGGCGTGTGTGTGCGATAAGCTGTCCTTTGTGAATATCTTCACCCACCATCTAAGATCCAGGGGTTGGCTCTGAAGTGGGTGGTGTTTTATCAAAAGTTTTTGCCTCTCACCACCTACAGTTTGCTATCACAGAGCTGGATAGGCTTGTTAACCATTATAAATGCCCAGTCCCAGCTTTGTGTGTTGTACTTACTCCCCATAGCTACCAGTACAAATGCAATGCAGTCTGTCAAAACCAAGAGCAGAGGAAACTCAGTGACTGTCAGTCATCATCTTCCTTGCTCTGCTGTTCACTTTGGCTGTGTGGAACAAATCATGTAACCTTTCTGTGACTCAGTTCCTTCCCGTATAATGAGGACAAATATTAATTTGTCTCCTAGTGACAGAGAGATGTTGCATTCATACTTACAAAGTGCTTTGGTAATCACAGGTATTCCAGCAGTTCCATATATTGTTATCCTGCTGTCTCAGCGATCATTTCCCCACATCTGGCTGCCTGGAGTTTGGTCTGTGGGTTACTACACGACCCTGCTATGCTCATGTGCTGAGCCGGAGACAAGCAAGAAATGTGGGTGCTAGATGTGACACCTGGATCTGCGCTGCAACTTTTTAGCCTGGTAGACCATGGAGCTGTTGTGGCAAGGACAGTACATAGCTCCATGGAGAGAAGAGGCTTGGCATTTCATCACCTTCTCCGAGCAGCATACACATCCCTTTTTATCTTCCCGTTAACCAGCCCCAAACCCTTTTTCTCCACCCACTGAGTTTTTGCCACCTGAGCCCTTCTGAATTTTCTTGTTTTCACCCATGACTTGTCTTGGGATGGTCAGCAAACCCATCTGGTCAGACTCTGAGATCCTGCACCTTGGCACAGAGTGGGGCTTGCTCAGAGGTGATTAGTGATGTGCGCTTCATTAGCACTTCCACGATTACTTTTCTGAGCAGTCTGTAAATGCCCCACCAGCCCTTTCTTCATTACCTTTTCCACTTCACTGTTGAATTAATTCTTTCGGAAGTCCCAGAGGAGTTACTGCTCACTCACTGATATCTAAGGATTTCTTACCTCCTGGATTTTTCTGGGTTTCATACCTGGGACATTGTTTCCCATCTTGCCCTGTTTTCCCTAGATAATTCACACTTTGCATTTCATTTATTGTCCCTGTCAGATATTTTCTCTTTGTATTATGTCATCCCAGTTTTGTTTTTATCTTTCCCACTCTTACTCTTTTATACAGGAAAATGGAGTTTTGAGAATTTTTTAATTATCCTGTAATGCTGTGCAGAGCACAAGCTCCCAGCAGCAGCATTCTACTGCTGGCTAAAAACTAGCCCCAGAAACCTTCCATTCTTCTTTTTAAAAACAGATTTTGGGGCCTTCCTGTGGAACATGGTTGCAATGCTACAGAAGAAATTGGTTGCATTTCTGATGAGAAGCCCAGGACTCTTCCACATGGACAGCTATGCAACCACAAGGAACTACTTAATTTTAATTCTCCTAAGAGCCTTACAGAAGTTAATCTTCGCAAGAGCCCTGGGGACTGGGGTCTTGCAAAGATAGGAAAGATGGCACACAGATGCTTAACCAGGATCATAGGAAATCAAAAGCAGAACTGGAATTGGGATTTTTGCATCACCGTCCCCAGGCATGCTCTTGGAATGTCTTCAACAGGTTTTTCTGCTGCCTCAGTGCTTGTACACCATCTACCCTCTACCACATGCAATAAAAATTGCCACCACGCATGGACAGCTGACAAACTTAGCAGTAGGACAAGGGTATAACTTTGGGAGAAGCATGGATTTGTGATGATACATGGTACATATTATGATGTATGACACATAGGATGCATTTTGTGAAATGTCTCTTATTTGACGAAAAAAGATCAATTCCTTACATCCAAGATTCCTACTTGAAAGAATTTCTGTCTACAGACAGCCAAAGAGCATAAAAGTTAATTGCTCCAACGTAGCCAGAAAACCATTTACTCTCGCACTCCAGTGTAGATCTGAATCATGGTGGCTTTGCAGAGGGTGGGAAATCTGTAAGGGTCATTTTTAGCACTGACTTGTCAGGCTGTGTGTAAACCTGTCTAAATAGCTTTTCCTGGGCTTTGTATCTCTGGAAACATGGCCACAGTGCAGCAGCAAAGCCAGAGTAGCTCTGCCCTTGGCTCCCTCCCTGCCATGGCTTGCCTCTCTTCTCTGCTGCACAAGGTGTGTTGGGGGTGTCTCGAGAGTTGCAGTGCTGTGGCTGAACAAGCCTTTTTCTTTTCAGGCTTGGGCTAGCCTGCTTAAGGTCACCTTTGGTATTTCTGATGGTTGCTGCAGTGTGTTGGTCTGACCTGTCTGTGCACCAGTGGTCCCAAGCTGCTGGTTTGTACACTAGAAATCCAAACACTGCTGCTTGTCCTATATTGTCTTTTGAATCTTGCTGCAGAGGGCTTGTCTGGACCCTGGGAGGAATGCTGTTTTGGTTGGGGAGCAACCCAGAGCATAGATTATCAGATTATCTGTGGATTAATTAAAAAGCATCATTATTTAATGATAAATGAAATGAAGCACAAAAACGAGATGTGGACTGAACACAGACATGCAGCAATTCTGAATGTTCAGCCCTCACAGCTCGGGCCAATACCTGCAGAACATACAGGGTTAGTTATTCCAGCAGTAGCATGATTAGGTGCTATGAACACTAATGATCCAAAAAGCTCAGTTTTAGCTTACTCTGAGAATTTATCCAATGTTTTCATGCCTTTGTCTTTGCAGACAGCAGATTTCCTACAAGAGCCAGAGATTCAGGCATCTACATGGAAACTTGCTGCAAATGCACGTAGTGTCTGACTAGACCTGTGGTCCGTGGTGCGGAGTTAGACTGGGTGAGACTGTAAAAGGCCAGTAATTGTACACAGGAGATGGCTGTGATTGCTTTGAATGTGGAGTCATTGTCAGGAACGAAGAGGGAAAAGCACAGCCTATTTGAGCACTCTTATCTCAAACTCCTGGCTAAGTGAAGTCAGGAAATGATTGGGGGGTGCTGTTGTTGTCTGTGCATTTTCACCTTTGGGATTTGCAGAAACTTGGGATTTTGTGCTGCCTTTGGCTTGGTTTTGCTGCCCTTTGCCAAGTTTCATTAATCAGCAGCCAGGGGTTACGTGAAGGGTACGGTGTCTACCCGATGGGAATTCAAGGACTATAAGGAGAGGTTTCAATAACGTTTTTTCAAAGGCACTTCAAGTTGTTTTTTTTTATTATTTTTGGCTCCTGAAATATAACTGCCATCCTTTATTATCAATGGCATTAGAGCTTCACGTAGTAGCAGCACGCTGGGATCCATGAGAGAGTGTCAGACTGGCTTGCTGTTACATGAAAAATGTCACATCTTGCAGCATCTCAGCTCTTGATTTTTGTCTGGTTTTTAGCACTTTGGAATTTGATGCCGTCATATTATCAAAGGGAAAAATGTCTCAAATTAGAGCCTGCTTTAAACAGATGCTTTGCAGTCTCAAATAAGTACAATTTGTAGACATAACTCAGAGAGAAATTCAAATGTTGAAGTCAGCCACACTCACCAGATTTCTGGGATCCAGTTAAACAGAGGAAGTTTTACTCCAGCTTCCTATCACCCTAGGAGCAGAACTTTTCCTTCTGAGGCATTCCCCTTGATTTGCTTTTATCCCTGAGGTTCTGATCTGTCTTCTGTACTATCCCCTTGTCTCTTAGGCATCTCTGTTCCCACTGTGTGATGGTGTTGCACTTCGTACATGGCTTTGTGTGTACAAAAAGCCTTAATTACGGCACATTAAATGAAACATTATGTAGAGCATGGGCTAGACTCTGGCATATTTTTAGCCCTTGTTGGCCTTGTCATGGCCCTTACTGTATTTCTCTGGGAAACTGTTGCTGAGTAGCATCATTTAGCTTGTTCCACATAACTCCAGGCTCTTGGAAAGCCGGTTTCCTGCCAGGCTTGAGACTTCTGGGACGGCTGTTTTCCCACTGGGAGCATGCCCATTTTAGCATATAAGACCTCATGCCTTATTAATTTTGCTGAGTGTTTGGGGTGGAAAGGCAATCTCAGGATTAAGTGTTGTATTTGGGGGGAGTAAACCCCAAAGGTCATGACTTTAAACTGTGGCTCAGTTCTGTGTAGCCAACATCTGTATCCCCATGCTCCTTTTGCAGAGCAATTGGATCACTTCATCACTGCTGATGAGGGTTCCCAATGCATGGATATTCCCAGGAAAAGGGGCAAAAAGCATTACTGTGACTGACAAATGAAAATACTATAGATGGGTGGAGGACAGAGAGCCAAATCAGTGCCTCCCTGGAGAAGCAGTGGCCTCAGTGCCACAGTGGCTGACTGCTGGCTGGGCTGTCAGCTCAGCATGCAAGGGCATGTGGGGGGAAAGCCAGGGTCCTGGCTGGGGATGTGGGAGAGAGTTTGTGATGAGGGGATGTCAAGAGGCTTGGAAGAGGGTTGTTGCAAGGCCAGGGTGGGATTACAGGGGACATTAGAGAGCTGGAGTTGCAGGAGGGACTAGGCAGGGAGGCACACCTGACCTGGATCCTATGGCAACATTAACATTGCTGCTTCCAAATTAGCTTGCTTGAAATGCTGGGGTACAAAACAAGGGCTGATGAACCTGGGGCCAGAGATGTGTCCCCACTGTCTATACTGCCCTGCCCTGTGTGTCAGGGCCCTTGTTCCACAGCAGAATAGGCAGAGGGGCAGATAAGCCAGTGCTGCCTTCAGCTCCTGTGCAAAAACCACCCTTTAGCTCAAACCAGTGAGGCTGATGGCCACACTCTGAGCTCGCTGTCAAAGCTGTAAGTGCAGGCACATGTTCGGCTCTGCCCATTGCTTCAAGCAGTAGAAACCTCTGGCAAGCAGTTGAGGCAGACATCTGGGGATGGTGATGTCTTTAACTGCTGTAACATGATTTGCTTGTCTGGTTTTTGAACCTATAGTGTTCACCCTTGCAATCTCCTCTTTCTTACCCTGAGCATTAAAAGCTGACTTTTATTTTTTTTTTTTTAAATTTGGTGTAATGAGAATTTTGTGTAACTACATGGCTCCGGGAACTGCAGCTTTATAAAGAAGAGAAAGTTATGAGAGATCATATAAAATCATGTTCTATTATATTACATAAAAATTAAGTAATACCATACTTCAGAGACAGAGAAAAGCACTTTTATTAGCTGAGAAAACACATACAAAATTTGAGTTTTACATGCAACAGCACACAAGGTGGATAGCAGGGCTGGGACCAGAACAGACCTCTCTTAACACAGAGAAGAGTAAAAAGAGAGTGGCTGAAGATCCTGAGTGTGAAATTCTTCCTCTGCTGAACAAAGAATTGCATTAAGAATTAGAGCAATGTATTTTCTGTAGTCATTATAGTTGCCTAGAAAAGGAAGACCTTTATGTATTTTAGTTTAAAACTAATTGTTCAGTTTTAAAATTGCTAAGAATCCAAGGAGTAAATTTAACACAGAACTTTTTGAAGAAAACACTGCTAGTCTCAAACTGAACCAAGACTGAGATTAATCACAGTCCTCTGTGCAATAGAAGGCATTTGAGAATCCATCAAGTTCATGGGAAAGTGATCTTGGAAGAGCAACAAATAAATGCTGTGACCTTTTAACTCTGCTAGCCCTGGAGCTGTGGTAAGTTTGCAGTCAGGCACTTGGTTCCAGAGAGGAATTTTCATTGCTGCAGTGAAGTAAATCACCATGAGGAGGAGGCCTCACTGGTCCTGTCTGCATGGAGATATTTTCAGAGCTCTGTTTCTCTGTGGATGCCCCTCTATCAGTAACAGCAGAAATGGGACCTGAATGGTACATGTGCTCAGGAAGCCTGAAATACCTGCATCTTAAACCACAACAGGTAGTGCAGTACCAGAAATTACATGTTTATCACTGCAGTGATCATTCTGACTAAATCCCAACAGTATGGGATGGATTTGTCCCCAGGGCAAATTTAGTGAGCAAACACAGGGTGCTGTAGTGCCTTTCAATAGCATCATCTTTATTTGGCACATGTAGGACACAGTGCAGTTTGACATTCCTATCCAGATTTTTTTTTCCACAGTTCAAAGAAGCCAAATTAATGATGGGAAGTAAAATAACTTTTGGGAAAATCATTGGTTTCTGTGATTATTAATGTAATGGTCCTTAGAAACAAATGATTTTTAAACCTTATGTTAGGGAAAGGGAGTTTATCTGTAATTATTTTGGCTGATTTGCTTTTTATTTCTTTAGGACTCTGCTTTTGGTAGACTAGGCAGAGCTGTGTCTACTCCCAGTCTCAGTTCACATTTCAGCCTTTCCTGGAGCTGTTGGATCTAATGTCCTCTCCAGATCTTGTGTTCATGAAGTTACTTATCCTAGAAACCTCCAGTCTTTGGTCTGGATTAAAGCTGGTCCATGAGTTCCCAAGTTATTAGGAAGAAGAGGCAAGTCATACTGCATGTCTGGTCTCCTTTTCATAGGAACCAGGAACAGTACTGATTTTTGTGTAACTATAGAAACTAGTGCTTTAAAGAAATGACTGGCCAGGGCGAGATTTGGGATAAAATTGAACATTCAAAATTGTGGTTTCTCCTGATTGGTCATCACGTGCCAGGGAATAAAAGGGCTGATTACCACTGCAACCTCTTGGGGAGACAGTCCAACCAGGCTGGATGTTGTTTTGTTCTTGATTTCCATCTTCTCTATGTAAGCTCAGTGTGGCATATCTGGGTTGTTATGTGAGGAGGGTAGGAGGAGTTTCTACTCTGTGCAGTGATTATCAGGTTGTCCAAGGAATATGGGGAATGCAGCTTTTCTCAGCATTGTAGCTCCGGTTGGGGGGCTTCTACACCAATAAGCTCCTTGCAGTTGTTCACTGATACAGCTACATGAACAGGAGTCTGTAGCAGATGCTCTGCCTCTTTCTTTGTGGTCTGTGTAGGCTCTGTCCTTACCCTCAGTAAAAGACAAGGCATGTCAAACATGCTGAGATCCATTAAAATTAGTCCTTTTCTCCTAATGTTAGTCAAACCAGTGCTGCTCCAAGGAGAGTCTCACTTTGTCATGCCTAAAAGGCTGTTACAGAGTAGTGCCTAGGACTCAGCTTTACAGTAGTAAAAACCTCTGGAAGAGTACCACAGCTTTTGCTGTAGTCTGTAGAAAACCGTCTCCTTCCTCAACATACTTCTCAGTGTCAACCTGTGAGAAATGCTGAAGAAACAACAGCTGTAAAGTCACTTCTCTGAAATATTTTCCTCTTTCCATCCTCTCCCATCTGCTCTTTTGTTGCGCTTCTGTTCCTTTGGTGATGATAAAGACCCCCCATATTCATTCTGTGGATTTCCTCTCCCTCAGGCAGCCAGTGAAAAATACAAATGGCATTCGCTGTAAATCAGGAAGATTCTGTTTCCCCCCTCCTCTGCCCTTTTCATGCTCTAGGCAATCGTATAATGAAGGAGAAGGCAATGATTGTTACTTAATTTACATTCTTTGAGGCAGATGCCTTTGGCCTGTGTGGGATAGGAAAAGACTGGTCAGTGTGGCAACATGTGAATGTCTAAGTCTGGACTAAGAGCTGATCTCTATGTATTTAAGTAAAGAAAGGAATTTTCCCCCCGCCTTCATTCTGCAGATCATCCTCACCTGCCATGCCCTCCCTTGTCCCCTCTTTGTGAGCAGTGATTCATGGGCTTACCAAGAGCACAGCAGCTGCAGATTATCCTGGTTCCAGAAATGGTGACAACTGCAGTGCTGTTCCACCACCAGCTGAGAGATGCTCCCATAACTGGCCAGAGCAGTCATTCAATGAGAGGAGAGATCGTCTGGCTGAGAGGTGTGCCAGGGATTGCACAAAAAAGCCAAACTAGTAGAGCTAGGTTGGCCTGACCAGTCCCTATGAAAGATGGAGTAGAGTCTAATCCCTCACTGTGTTGAATGCAATATTTCCTCCTATGCTGACTCATTTCACCAGGACAGAGTAAAGGGAAGCAACAAGTTTGGTTCTGTCCCTTGTTTTCCCTGTAGGGTGGCTGCACACAGCCTGATGTTTAGTATTTCTTTCTCAGTGAAGTTGATACAGCTTTTCTCTGGCAGGACTGTGGGAACTGGAAGTGCCTGTGCCACAATTTTTTCCCTGGGTTCTGCTCACTGGGGAAGCTGGTGCCAGCCTTTTTCAGAGCAGATGATGTCTTACAATCAAGATGTAAGTGATTGCGCTATTAGAATTTTTTTCCAAGTCAAAAATGGCTCTCCAGGGATGTAAAATTTTTCATCTCTGATCATCCTACTGTGATGGGCACATGGTAGTACTTCTGCTCCCCCAGCACATCTTCTTTTCCATAGACAAAGTTCCACCAATTCCTTTATTTGCCACTTTTTCTTTCTTTGAAAAACTCCTTAAATTTCCATCACTGGGAAAACATTTAATTGCCTTAAGACTGCAGCTTGGGTTTGAGTCTGGCTTGTTGAGGCTTTCAGACCAGACAACTTTATTAACAACAGTGACTTCCTTTGCAGATAAATCCTTCTTTTCAAAGAACATATTTCCTAAACAGTTTCACAGCTGACTATGGACACAAATAACTCCTCAGGAAAAGTTAGTGATAGTGCTTTGCAAGCCCTGAGTTATTATCCAGTTAATGCTGCGGCACTGTGCGTTTCCAGCTGTGTTGCAGTGGCATGCAGACCTCAGCAGCTGTTTCGGAGCTCATCAAATAGCTGTTGAGCATCATCCCTGATTTGTCATAAACCTAAAGGTTCCTCTGGGGAAAGAATGTTATCACCTGCCACAGCCTGGCTTTACTACAGTGATGCTCCGGCACTGTCGTTATCATAGGTATGCTGCTTGTTTGAATTCCTCCCCTCTCCTCTTTACCTTCATTATTTTTCCTGTTTGTCGAGAGAGTTGGGATCAGATTATTCATAGCCTTATGGTTCTAACTGACTTGTCTGCAAATGCAGTTTGGTGTATGCTTTAGGGCTACGTGGCTTCATGTCTTCCCAACCAGCTGAGTTTATATTTTAAAAAATATTTAGATGCCTAACAATACCAAGAGGCAAAGAACAGAGGTTTGGGGGCGTTTTGTGAACTGCTCAGATATGTTGTCCCTACAAAGAAGAATGACGTTTTAGGGGTGAGCTGTGGTATGGACAAAAGCTGTGTTTTATGTAGGATTCTAATGTTTTCACTTATTTTGAATAGGATTGAAACCAGAAAACTTCAAAACTGGAAAGGAAATTCTGGCGAGAGAGGGAGCTTTGTATGGGGTTCACAGAAGTATTTTGTTTTAAGAAATGCTCATCTTCAGTTGCATAATACAAAACATGCTGAAGCAAACCCTTTTTTCAGAATATTCTATACTTCTCAAATTTTTCTATGTCTCATTTTCCCATTTTCAGAACATTTCCCATTTTCTTCCTTTTTTGCCTTTTACACACAATTTTAGCAGTACTGATAGGATTTCCCAAGTTGTTTTGGTTAAAAAAAAAATTCTTCCAAAGATTTTCTGACCACTTAAGCCTTACTGCTGCTGAACACCATTTTTTGGTACTCTTGTGCTTCCAGAGACTGAAAAAATGCAGCCCATGGTCTTCTGCAGAAGGTGTTTTGCAAATGCAAGAGATCACAGTTATGTTTCTGATCCTGGTGGCCAGATTGCTCTGTGCTTGACACATTTCACTGTATGACGTGAACAACAATAAATTTGCAGTTCTTTTAGGATTCTATGATTTTCTATGCAGGGTCTGAGTTACTGCAATCCGTAATTTCAGAGTCCAGCTTTTTAACTCAGCCAGCACCCCTTCAGGCTTTCAGTTTGGAAACACCTTTTTCAAGTCACTGTTAAGTGGCCCTTGCATTTGTATGGAAACATTTTTGAAAGATTCGTGGGACTCACTCCCAGCCAAATCACCCCATCTCTGAGAAACACCTTGACAGCAGTACTTTTCCTTCCTTATGTTTCGCTGTAATCACGAGAGATTTGCAATGAACAGTTACAGGGACACCCAAGTACTAGTGACAGGTAGTGAAAGTATTTGTGTGTTTTCACAGAGAATTGCTCGATTTGTGACTGTACTTCTTGCAGAACTTGCCAAGTAACAATGATTGGGCTGTGAGTGTCACAGTGACTGCTCTATTAATAGCCTGGATGGACAGAGACAGTGCAAAAAGCAAACAGAGCACTTAAGCGGTAAGGACTTTTCTGCCAGGCCTGCTGGGCTTGTGCAGGTTGTCATTGTGACTGTCACAAATAGGCTGCAAAAAATATTTTCAGCTGCTCGAGATAAAATCGACAGAGGTGGAGGCTTTGTGTTGGCTCAGAACAGTGAGTTGCTTTCGGGACAGAAATGTTTTTTTTCTACTGCCAGCTGCCTGAAGACTTCTTTGGCCTGAAGGCTCATGTGTTAGAGCTTATATATTAGTTCAATAAAAGATGCACATGATCTGCCTTGTCTTGCTATCAGTCCATCACCGAAAAAATGTTGCTGCAGCTAATGGTGGCTGGTATTTGATTTCTATCCGGTGTATTTTAAGCCTGAAAACCCATCCAACAGGGTAGACGTCTGTCTCAGTGCTCTCCTCTGCCTGTTATTGTGTATGTTTGTATTAATGACGAGGTATCCTGCAGCATTAGTCGATTTAAATATTGAAAACAAATGTTCTCCTATTTCTCTGCCTTGGGGCTAGGAGTGATTATTCCAGCCTCTTCAGTGTATAGGAATCTGCATCCGTTGAGGTGTCTATTCTGCCGTGAGCCCAACATATGAACTCAGTTTGTGAATTCATCTGAGAAATGTTAAAATTGGCACCTAACTCTGCAAGCACCTATACCAGTAATGTATCCAATGGTCTAAATACCACTTTGCTGTGGAATTGCAGTTTTTTAGACTTGGCCACTTGGGTCAACATCCTTCTGTGTCTTTATTGTTTACATCTTGATGTTTCAGTGTCACCAGGATACCTTATTATGGGCCTGGGATGCAAACAGTCCATCGCTGAGAGTTTTTTATAGTAACTTGGCAATGTTATCTAAAGCAAAGCAGACTCTTGAAATTGGGACATACTGCAATTCACAGGGACAATGAAAAGTATTTGTGGTACAGAATATTTTGCACATTTGAAACCTCTGTTGCATCAGTCGTACTCAGAAAAGAAGTGGCTGGAGCAAAAAGTAAATTTTTGCTGTTTAATGTTTCTGATAAAATTAACATTTGCAAAAATTACACTTAGAAATGGTATAAGAGCTTCACACAATAAGCTTAACAATGTTTGTAGTACTGTTTATAAATACGTGTTTAGGGAGATATAAAATTGTAGATCATTGACCCGATAAAGCCATAATATCATTTGCTGAGCTATTTAGGTGTGTCGACTGAATGAATGTTTAGAATCCGTGCAGTAGTAAAAATTTGCATGAAGACCGTATTGATTTCAAGTGCAGAGGAAGCATTTTGATGCAGAATAAATGAGTTTCTGGATTTATCTGTGTTCTAAATTGGGAACAGGCAGAATTTTCCCAAGGGACCCCTTCTAGTCCTAATGTGAAATGGTTCAAGGCAGTGGGAGGCATTGCATACGAGATGTATCGAATGACTGTGAGCTGCAACTCTTGTGTTCAGTTCCTGGTCTGTCCTATATACCCCAACGAGGCATTCTGTCATGGACTCTCTCAAATGGCCTCATTTCTATCCCTTGGCACAAGGGAAACCGCTCCCATGACTACACTCAGTAATAGATGTCACTCTTCAGGCTGCTCTTGCCATGAAACCAGTGATGAGTTTCCAGCACTTTTTGGTGGCTGCATGCTGATTTCAGCATTTGGGGACTGCAGAGTTGGGATACCATCAGCAGCAGAAGGCTCAGCCCTTGCAGAGCAGTGGGCCAAGGGAGAACCTACATCTGTAGTGAATGGCAGTGAAGAGGGCAGGAGGAAAACAAGAAAGTGTGGGGCACATTGCTTTGAGTTGCAGAAGGACCACGGGAATTTCACAATACTGATACTTATGTAGTGTTGTGCCATTTATGATGGAGCACCTCAGTTTGTTGAGATAATTTTGAACATTTTGTTTCTTCAAGCCGATGTCAAGATCTTTTTGCATCCTCAATCTGGAGCTCATTAAGTGCATGACACATGGAAAACTCTGTTTTGCCTCTTAATAATGTAATACTGGGGAAAACAAGCTCTTAACCCCATTTTCAGTTGGACACCTTCTTCATTCCAAATTCAATCAATTTTTTATATGTGAACTCAACACTTGTACATGTGTATCACTGTGTCTGAGTGACTTTTAAAGTTGCTCTGTGCAAAAATCTCACATGTTCATAGAGAACAAAATACATAAGCACAGTGCTTCATCCACCTGAGATGGCCTGAGAGATGGAAATGCATCCCTTACTGCCGGCGTTACAGATGGATATTTCTCCAAAGAGAGATATTGAAGGATGCAGTGCATTCAGGATTTTGTTGTTGCCTTGCTTCAAAGTGAGGAGAGAATCAATAATTTGTTAGGCTGTGAGCTGAGGGCTTGTCTGGGTGCCAGCTCCAGTGCCCTCCAGGATAAGCTGCCAAAGTGTCTGAGGGAGCAAAGCAGGATGTAAATTCCACAAGTCATTTTCCTGAAACTCTTATGTGGGAAACCTTCAGAAGCCTCTCAGTAGGGACAAAATCCTTCCAGGCTTAATTCTTGTTTGAGCAAAATTCCTTCTGAGGTCAGTAGACCTAATCCTGAAGTCTTATCACTTGTTTACCTTGATGGGATTTCAGTGTGTATGTGTGGGACACAGAGGGTCTTGGGACAGGGTGTGCTGGAAATGCTTTCTTGGGAGGCTGGAAGAAGCCTGCCAGGCTCTTCAGAAATGGGTGCACATTTGAAAGGAAGGCCTTTCAAATAATTCACCTCTGTTTCCCACTTTCTCAGCAGTGGTAGAAAGAGCAGGTGAGGTTTCCTCTTTTCTCTGAAGGCTCTTTGGTGCCTGTGGGTGGCCCAGCTCTGTCTCTCAGGGATGATGCAGCTCACACTTCCAAGTATGTGCTTCAAAAGTGTTTTGCATCTGAGACCTTCCTTCTTTTGCATCCTAAAGGAAAAACATTCCCCAGGCTGGCAACCCCTTCCTGGCTTTTTAATTGTAACACAGTCCATCAAAGTGATAAGTAGCATCAAATACAGAAGCAGATGAGAGCTGGGACATTGTTTTCTCTGATCCTCAAGCTGAGAAAGAAGCTCTGGGTTTGGCATGTGGCTCTGGTGAAGGAACTTTTCAGGGGGTGTTGGAGCAAATTCTGGCTCTGCTTGCTCCACTGTACTGTTGTAGTGAAACACCATTAAAGGCCCTTTGTCCCTGCATTGCAAATCATGGCATGCCAACAGTGCCCTCAGCAGAAATTTCTCCTGCATGTCTTTTTTCCTCTCTTCTTTCTCCCTGCAAATTGAAATCTATCTTCTTTATAACGGGCTCGGCCTTTATTAGCCAAAGATCATACCTCTTTATTAACCTTTCAGTAAGGCTACATCAGCTGAGTGAAACACTGCTCAGCAGGGCATATGGTATCATAAAAGTCACTGCTGGTGTCACACAGCTGTGTACAATTTTGTTTGGTTTGAGGCTTTTTGCTTTTTAGTAAAGGAATGGAAAACATTCTTTTCTTCTTTTCTGCTTTCTGGTGAATGACTATAAACAGCTTGTGTGAAATTGGGTCTGGAAAATACAATCAGAAAAATATATAGGCTGTTGCATTGTTTTTATGAATTCGAGGTCATGGTACAGGGGAGATTCTGTGGTAAAGTTTCATTAAAAGTAAAGGAGGAACACTAAAAGCTCTGTTGCTGATCTGGGGAAAGTAAAACTCCATCAAGCCAGATAACACTGGGCCATCTTGTACTTTATTCCCTGCTGTTTATCTAAAGCACATTCCTTATGTTCAGTAGATTTCTACTTCTGGCAGTTTATAATTCAATAAGCTTAAGAGCCTTTGACTAATTAGGAGCAGAGAGATTTTCACCATGCTGCCACAACCCCACTGGAAGAATAACATCCAAGTGTTTTGCTCTTTGGGGGCATATGAGGCCAAAATTACAAACAGATAAATGTCCATGTACGTATATGTGTGTGCGTGTATGTGCTCAGATTCTGTCTATGTCCATATCTATATTTGTTAAAAATAAAAACCTTAGAGGCAAACACCTTTGGAGACAAGAGTGTAGGTACTGTAACAGAGTCTTCTAGTTGGGTCTCTGCTTGGGTTATAA
The DNA here is from genome assembly GCA_013399695.1 of Formicarius rufipectus. NCBI lineage: Eukaryota > Metazoa > Chordata > Aves > Passeriformes > Formicariidae > Formicarius > Formicarius rufipectus. The sequence continues at coordinate 3,111,115 of VXAU01001099.1, read as the reverse complement.
GTTATTTGTAAATTAATCATGGAAGCAATCTAAGAGGTTTGATCCCACAGGTGAAGAAGCATGTGTGATTGTGTGAGTGCATGTGCACACGTGCCGAAAGCAACTGTGAGGGATGCCTGTGCTTAAACTGATCAGACAAGTTTTATTACTTCTGTCCGTCAATGCTGTTTTGAAATATGGCAGGCTACTATTAAGGTAGCTCAAAAATGTCCTTCCAAAATGGCTTTTGGGCTCCAGTTCCCACACTCATTTACTTCCTCGATTCACTGCAAGATCTGCTCCCCTCAGCATTTGCTGCTCTTGTTCACACAGATACATTGAAAAATGGATCGTTACCCAGCAGTTTTCTGTAACAAAAGAAGGGGTTTGGTCCAGGTCCAGAGAAAGACATACAGCAAAGGATCACAACTGAGGAAACCACTGTATCAAATTGCACATGAACAGTGAGAAGGTAGAATACATATGAAAGACAGCTGGGTTAAAAAATTGTATAAATGGAGAGTCAATTCAATTGAAACTCACAACTGCATTATCTTACTGGTGTTGGATGGTGCCTGACTCCTTGATAAATCCTGTACAACAAAGCTCAAGATTTAGGAAAAAATAAGAGTTCTTAACTTCATCCCTGTTTGGCAGCATGATCCACTGCCTTTCACATTTCTGTGAACCTGATTGCCAGCTCTCACAAGGCTTGGGGCAGCACAGAGGCCCCACAGGTTTTTAATTCCATGTGTAGGTGTTGATCACAAGGAAAGAGTCTGGACTGGACCAGCAAATGTATCCTGAGTATGAGCAATGCAAAGTTAAAGCAGTCAGGGAAAGAAGGATTTGTTGATGGAAGTTAACAAAACACCACTCATTTTAGTGACGGTTTAAAAACAAACTTCTTGGGCTAAGAGAATTTACAAATGCCCTATTATACTGTTGCTAAGATCACACCTGTAGCATCATGCACTAAGATCATGCTCTTAGCTTCAGAAACCAGGCTCCAAAGGAAGACTGCAACATTAAAGGAGTGGGAATGAATTTAGCCAGTTTCATCTAGAGAAATGCTTAATGGCAGGATGATCATCTTAAGGGTCATTTAATACTGGGAAAAGGAAATGACACATAACACAAGTAGTAACACAAAGAACAATGAATTCAATTTAATAAAGGGCAAATTCAAATTGGAAATGAGGCTAAACTTCTAGATGGCTGAGGGCAGGCAGAAATGGAAATTGTTTGCTTAATGAGGTAGCTATGACAAACTAGGTAGAAAGATTCTGTTTTCTGAAATCAGCAAGTGTAGAGTTCAATTTTTCTTGCCTGATAACAGTGGGTTCAACTGGGAAGTCCAGAGGTGTTTTGTCAGCCTTGTCCATCATGACCATTAGTTGCATTAATAATCCATATTTTAATAAAGGCACTACAGTAACATTGGTACATGTTGAGAATGCTTGCTTTTCTAACAGTGAAGAAAGAAATTGGATTTTTTGTGGCTTCACAATATGAAACAAGAAGTTAAGTGTGCTGTGGTTGTACGAGGTGAGATTTATGTGAGACCACATGGAGATTTACAGCCTCATAGCTTCTGTGTCTTGTCAGAACCATGTTACAGGAAGGGTGAGTGGATTTTTCCTGGGCTTGGAGGGGACCTGAGTGCTTTGCTCTTCACTATGTTGCAGAAACAACTGGACACCCCAGAGGTACCTGCTGAAAATCCTGCTCTTGTAAGTTGTTCTTACTATTTCCCTGAAGAAGAGCTGACCCAATGGCTGTTAGTAATACCACAATTGATCTTAATTCACCACCCAGAGGGCTTGCTGCTCCAAATGAGCTCTTAGCCTCCTGCCTGCTTCCAGCATGTTTTAGGAGCATGTATGAAAACAGCCTTGCATCTGTGTTGCCAGGAAGGCTTTATGAATGAAAGGAATACAAATGCATACTGCCTAAACCTTGTATCTCAGTAAAAGTGGACCAGATGTGTTTCCAGTGCAAATTTACTGGAATTAGTGAATAATGCAAAAACTGATACTGCTATTTAAGTCAGTGATTCTAATATGATGAAGACAAATGATTAACAAAACTATTTATCTCTTTATGTCACAGATATGCAGTTGATAGTTCTTGCTTTATTTTAAATATATTGACATGCACAAAGTACCTAATTAACGGGCTTTCATATGGATCTGAGTTAACAGTTAATGATTGCCAACTGATGAGTTTGCTGTGTCTGAAAATGAAATGTAGCATTTGATACATGGCAACTGCTCATATTGTCCAAAACAGATGATTATTACTGTGTTTAAGTAACAGAATTCTCATAAGGATTTGAGCTGCTCAAAATTTAATGCAATTTTTCCAGGACTTTGATAATCATCATCAGGAAATGAATGTAAAACTGTGATCTCATGTAATTTGGAAAGTTAATGGAATAATCTGATGGGCAGAGCTTGCTAAGGATCTAACTGTACACTGGAAAAGAGAAGTCTTTAGGCATCGGTCTCTGTCAGCAGCAATGGAAGTGGAGAAGACAGTAGATTGTAGTCCATAATTATCTGAGATGAAAATGGATGGTGACTCAAGGAGAAATAGGGTGGTGTTGCTTTTAGCAAGGAAAATAGGTCAGCCTAAATACTAACATTGGTTGTTACATGCTACTATGGATGTGTATGTTGGAGAGCTTGTTGGAAAATTAATTTATTCCTGTAAAAACATTGCTTTATAGAAATCTTTCTTTGAGCTCTGAGATTTTCATTGGAGAAGTGGAAAATGAGCAGTTTCCTTCTACTAGAAAGTTTCAGGTGGAAACCTGGTTTCTGCTCGAGTTCCTTTCCCCAGTGCAAACACATTAATGCTTGCTGGAAGACATCTTTACTGGTGTGGATGTTGTTTCCTCTGCAGTAGAAATGAGTCCGGTTTTACTATCTATTCTATCTCGGTTCTGCAACAACCCTTACTGGACCTACAGGCTGCCTTAGCTGCTAACTCCTTATTCCAGTTTTGAGATTCTAAGTTTTGGCTTCGAGGTTTTTGTTCAAGTCACAAGTTTGTAAGGTGCTTGGAAGGCTTTTCATCCCAGTTGGTCTCAGATCTTCTCTACTCTTTGTAGATGAGCTGAAAATTAGTAATAAAGTGTTTGTGATGTTCAGTAAAAGCAATGGCATCAGTTGCACTGGCAGTAAATGTCAAAGAAAGAAACTGTAAAGGCTGAGGAAAGTAATTGCAAATTATTGAGAGTCAGCGCAAGAGATTTTGCTGCAGTCCCTCTGTCTTTTTAGCTGGAGACAGAGAATGACAGTCATAGATTTAATCCACCCCTCATGTGAGTCACTGAAGTTGTTGAATATATATATAACTTTATACTATCAGTGTTCCCAGACTCTAGGAAAGGTAATACTCTCTGGGTGTTTTTTGTCAGAATATTTTTTGGATCTCTATAGCACATGATCGGTGTTCATCAACTAATATGTAGCACCTACTGGACTCAGCCCTGTGACTAACTTAAGCTTTAGCCTTTTATGCTGAGACACTGGATTTTTCCTTAGGCTGCAGATGCCAGGTGGTCTTCCCCTAGAAGGTCTCATCTTTATCCCTTTGTAAAATGGGAGATGCTTTGTGGGATGAGGAAACTCTTTCCTGTGTTGTTAAACTAAGGACACATTTGCTATGTCTTCCCTCTTTTAAGCAGGCATCAGGCACATTTGTTTTGCTTGATTCCATAGACTAAATCCTGTCTCTATTCTGGGTCTGAAGGTGAACAGAGTAGTTAATCACCAAGGGAAAACAAGCCTTCTTTATAACTGTTTCTCTTAATTTTATCTTTTCTTGTCAGTGTCTGGCAGATTCTCCATCCTTTATGCCACTCCTCTTCAGCTCACTAACAGAGCCATCATTAGCTCTGCATATATAGGGGCAGGCTTGGGGATTTCATTACTTCCCTGAAGTTTCATTCACTCTTTCTTGGGTTTGCTTTGAAATTTATGTTGTTTATAGGTGAAAAAGGATGAGCCCTGCTGTGAGCCTGGTCTTCACTTTGTCCTTAGCACTTGTAATTCTGCGGGGCTGCACGGACCTGAAGCAGTGCTGTAACTGTGCTGGCATGTGTATCTCATTTTTGTAAGTTTACTTGTACCATTTAGAACAATCTGAGGAGATTTATAATTGCTTGTTTTGTAATATGGCCACAAAGAATTAAGTACAGACTATATAAGTAATCTCTCTTTTCCTCTAGCCAGCAGAACACTGTCATGTTTTCGTATATCAACTTATTTATGGTCAGACTTTGACTTCTCTCTGCATTTGATAGGCATATATAAGTGCTGCATCTGAGCAGTTCACAGGGGGATGTGGCACTTTGATTTTTAAATGCAATGCCACACATGGAGAGAACAGTGTAGTTTTATTAGAATGGAGCCCATGGAATGATAGGAGGTACATTTTCAACAAAAATTACTATGAAAAGAGATGATGACTTAGGAAACCATTGCAATTAAAATTGTGACTGCATTGATACTGGAGAGGGAAAACTGCTTTTGATATTTGCTAGCTAGGCAGAAACTTGGAAAATATGTGTTTTCTGAGAACAGAGATATAGAGGAAAGATGGCTTATGTTTAAGACACTACACAGGACTCAGAAAATTGACTTCAGTTCCTTTTCTGGCTGCCTCACAGGATGCCTCTGTAGTCTTGGGGACAATTACAAAGTTTCACCATATGTTTATGCTGTATCTAGTGATCTGGAGCCCTCATTTTAGTTGAGCTCCGTGAAATTCTAGCCTACCAAGTAATATTTACTCACTTGTGTATACCAGAAAGTAAAAACAAATGGTCTTTGGAAAAATTAAACTGAGTCATGTTTACAATGAATGGGGATTCTGTGTCCTGGCCAGTGATGGATGAAAAGTAGGGCCTTCAGAAACGATGACTATATCAGACTCAAAGCTCAGATCAAGTATGGGATCATTTAAGTTGTTTAAAAAAATGTTGTGAAGAAGGAGAATGGTGAAGGGCGATGATGCTTACCATGAAGGCTATGAGCTGTTTCCCCAGGATCTTTGTCACATAACTGAGAAAGAGGAAGGATGTGACTGAAGTAGAGAGAGCCTTCCTGAAAGAGGACTGTATAACATCATTTTTCTTTCAACCAAATGCAGAAACATTTTGGTTTTAATGAAGAAAAAAATCCTTTTTTTTTTTTTTTTAACAGATAAATAATCCACAAATAAGCTTATAAGAAAAATAGAAGGAAGAAGGCCAAAGAGGCATGCCAGAGAAGGAAGTTTGCAGAGTGCAAGGGGTTCAGAGGAGGCTGCAGTGGGACTGCCTCTGAGAGGGAGCATTTACATCACCAATTCTTGATGGGTTTACCTGCTGGGCCTCCAGCTCTGGACTGCTGCTGGGACGTTTGTCTTTGACTTGTCCTCTGGGCTGGTGAGTTACTGATGGAATGGCACACATCTCTGTTGTGCTGAAACACAGTATTTTCAGATTGCTCAGTGTGAGGGGTTTTGGTCTCTGATCATTCTGTCTCCTGCTCCAGTGGTGAGAGGATATGTCAAGTAGTTAAAGCACAGATCTAGGGCTGGAAGACTTGGCTTCTGTTTGTGAGGCTGTCACAACCTATTTGTGATTTTGTAGAAGGCAAAGAATGAAAGACATTTACGGGTGGCTCAGGATTCTCTTAACTCTGCTGTCATTGGAATCAATGGGACTTTCTCCCTTAACTTTGTTGGGAACAAGTACCTTATATTTCAGACTGTGAAGTGGGTAGGTGTCTCTAATCATTTGGATATAAAAAGTGTGTGCCTGCTGCAGTGCAGGGAATTGATGTGACTTTTCAGATACTGTTTAGTGGGCAGCGAAAGCACAGTTAACTAAAATTATAGGTCACTACTACAGGCCCTGATTATACCTGTTCAAATCCAAAATAGTGTTGATGAGTTTCACCAAAGTTCCTTATTACACAAATACTACTACTTCACACTCACTCTGTACAGGTAGATGGGATGTAGTGTAAGCAGGGGAATGGTGAGTGGAAGTTGATTGGTTTCATCCTAGAATATATCCCAGACTAAGTAAACAGCATTTTCTGCTGTAGCATTACAAGAAAATACTATTTGTAGTTTGTGCTCATTTTGTGCTGTCTGAAACTAGGAAAAGTTTCCACTTCGGAAAGGTTGTAGCTTCTCTTTGGAAAGTAGAAAGGCATTTTAAAGTTCCTTATTGGAAATTAATTTTTTATTTTGACAAAAATATGAAATGTTTCCCTTCAATTTTGTAGAATGATGGACCCAACACAGGGTTTTTGAGAATAACCAATCTGGTCTCATACTGTTGATTCATTTCCCTTTGGACTATCTGGCAAAGAGATGTGGGCCCACAAAATAATTTTCCAGGGGAAGTGGCAGTATCGAACCTGCAGACAGTTCCCAAGCTCTGAGCCCTCTGGAAGAGAGGAGAGGTGAAGGAGGCTGCAGGAAAGAATGAAGTAGTGCCATTAACAGAGAATGATCTGCAGACAGATGTTCAGTAAGCCCCAGAAATCCCAGATACACTGTTCCTTTGGAGACTGGTATACTGAGCACTAATTTGGTTATCTGACAGGGGAGAATGGGATCATATGGTCTAATCCTGATGCTGGACAAAAATACACATCCAGGGGGACTGAGTGCCACAGTCCCTAAAGAAAGAAGGAATAGTCATGTGCTCCTTATGCACTAGAGGCTTACTCCATCAAGTCCCTCGTGTGCCCTGGGCAGTGTAGAGGCAGAGGAATGTTATCTTACTGAGAACTGTTTGTCTGTTTATCAGGGATCCTAGGGGCCTTCTGAGTTTGATCTTAAAATCTGCTTGGACTTGCAGTACTTTGGTTTGTGGCATGGCTGCTGCAAGCTTGGGGTTGCTGGCCCAGAGCCATGAATGCTGTAAAAACACCAGCCCTGTTTCTGTGGTGTCCTGCAGAGTGAGTTGGCAGGGAGCAGGGCAGAGTGCTGACAGAGACTAGCAAGACAATCTTCATGCCCTCACATCTCTTTTTTTGATAGACCTGGCAAATCCAGAAGACTAAATGTGTCAATGTTGACAAATCAAGCTTTCATGTCAGAAGAGACTCATGTTGGAAATTTCCTGGGCAGATCTACTGCCTGCACCCTGGGTCTGGCTTAGAAACAATGCAAGAGGTGAACTTGGCTCAGTGGGTTTCACTTCTTTGATCTTCATTGTCCAGAATAGTGTGCAGCTGCTGTACTCTTTGGAGGAAGAATAGGCATTTTCTTTGACTAAAGATGTTTGCAGTCATTTCCTGTATCCTCTTGAATTCTTTTCATACTCATGTTTGTAATGCTAATGAGAACCATAACTATATGTTAAAAAGATCCTCTGTCCCTTAAAATATCTGTTGGACTAGCCAAAGGAAAAAAAAGAAATGAACTAAAGCTCCCTCTGAATTTTTGATTTATCCAGTCACCTAAATTAATAAGAGTTAAAGAAAAATGTGCAGCTTGGTGTGGCCCTCCAGGGCACTCTGTCTGGCTCCATGACTTACACTGCCTTGTCTGGGTATCCAGATGTGCCGTAGTGTGGGACTGTGCTCTGTCCTCAGGTGCTGCCACACTTACACTGTGTAATGAGACTGAATTCACAATGAATGTCGACTGCAAGAGAGAACTATTTCCAGGCTTCTGTCGGCCTAGTTTAAGCCTTTTAGGATCAAATTTTCATCTCCAATATAAATCCACTGAAGGGAAGAGTGTATCTTTCACACCTCTTGAAAGTAGAATCTAGAGCTGAATGTTGTCTTCAAGCAGTATCCCTGGCCCTGCCTCTGTGACCTTCCATGCATATGTTCATGCTTTTGGTGATGGCCTTAAATTAATGGTTGTGGCTGTGTGTGGAACAGGCAGGAATTGAAATAGTTCCTAACCCCTGGGTGTTCTTGCATACAGTGAGGACTGGTGTCTGGGAGGCACCAACCCATAAGTTGGGGCTCCCCCAGTCCTCCAGCTGTGCCACTGCTTGCCGTAAAATCCTTTGCAAATCACTCACCTCTGGAGGTTCAGTTCTGCTTTGCACAGCAGGAACAATGACTCCTTTCAGCTCTACCTCCACAGTGGTGATTGCACGGGGCTAACAGGCAGAAATGCAGCTTCAGGGAGTGCCAGTGCTGGAGCTGCTCTAGCAAGTGTTTTGTAGTGGGAGAAGAATGGACCTTTAAAATATTTAATCAACAATCTCTGGGTATAAATACTCCACTTCTGTATTAAATGCTCTTAGTGATGTAGGGCTTTATTGTGTTGTTCTTCTCTCTTTTGTTTATCTGATGTTCTCATCAAGAGGAGCTTCACTTTAGGCCATGATAAAGCTCTCCAACCACCCTTTTACTGGCTATAGTTGTTAGGAAATCTTCTGCATACTTTTTCTTTTTTTAATAGTGACCCCATTCTCACTTTCTGAACTATCTTGACTTTTTTTAAAGGGAAGCAATAATGAATTTCCATATGAGCTATACCTTGTAAAAAGATTATCTCCATTTGCTCTTTTTAGAAAGTTTTCAGAAGGGAAGGTACTGTCCCAATGCACAGAAGCAATTTTTCTTTTCAATGGATCCTGTGACTCAAATCTAAACCTTTGGTCTCAGAGGAACACTTTTCAAATGTTTACTTACTGCTTGATTCCTGATAGGCAGTCTGGAAAAAAAACCAAAACAGATGAGGTGTTACTCCTGAAAGTTATACTGCTTTATATTGTTTGAAAGGCAGAGATTGAACTGATTTGTCTAGTAGCTTGCCTTGTCTCAGCTGGGGGAGAGAGTCCCTCTGGAGCTCAGGCTTTTATCAACAGTCCAGTAAAACTGTTTTATATATACACATAAAAAAATCATACAACATATAAAGCCTTTTATCTCGATGGCTCCAAACTAGTTGACAAATTTGTCAAGTAATTTGTCAACCACTTTCCTCAAAAATGATCTCTTACTCTGGAAAGATGTCATGGAGGTATTTCTGTGTTAGGTGAAATTATTCTTGCTATTAATAGCTTTAAAAGTAACAATCAGACTTGTAATGCATGAATTATAAAATTTTAATCTAAGAGTTTTGGAAACTTTCTCCTAGTCCTATAAGGGAATTTAATTAAATGTGAAGCTACCTACTTGTTCTTGTGAGGTCAGGGGGCAGGGTGTGCTGGGCTGGAGAGAAACAGCACTGTGTGTGTGCTGTGGGTAACCAGGGCAAAAAAAAAAAAAGATAAATAATCATACAACATTATGACAGTCACTTGGTGAAAAATTCCTGCAGCACAGCTGGTGTTTTATTATTGTGTATGGACACAGATTGTTGTGTATGGGCAAAATATCCATGAACTGACGGGCATGCCTGCTCCTCTCTGGTACCTCTGTACCCATCCCAGACTTGGAGAGGAGACTAGGTGACAAGAGTGAGTTGTCTTCCAGGGGCCAGTAAAGTTCCTCACAGCAATTTGCCCTTTACCTCACTGGTGACGCCATGACCTTCCATGGCCGCTATGGTCAGTTTTATGTATGAGCAGCGTTTGCCTCTTCTGGAAGGACTCTGGATGCACATCCATACACACTCTGCATCTGCAAGGCTTCATCAGAGGATCCTCTTGGCTCCTGAACCTTTCCCTTGGGCAGTCTCTGGCTACCTCTGGAGCAGACCCGTTGCAAGGTGATTGAGGGTTTCATGATGGGATCCACATCATGAGCATGTTAATGGAGTCAAGTGCTATTTATTGGCTCCAGTGCATTTCACTGCACCCTTGGCTCATTCACACTTCCTGTATGGAACTTGGCTGCAGGAGTCAGAACTGCAAGACATCATCCCAAATTCCAGCTGGGATGCGTAACTTGGCTACATGACACTCTCCCCTCTTTGCCCCCCTTAACTACTTCTCATGTTAAATAGTTTCTCAGGACTCAAAGGAGAAGGGGTAAATAATCTTCAGGCCAATGATTCTGATAAATGGAAAGATTGCAGAAATAAATTAGCAATGATTAATAGTAAGAAATTGTCACTTGTCTCACTTGTCTGGAAGTCGTAGCTTGCTGAAATGACAGCCTTGCTGTTGGGGGGTTGGGATGCAGAGAGTGAATAATGGGGGTAGGGGTTTATTTTATATATATTTTCAAATGAAAAAAATAGTGTGATTTATTTTCTTTTGCTGCAGCCTGCTTCAAATTTTCATTTTTACATTAATAGCTGTGGGAACAGCAGTTCTTACTGACATATACTTTAGCTATTAGCACTGTGTCTGGTTTGACAGTACATATCTCAATTTATTTTTTTTATTCCCTTGTGAGCATAAAATATGTATCAGCCTTCCTTTTTAATCTCCTTTGGCATGTCCAGTTAGCTAATTTGTGTCTTTCCTTCTTTTGAATTTGATTTTTCTAACAACATATACTTAATCAGAAAAAACCAACCAACTGGCTATTAAAATGTCTTTTTAAAAACAAAAATTCAAAATTTGATTAAATTCATATTTAATGGAATGATTTCTCCAGGAGCCCCTAATAGCTTTCTACCCCAAATGTTTACTTCACTGAATATTTTAATTGCTGTAATAATCAGCATTCTGAATATGAGGTCTTTCCCCTAGCTCAGTAAATCCATACTGGCTGAGTAAAGCATGTCTGTGATTTATGTGCAGATAAACAGCTTTGGATTCTGTCCAATCACTTCATCAGTTTTAATTCGGCTGCCTAATCAGTAGCAAACAGGAGGGTTGGTTTTTGTTGTTGGTTTGTTTTTTTTTTTTTCTTTGTTTTGCTTTTAACAGGGTGTGTGTAGGGTGTTAATACAGGGTTTGGCATGTTCCCCAGAATGGCACAGATAGCTCCCCATTTCTCATCATCTTCATGTCAAAGTCAGCCCTGACTTTCTGAGAGAGTTTATAAGAAGGGGATGAGATGCCAAGCCCTGCCTTTGGGCTTTCATTGGTATCTAAGGAACCAGGCAGATATGCAGTCTGAACAGCAAGTCTGCTCTTATCTCATGGTTTACAAAGGACATCCCTCAGATGCCTGAGAAAAGTGGAAGGGCTCATACAGAAGCAGATTTTGTTTACTGTGTGTGTTCAGGGGTTGATGCCTTCCAAATCATTTCCAGAGCAGTCGTTACTGCTGTTGCCTTATCTTAATAGGCAAAGTGACTTTGAAGGTGTCTGGGGGACAGTGACCGACCAGTGCCTGTGGGGTGCAGCCCTGTGAGGGTAGGACAGTGCAACCCACTCACCTTTGCACCTCCAGCCTGTGGTGTTCTGTTACCTGCCACCTCTGTACTCAGTCTCATAAAAGCCTGGGACGCCCAGATGACTCCAGACTGAGGCTCTTCTAGCTTAAGGCTCATGACCACAGTTCCTGACCTCATTTTTCTCTGCAGTAACCCAAGCAAATTAAGGTTAAGGTTAAAACATTGGACCATTTACGTTATCATCTATTAGTGCCATGTGTCCAGAGGTGAAGCGTTCTCTGATTTATAAGCAGCCTCTGAAGGATTACAGAGAGCAACCCCATTTTGGTCATCAGATCTAGGGCAAGCAGTACCATCTGTAATAACAAAGCTTACCTAAAGAGCTTAGCATGATTTGAGTAGTAAACCATGGCTGTGTGTCTCTGAACCTTGTCAGAAATCCTGGCTGCCCCTCATTTCAGTGTGTGACTGTGCCTGGCCACTTCCTTTATGCTGGGAAGCTGCAAGAGGTCTTAGCAGTTGTTCTTCTGTCTCTGTTCCTGTTTCATAGCAGCACTTGCTATGCAGGCAGGCAACAGGCTTGGGAAAGCTGTGCTAGGCTGAGTGGCCACCACTGAACTGTTTAGGAGGCAAGTTAATTGGGGAGGAGAAGGCAGTGGCACTGTATCTTGTTAGGGGTTTACATCATAACCCAGATAACACATGCCACCTTTTCTGCATGTCAGGTTGAACTCTCCCAGCTCTGTGTTTTACCAAGAATCTCAACCAGAGCAGCTAAATTCAAACTTTTGGTCTCAGCCTTAATTCCTTGCACACACCCATAGCTGTAGGGGCTTTAAATAGACTTCTGAATCATCATGAAATTCAGAGAATTAGGCTGGGCTGGAGGGAAGGGCAGTGGACTGGGCTTGTGGCATTTTGGGATCAGTTCACTGTGCAGATGTGGGTGTCCCAAAGGACCTTGGGTGAGGTGTTTAATCATCTTCTGTTTTGGGTTTCTTATAGCCTACAAAAGGGCAATGACACTTCCCTGTCTCTGACTGGCAGTGAAGAGAGGATGAAAGCCATTGCTGAAGAGAAGACATTTAGGCCCTGTAATGGTTCTGGTACAGCTCCACTGCTCCTACAACACTCACTGGGCTTTTTATGTGCAGTCCTTGGAAGATTTTTCAAAAATGACTGTGACCATTTTCATACTCCTCTTGTGCATGGTCAGAGGAAGGCAACATGGTTTATCCAGGGCTGGGCAGCAGTCAGTGACAGGGTGACAGTCATGCCCTGCCAGGGGATCCCACTTAGCAGAGCTCAGTTGACAGCTCTGGAGATGCAGGCATAGCCTTGGGAAGAATGGAGATGCCACTTTCTCCTCCTCTGCAGAGGATGTGAGCCAGCTATTGCACTAGTGCCAGACTCCATGGCTCAGGATGGGCAGTTTTTCCTTTTTAATTTGGAATTCTCTGGTTTTGACTAAGACAGTTTGGATTTGAAGGTGTGTGTGGAGTGGGAACCTTGGCCATTTTATTATGTTACTTATGTTACCCTGCTTCTTTTAAATGGATGACAGCACTGTGGAGGGATTACCAGGCTTGGGATTCTCCTAGATTTGACTGAGCACAGTCTACAGTTTTGGTTCCCTTAACCTCAGCAGGTGCTCTGAGCATTCCTGTTAAAATTAATGTGAAATGAACTTCCAGTGTCCTGAAAGATGAAGATTATCCCATCTGTCTATCTACTGCTTTAATGGAGAGATTGGAAAGGTTTCATATTGTAACCAGAGAGGGAATTCAAACATCTGAGAAAAAATTTCAGGAGAAGACTCAGTTTCTTGCAGATCAAAGGGTGAGTTCAGGGAATCCTCTATTCTTTGGCCAAAAGGGAGCTACTGTGTTTAGAGAGACAGTGTGTAGACCAAAATCCTTCTGGTGATGAAACCTAGAGTTTGTCCTGACCCTGTGGCTTACTTTTTAGAAAAGACTACCTCCTGTCCTGGAGGTTTGAGCTAACAGATGCATCTTGTTGCCTTACAAGCTGGTATGCTGGTCTCAGAGCTGCCTCCTGGGATATCACCAAAGAAGCATTTCCACTGTAACCATTTTAAAGAGCAGGAGTCAGCTGCCAGTAAAAGCTGAGTCCTTTTGGCAGGTGCTCTTTGGTGGTTCCACCTTCAGGATTCAGCCCGGACAGAACAGCAGCAGAAATTTTCACATCTTCATGCCTTTCCTGTGATTTCTTCCTTGAGGAAACGCTGATAGGAGAAGGAAGGAAGGAAGAAAACGTGGGAGTCCATATGTGTATTAGTCTTAATATGCTGAAAGATGAGACTGTGAGAGCCTTTTCAGGGTTATGGAAATGTGATGAATGAGGGTTCTCAAAGAAAACAATTGCTTTAGTCCTCTCAGTGAACTGCATGACTGATTCCTCTGTTTCTGCAGGTTGGTTTTTTTCAGATGGTGCTACACTTATTATGGCTTTTCTTTATTTTTTTTTTTCAGTTTCCTATTTCTGACTCTTTCTTTTCCCTTTTCCCAATTCACATGATATAGAAGCCACTGTTCAAAAAAAAGAATTACCAGAGTGGTAAGAAGTCTACTTATGGCTAAAGTCTGATGGCTCATCCCTGAGTGCAACACCTTCACCTACAGAAGCCCTCTGGCAGGCAAAAGTTTCAGCAGACCAGATACCAGTTTCCCTGGGGAAAAAAAAGGATTTTGTCTTTTTAGTGTCTCTATTCCTTGTCTATGATGCAGAGTTAACAGCATGTGCTCCTTCTCAGGAACACAGTGAGGAAAAACCCATCTGGTTTGTGAATGCTCAGACATTGCTCTAATGGAAGCCATGTAAATAACTAGATAAATTATTTCAGTGAGATTGTCTGTTGAGTATAATAGGTAGCAGGGTCAGAATCCCTTTGCAATGATTCATTTCTTTCTGGCTGAGTGGGATTTGTGTTCACAAACCATTGTACAGAAGCAGCCTCTGATTTTTGCTGTCTCTGTCTTTTCCCTGCCTAGATTTTTGAGCTCCTCGATCTCTTGCTGGTGAGCTCCAGGAAGCAGAGACTACCATGGTCAATGTGTGCACCATGCTTTGTTCATTCTGAGCTTTGCTTTTGGTATTTCAGAGGGGGGTATGGGCTCACAGCTAGTGTGCTAGCTCTCTGCCCTGCCAGGCTCACTGTGAGACCAGGAGCAAATCGTGTAGGCTGCATTGACAGACCTTCATCTGCCTGCAGTTCCTGGATGGACTTGAACAGTTTAAACAGGTCTTCCCTAACCTGAGTGCATCTGTCAGCAGTTTTGCTGTCAGAATGGAAGGTGCAATGAACTCATTCAGGGGTGAATGCTGAGGCAGGTAATGGGTGCTGGGGACAGGAATGTCCTGAAACAGAGCACTGCAGTGAGGAATAAGATGTGTGTTCACAGCCCACATTTCTCACTGGTGCAAACCTCCCACTTGGAAACTGGGACAAGAGTGGTTCCTTGTTTCCTCTATGAGGATGAAGCATTCAGGATTATGAAAAGGTCACACAGGGCTGCACAGTTTCTGAGTTTGATTGTGTTAAAATATTTATTGTTTCTACAAACATTTGCTGCTAGCATAAATGTAGGCTAGGATTTTTTCAGAAAGCAAATGATTGCAGCTAAGGCAAGTTTTGAAGCAACCTTCAGATGAGCATGAAGGAAAAGTTTTACACTGCTTTGTGGTTAAATAATATTTTCATTACATTTCATTTCCAAATAATGTCAGAATTCTTTCCCATCAGATAGAAGATGTAGATAGAAATATCCATTGAAGACTTGTTTTCTGATATTTCCACAGGTCACTAAGGATTCTCCCTGGAGCGTGACTTCGAATATGACACTTCAGTAATGCAGAAACTGTAAGTAAATAATACCATGTTTGCAACCCTTCTCTGAGAGCTGTGTTTACACTCTTTCCAGAGCTTTGCTAGAACTCATTTTTATTAGACTTTATCTACCTTGCAAGGAGGTGACTGGAAGATGACATGGTTTTAAAGTGAATCATGCCATTTTAGATGCTTTGCTTTATTGGCTTGTTTAATTTAAGAACTCCAATAATAGTTGCTTAGTCTGCAGGAAGAAAGCCCAAGACATCTGTCAGTATTGCAGGCAATGCCACAAGCAGACAGAAATAAAAATACCTCATTAGTGTAGATTATCAGTGAATAAAATGCAATGATACATTACCAAAAGTTGGCAAGCAAATTGGCACAGAACAAAGGCCAAGAGCCTTACTTTGCATGTGATATCACTAATTAAAATGCCTACTAGAAGCTCAGCAAATGAACCCAAGGGACTGTTGACCTGATCACGTATTTGTTGGCCTTCGGTAGCTTGATATCAGAGTTCAGTATCTGAGGAGTCTTATCACAGAGGTAAGCTTTTGTGCAATTCCTGGATTTGAATGCGTGAAAAAATTAGTTTCCTTCTCTTCCTCAACTTTTCCATCTTTTTCTAAGGTGAATTAGTTAGCTTCTAATTTTGGTATCTCCTTTCTGAATTCTGCACTGTTTTTCCTAATCAATTCTCTTAGATCTGCTCAATCCCCATTTAATTCAGTCAGCTCCTCAACATCCAAACCTTTTGTAATAAAGAGAGTGCTAATTTTTCCATTTATTTCAATTGCCTTTCATCAGGTGTTATCATATAACTCAATCATCCAGAATGGGAATTTGTAATTTAATCAATAAAAGAGGCCATTTTTCTCAAGGAGATCAAGAGAGAAAGAGCTCAAGGGAAATGGACAGTGAAAGGAAGGTGAGGAACCAAAAAGAGTGTTAGGAACTGTGGTTTGCACTTAATGGATGCACACCCTGGTGGCTACATCTGCTTGGAAAGTACCAAGCAAAAGAGATATCACTATTTTAGAATTAATAGATCTAATGATGTCATCTGTGCACTCATCTTGCAAAATCTAGGTTGTTGCTTAAGTTGCCATGACAGGCACCTTGTGTCAAGTCCTGGTGTTGGCAACCCTGTACCTGAGCAGTTCTGTTCGTACAAGCAGTTTGATATCAAGAGAGGCACCGGCAGAAGAAACTGTGCTGTGTGAGGGCCTCCGTCCTTTCTGTTCCCCCAACTTTTGGTGTGTTTCTGATGCTTTAGAAAGGGCAGAGGAGGGAGTGGCTGCGTCATCAAGCGCGTGGTGATGCAGTCACTGAGGAGCTCAAGGCTTTGAGCACAGGGATCTCCCTGCCCTCAGCAGAACATGTCCCTGGGCTGTGAACCTGCTTTGTCTCTGCCTCTGGGTTTGCTTCCACTGCTTCTGCTGCCCCAAAGGAGGGGATGGTACTGTGCTTGCTTGGCTGGATGTGGGAGTGGCTGTGCATTGCTGGCACTGAGATTGGTTTCCTGCCCTGGCCCATCTGAGACACTCAGTGTCTGGAAAAGCCTCTC
This sequence comes from Formicarius rufipectus, assembly GCA_013399695.1. NCBI lineage: Eukaryota > Metazoa > Chordata > Aves > Passeriformes > Formicariidae > Formicarius > Formicarius rufipectus. The sequence continues at coordinate 3,094,505 of VXAU01001099.1, read as the reverse complement.
TGCTAGTTCTGCTGGAGTTGTGAGTTTTGCCCCAGGGATGAGACTTATTTTGCCTTCAACCTCTGGAAGGCAACATGGCCTTTTCACACCACCAAGCAGCTTTGAGAACAGCCTGGGGGGAGATTGAATGCCTCACTGGAGAAGCACTTGTGCTGGGTCACATCTGGGAGTCTTTCCTTGGCTCCTTGGCTTCACAGTGAGGTTGCCTGGACAGGTCCAAATATCAGGCCACTGAAGAGTCAGCCGTGGTTTTGCTGATAAATTGCTTATAAGTATCATGGTCTCAACTTGGCAAGGTCTGCAGAACTCAGGATGAAAGGTATCAAACTATTCATTCAGAAAATGTTAATATTTAAAATTACAGTAAATTGTTTGATATTTAAGGGATATCAAAATGCTGCTTTGCTTATGTCTCTCCCAAAGTCTGGTTGCTAGTGCCATAGCCACATTTTCTGCAAATCAGATGTTGAGCCAGCCATTGGAACACACATCTTCATAGAGAAAGGCTTAATAATACAACATTTTGGAAAATATTCAATATGTGGAGTGTAGCATTTGTCTTGAAGATTTTAGTATTCCCCTTGAGCGCTACTCCACATTGAATGAACAGGTATTTAGAGAATTTAGGTGATTATTTTCAACCTGGGTTGGCAAACTTTTCCTGTGGTAAACACATCATTTCATAAGACAATAAGGCAATCAACTACAGTAAATAAACCTTAAAAAAAACCCAAACAGCACTCTAAGCACTCCACAGCAAAAGCTGTCACATAATTGCAATAGAGACTTACTCAGGATTTTTCAAGTGTTGAACATCATGAACTGAAGAATGTCTGGACAAGTGTTGCATTGGAATTGACTGCCCAAGGAAGTTTTGGAGTAACCACCCCTGGAAGTCTTCAAGAAACAACTCAGTGCCATGCTCTAGTTGACAAATTGGAGATTGGTCAAATGTTGGACTCAATGACCTTAGAGGTCCAACATAATGATTCTGTCATTCTGTGATTGAAATGACTTGGTCCTAAATTCTCGGCAGTTCTGCCTTCTGTAGCCCTCTTGAATCCAAGTACTGCTCCTTTTTCCAAAGCCATACCAGAAAATTTTGGACACAGAACATGTAAAGTGTGCCAATCATATGGCTACAAAATCTACAGAACTGCAACTGGCTGACAAATCACTCTCTGCCTTTGGAAAATATCACAGAAACCTTTTCTTGTGTAAGCACTATTGTAAATATTGTTCATCTTTTTTTTCCATAAACCTATGTTTAAGTCTATTCTCCATCTTTTTGATAGTGCCAAAGGATTACCAAACATGAACCATATGATGGCTTCTGATCCTTGATTCCTTCTGGTGCACTCCAAATAATGTCATCAAAGCCAGTGCTGTTCTGCCTGTTACATTTGGCCCAATATGAATGCAGAATTTCTCCCACTGAGTAGCTTAGTGTGCTCTATTTGAAGGTCGACTTTGAAAGCAAAGACATTTTGACTGGCCAAAGCAATCAGTATTTTGCCTGGCCAGGCAGCCTAGGGAACCCAGCTGGAAGAAGGGAAAAGCTTTCTGATGAGGACTGTGGTTGAAGACATTTCTTGGAGTTGATTTAGCTCTCCAGAGCTCAGTGCTTTGTGGAACTGGAGCATCTTCAGAAGTAACCAATGGCACATGCAGACTCCCCCTCTGTCTTTTGCCACAGTAATGACTTCCTCTTTTCACCTGAAAAAAAAAAAAAAAGAGAGAAAATAAATAATTATACTTTAGTCCTGCTTTACAGTGGCATTTTACACAAAATCGTGCAGGTGTATAGTATGTCCAAAAATATTTACGTATATGTTCATTAATTTTTCTCCACTAATATCCCATGCTTTTAAGCTCCTAAAATATTTTGAAACACCTGGTTTGTTTTTTCTGTCCTGCTTCCTGCACCAAATCACCCATTTTAGTGATTCAATATAGATCAGGAATTTGGGGGAATAAAAGAACATTGCCACCACTTTTAGCTCATCTCTTAAAGGATGTTGGGTTTTTCTTTCACTAATTTTGAATTCAGCAGGCTGCAGAAGGGTTGGATGTCATTTAGCTATTAAAGATTTTTGTTTTCCTGATCATTGTGAAGTAGCATCATTAACACAGGGAAATTACTATGCCTCACTGTGCTGTGTCCATGGTACATTAGAGGCCCTTTTCCACTGGTAAAGCTGAGTCTATTCTTTAAAATCAGGACCCCGTTGGCAGTTCTTTGGCAAGTGAGAGAGAGGGAGTCTTTAATGACAAGAAGAGTGGTCTAATAAAGGGGAAAAAGTTGAACATAACAAGTGCAAGGAGAGACAGCAGAATGTTGGTTTACAAATCACTACCTAATTGGACCAAAATACTCATCCCTTTTCACAGGGCCAGGGAGGAAGAAGACTGCAGTTTTGGGGTAAATGAGTAATACGGTTTTTCCAAAGTACCTTTTAGAGAAGCCAAGCACTCAAACCATTTCTCTTCCCTCTCCCAAGTGTTGTTCTTTCAGGCTAATGGAAACTGGTTCGCATTGCTTAATTTTCTTCTTTGAAATGGCGTATTGGCTTTTGATGAAGAAATTGGACTTATACTTGAATATGTCTGGAATTTACAAATGGGTTTTTAGTTTAATAGGATGAAACCAATTAACCAGAAAAGTCATTGCCAATGGATTTTACAAGTACCTAAAAACACAGTGGTTTTTCTTGAAACATTTCATCACCATTTTAAATGTTCCTTTTTCTTTCCTTTCCTACCAATGACAAAGAACTGTGATAAATTTGTGCCCTCATACCTTTTCCTGAAAACATTCATCTCTGGCCCTGATTGTGTATGTGTGTGTAGGGGGGGATTGTAGACATGTGCATATGCATCTATTTATTTCTGTTCTTTATTTTTTGCCCCAGAGTTCAGTGTGTTTAACTTGTGGCCTGAGGAAAAACAGAGCACACAAGCTATAAAAAGTTGTTCTTAAAAGGTTACTTAAAGTGGCACAGGACCCAAGGGCTAATGAGCAATCTCTCAAAGCCAGATGTTAATGCAACTGCTGAAACATTTGGTGCAGCAGAGACACTGAAGAAGGCAGTAGCACCTGGTTGTTATCCCACTGTATCCCTGGGTATCTCCTGGAAGATCTTCTGAGGTCCCTCATTACACTGGCTTTGCCTTGTTGAAGGTGGGGACAGAGACCCACTGTCCTGTAGCGGCAAGGAGCTCTGTAGAAATGAGTTCTGGTCTCAGCCTGCCTGTCTCTGAACGGTATTTCTCATTTAATCACCTCTAGCAATATTTCACATGGAGAGAATTTTAACATGAGGCCCTCCTCTACCCCCAAATTTCCATCAACTCTGCCTGCAAGAGGACCGGGTAGCACACAAGGCATGGGTGCGTGCTGAGAACTACGGGATTTCAATCTCCATTACATCAGCCTTCCCCATTCCCTTGCAGCTTTGCCTTCTGCTTCAAATGCAAAGGATATTTATTAACTTCTCTTGAGAATGTGGGGTGGTAACCCAGGCAGGCATTGCCTTGGAATGACATGGTTTTCTCTGCTCTGATCAACTCTGTAAACTGAAGCATAAGAGTCTCTAATAGCTTTGCTAGTTTGCTGTGATTACCAGATGATACATAGAGGACTAAACCATGATACTTAGGGGTAAAATAAGGTGTCCATCCAAGTACATTGGTATATGACACAGAAAATTAGCTGTTGCAAACAGACATCTCTGTTCACATCAGCTTTGCCCAATCCTTAAAGAAAACATCTGTGTCATCTGAAAGAAAAACAAGCACTAAATCTGGGTAATGGGAAAGGCTTTAATTCTCATCTTCCACAAGTGATGGGAGTGCCCTGCAGGACAGTGCCCTTTTTGTACCCCTGCTTCCATTTAGCAGTGGTTCTCACATTTTAAAAGCAGGTCTAGATATTTTACCAGCAGTCTGACATCATTACTAAGGTTCCACATATTTACCATATAACTGGTGATCTAATTGAAGGAAATTATTACATGAGGACTTTAAAGGAGATACCCCTTTCATTGGGGTGTGAACTTCACAAACCAAACAGCTGCTTTGAGTCCTTCTGGGTTTGTGAAACTCTCCCATTAGCCACACCAAGTTGTGAATGATGCTGCCCTTCAAAAAGCCAGGACAGCCCAACACCTCCTTCCAGTAGCTGTGATGTGAGTAGTATGTGCTGGTTTATATCCAAGCTCTTCTGCTTCTTATTTAATNTTTCCCCCTTTTTTTTTTTTTTTTTTTTTAAGCATGTGTTGAATTCCTGGCCTGTCTCTAGTATAAAAGTGACCTTGTTCCTCTAGGGAAACCTCCCCGTTTCAAACAAATGGTACCAACACCAAATTACCACTTCGTGCTATCCAATTTTGTCCTGCATTTGTTTTAAAGCTTCCCATGAACCCTTGGCTACTTCACACACACTGTTAACTTGAGGGTAATAATTTTGTCTGGATTTTGTCACAGAAATTCAATTAAGGGGGATTATGAACACAGTTGTAGTCCTGTTTCATTTACAGTTGCAAATGAAACCCGGGCCACACACTGATCGTTTATATAGGAGAAGAGATACTGTGTAGTTTTGAGTGGCTGAACTACCTGCATGTTCCTTTGTGTGGCTTCACTTATTACAGAAGGGAGGGGAGTGAGACTTGCAAAATGAATAAAAGACTGATAGAAATACAGGATAGAAACCACCAAGGGAAAAAAAATACCCCCACTGCTTTTCCCTAGAAGGCACGCATCCCTTTTACACATAATAAACTCCACAGGGAATTTCTTCCTCCTTAAAAAACATTTCCCGAAGGATAAGAGTGAGTTGTCCTTTTTTTATTAATTTATTGTTAACAAAGAGCAATATTCTGGTTTCATGGCCTTGGTTTAGCTCCAAGTCCCAGAGCCACTGGGGACAAGGTGTACAGTTTCACTTTTTTTTTTTTTTTTTTTTTAGTTCTTATTTCTGGTCTGTGCAAGCCAACTTTTTATTCCTTTTTTCTCTTTTCAAGTTTTTCTGCAAGCAGCTGAATTCCCCAGGTAGGAAAGGGGAGAGGAGGGGGAAGTGAAGAGAAGACATTTACCATATCGGAGCATAATGATAGCTGCTGCAGAGGCTGGCTCCAGGTGGAAGCAGCCTGTTTGAGGGGAATTTGTTTACTTGGGGGATGGCTTTTTAAGTTATGAAGGGGAAAACAAAGGCAAAACTTGTCTTGATGTCCTCTGATGAAATGTCTGTGCTTCTAGAGGAGCAATATATCTCATCTTTGCCTTGCAACAATAAACTTGGGAATTACTTTGTGCCACTCTGGAGATACGTGAAGGGCACTGCTCTTGGGTCACCTCTCCCTTCCTATGCAGGATTTGTACCACAACTTTGGGCTCTGTCCTCTAACCTTTTGGCTGGGAAAACCCATCCTGATTTCCCTGGAGTATTGTGTGCCTGAAGACATGGAGGATAAGGCTTAGCTCCCATCTACTGAATTTTATTCATAAGGAGTTATCACCATTTTGCAGATGGGGAAGAGAGAGGTGCTCAAAGGTGGAATCACAGCCCCAGCTGAGTCAAGAACAGGCACAGTCCCAGGCTGTTCCATCTATGAAGGAGGCAGTTCCCTCCTGCTAGTCAGTGCTGCAGAGCCTGCTAAGGGACTTACACTATGCATCAGCTTTGATTAGAGATTTCTCCAGGCATGCTCTATTTAAGAACTTGTTTTCCTCTTTGTTTCTTGCTTTCTTCCTGATCCTCCAATTCTGGTAAGGGTTATACTGTCCTTACAGTGGTTTCAAGTATGTGCCTAAGAGGCTTACTGGATTCTTCACCAGATGAAGGGAAATAAGCGCTTTAGTTTCTAGCTTTAGATCAGATACTGTTTCTGTACATCTCTCTATACTGCCTTGACACTGTTGAAGACTGAAAGAGAAGTAGACAGTTTGTTTATTAACTCTCAAAAACTTCAGCAAAATTCACTGTAAGTGATGCAGTGAAGTATGAACAGTATCTACTTTTGCTCCATATGCAGGGTAGCTCATCCTGTGGTGAGGGGCTGTTGCAGCAATTTATATTTCTCAGTTGTTTCGTGGTAGAGCTGTTTTGTGTCAAACCAAACTTCTTGTTGAAGTAAAACCTGGATGGAAAGAATGCAAAGCCTCATGTAAAGGATGATCCTTGAGTCTCTTGCTTTTTGAGCACCTTTTGTGAAGAAGTTAGAACAGCTGAAATCAGTGTCCTCAGCAGCTTTCAGTCCAGGTGAACATGACTTTGTGGAGAGTACTATGACTAGATGGATTTGAGTCTGAATAACCTTGTGGAAGTCAGTGGATTCACGCTGACACAAAAATAGTGGGGGAAAAAAGAGGAGGTTCAGGATTTTGCATACCTGTCATTTTGTTACTACTGATTGATTGCGGCAATCTGTCATAATCCACTTGTGTTGTGTAATGGGGGAAGGAGAGAAGCATCTTCAGAGGGTGACCCAACAGAAGGGCCCTCCCACGGGTGACAAGAGCTGACCTTTGGGACTGCTGATCTCCTGCTGGCGAACAGAGTGCCTTGCTGCCTGTCCTAGCCCAGCTTTCAGGTGGATAAAGTAGGGTGCGATAAATCTCTGCCTACATTTCAATCACATGTTTTATATTTGGTAAAGCATATAGAAACAGCCCTTTTTTAGCATCTTTCAATCTGTAGATAGTAGAGTTAGATCCTTAGCCAGCATAAATGAGATGAACTTCAGTGCTGAAGAGCTGATTTTGATGGAGTAACTTCTGCTTTGCTCCAGTTCAAGCAGTTTCAAATCTCCATGGAGTTTTTTGGGGCTGCTCCAGTAGTACCTCTAAGTTTAGTACCTAAACTTCAGCAGAAGGACAGAAAGAGGCTGCATGGTCTATAAGGTAAACATGATTTCATATGATACCTTATGATTTGGATAAAGTGCTTTTGTATTCCTGACATCTGGCAGCAGTGCCCTCTCAAAGTGTAGGAGAGAAATAATCCTTTCAAATCAGCTCTGCTGGGGAGTGGAACATTTTTCACCAGCCTAGTTTAAAAATCTTATCTGAGCCTTTTGCTGCTAACTGGTTCAGCACAAACAAACAGTGCACACAGGATGTAGCCATTTCAGCAGTTTCCCTCGAACTTGCTGTACATTTAAAATTATTTTCTCGGGCGGTTTTTTAACTTTTTCTTTTTTTTTTTCTTTTTCTTCTAACATGCCTTTTTTTTTTTTTTTTTTTTCATAGAAGGAAAATTGCGTAGTTGAATCATAAAGCTAGATAAAGAATTGTGAGCCTGTGTTGGACTGAGGTCCTTTTCAGCCAAATGACTTTATCTGCTTATAATGGAAGAATTGAAAGAAATGTGGAAAAGCAAGATGGAAACACACTTGGGAGCCTATATTTCACCAGTGTGGGGGAGGCTGACCATTAATACGGGAATTAATAGCCCTCCAAAGCCACCTCTTTTGAGCAGCTGCAGTAGGAACTGGCAGTGCAAAATGCACAGACTAATTCTGTTTCAGAACAGCTAAAATTAAATGTTTGTTACAGCTTTATGTACATACACTCTCAGCAGGAGCCCTTTTCCTTCCCTTTAGGCAAACTCAGAAGAGGAAGAACATTTAACAGCCTTGAACTACCCAGTCTGCGTGCCATATGTATACACCACTGAGCCATGCCTGCGTTGTCAGTGTTTAGACTCTTCCTGAAAGGTGGAATCTGGCTGATTGCTAGCAATCCATATCCTTAGAGGCACTGGAGCAAAGTGCTAATGTAAATCAGAAAGGGAAGGTCTGAAATTATAAGCAAACAGAGAAGCTCCATCATGCATTTTCACAGATGATGAAAGGCTGACAGTGGCGGTCTGCTTATCAAATAACTAGATTTATTGAAGTAGCCTGTGCTCCCATTAAATGGTTTGCTTTTTATGTTTTTGTTTTATTTCATCTTACTGAAGGTGTCTGTTTGTTTTTTGTTCTTTTTTTTTTTTTTTTTTTG
>VXAU01001099.1:2947253-3086485 GCA_013399695.1 Formicarius rufipectus | reverse complement strand
TTTTTTTTTTTTTTTGTTCAAACTTTCTGTTGCTGCTGTGGCAAACTGGCTCCTTTAGACTATTTCTTCTGTAAATGCAATGCTCAAAAGGAGCATGGACTGCAGTGTTCTCTTCTCACTGATGTAGTGAGGCCTTAGAACAAAGCAAGTCCCTGTCATGAAATCTGAGCTTCCTGGAAAATAAATCATAAAATTAATGTTATAATATAAGTTTGTTCCTTGCAAGATGATAGTGCTATTGAAAGTGTGGCTTAACATTTTGTTTGGCATAAGCCTAGTGCTGTCAGCTGTGCTCAGAAAAGGAGGTAGAATTGATAATTTTTAATCACCAGAGAGAAATGAAATGCAGGAGCAAAAATGTTGCTAGCATGATAGGACATCCCTGTGCTGAAAGGACTATTCCTTTCCTGACTCAGCAAGGTATCACATTTTGTGGTTTTGTTCCCAGGGGAAAAAGCCACTGCTTTCCTCCTTTTATAAAAACATTTGTAAGATGAGAAGTGGAATATTAATAATTGAAAATGCAAGTTGCAGTAATGCCATTTGCATAAGGATGTTTCTTGACGCATGGAGTATATTTGGAGTTTGTTGGAGAAGAGCTCAGCAGAACTGTGGGATCCTGATGGATCTAAAAGGCTACCTGGCAATAAACATGTTTCTCAAGTGAATGTGGTTCCCAAGACTGGAGTTCTCTACTTGTGAAGCCTGTCCTTTTTCCTGGAGGACCTGAGGCACTATCAAGAGAATCAATATCCCCCAGTGCATGGTGTGGTGGCAGTAAGTGGACATTAGCATGGAGAGAGGGCTTTTTAACAAAGGACATGGAAACAGATCCTTCCTCCTGCAGAGTTTGCTTTGTGAGGTTTTACAGTGACCTTGACTGAGAAAGTCCTTCTCCAAAGACACATCAACAATGAACCCATGGAGCGCAGCAGCTGGAGTTAAGACTGTGCTGATATTTTCACTTATAGTTTCAGGAATTGTGGTGGGTTTTTGTTTGGGCTTTTTGAGGTGTTTGCTGAGCCATCCTTCCATGCTGTTTTGAATGCCAGTGGTAATGAAACATTACATATAAAGTACCCGCACTGTTACGATTCGTGACTTTAACTCTTCGCATATTTATAGGCCTCATTTCCATTTTTTGTGGTCTCATTAATGGAGCAGCAATAATAAATTGAAATGTTAATGGGGGATCATTTCACCAAGAGCAGAAGGTATTAATGAACTTGATAAGATAGTTGAAAGGAAAATAATCTTTTAGTAGGGTAATTTTTTACCTATTGCCCCTGATCATCTCCTTCCAAACATGTGTAATTGGGGCAGTTTTGAAATTGTTAATGCCATTTCACATGGACAATTTTAAAATCAGCTTCCTGGATGCCTTGTGTGGGAGATGGACCATTTGCAGAAATTCCAGTGGGGGCAGCTATTCTGGATGTTGAAGCATGAGCAGACTTTGCTGTAGTCATGGCTTAGAGATAGAAACCCAGAAAGAAGCACTTTTTGTCTGTGTAAGTAAAAGTCCTTCATTAATAGAGTGTGAAAGGGTGGTCCTCCTTAGGTGGGCAGTTCATATCCTGTTGTGAAATACTTGGAGAGAGTGTTAAGATGTGTTCTCATATGGGACTTAAATTCCCCAACAGACAAGGGAATTGTACCTTAGAATCCCTCGGTGTCACTGTATCTCACTTTTCCCACTGGTAGAGCGGGGAGCTTTGAGATAATGGAGCATAGATTTTAAGGCTTGGTCAGTTAGTATCTGTGGAGAGTTAGTGTCTCCTGAGGGAGAGTAGTTACACTGTGGGGCAATCCTCAGCTGGAATTAAACAGTACCAGACACCAGCCAGGACCTTCCTCACTGCCACGTTGTTGAAGAGCTCTGTGCTGAAATTAGTTACAGCTGTAAAGTCATTTCTATATGTATGTTTAGAAGTTGAACGCTAAAACTTGTAATACATTTGAAGTTAATTTGCATTCTGGCCCCTAGTCAGAGCATCTGTTTGAGTCTTTTGCTGCTTAGTTCTAGGAAATTTGTTCCCAGTGAGTTTTCATCTCTCTGAGCAGATGCATTAATGCTTTTTGGACTTTGCTTACCCATAAATATAGCACAAGCCTTGAAGTGTATTGGCAACTTTCCACCACCCTTCCTTCTTTTGTTTTGTTAAGTAATAAGTTTAAAGGTACTGGAGTGGGTCAAGAATTGCATGTTTGAACTGTTTGTTTCCTGAGAGAAAAAAGATTGGCATTTAAATGTGCCATTCAAGCTAATCATCTCATAACCAGGGGTCTAGTGACTTAGAGACTTAATCTGGTCTTGTGTGTACAAGTATCTGCAACTTTTCTGAGAAAAGAGAAAAAAATATTCTTTTCAAATGAGACATAATTGGTCTAATTCTCTCTTTTTTCCTTTTCTTTTCTAATTTTTAATTATTCATTTTTGTAGATACCATTAATTTGAAAATTACTTCTGTGAGGTGCCATTGTCTTTCTTCTGTGCCGGCAAACTGTGTTAAGCACCAGCCCTCTGAGCTAAGCAGAGGGTGAGCAAGTACATATGGAGGTGGACAGATAAGTGCCACTACAGGGCCATTTGAAACAGGAAGGAAAAAAAAAAAAGATTATCTGTGTAGCCTTATTGGCAAGTGATCAGAAAAGTGACTCGAAGCATTATATTTCATTTTTTCTTACTTAGGACTTGATCCAAAACTCACCAAAATGAGTGGGAAACTTTCTGTGGTGTGTTTGATTTTAGATTGGGATGCCTAATCCTCACTTCTTTCTCCATCTCTCTGAAACAAATTGCTAAGTGCCTCAAGTAAATAAATACATTTTCAACAACCAGTACTATCAACACTACCTGACACTGGCAAAGCAAACTTGTCTGTTGTGGCTGTAATGACTCTTCAACGTGTAGAGAGGAAAACACTTGCTTTGGAGATGGATATGGATATAGCCTACTCATGTGTGCAATAAGGTGTCATTTTTAGATAGGCAAGTGACCTTGAAATGCTTATAACAGTTTGCTGTTTCATCATCTTTTAAACTTCTTACTCTTTAGCTTTATTTCAGTTGTGTTTAATTTTCCCCCTGTTTTCTTGTGTTGTATAAAGTTAAGTGTGTGCAGATTTGGTTTGGGGATGGAGGTGAAGCACAGTTGGCGGAGTGGTGGAGCAGGGAGGGAGATCTTTTTAAAGCAGCTAAACTTGTAGCCAGAAAAGATACTGCATTTATAATGTTCCCATTCTTCTCAATGCTTAACAAGAAAAATGATTGTGTGTGTGTGACGTGAATATTCAGCACAGAGCTTTGGTAGCTGACCGCTCTCTTTTCACAGCCATCCAACCGCACACACATTCCTTGGGGATTACCTCACTGCCAGCGCTCCTCAAAGTGTGGGATATGCCGAAGCCGACCAACTGCAAAGCTCCTTTCTGCTCACTGCAGTGATGATTGTAGGCAATGACCTTTAAAACCACAAATCTAACCCTACATCTACCCAAAAAAAGATTTTTCATGTGTTAGCTAAATGGGAGAGATGCTGGCAGTGGCAATAGGGTACAGTGTAGGTTGCATATAGAAATTCCTCTCCAAGCTTTCCACTCCCCTTTGGCTCTAAACACTCAATAACTTTCCAGCCAGGGAATGTTTGTCCCTTCCTTCTCTCTCTCTTTTTTTGTGTTCTTCCCTTGTTTTGCATATTCTGACAACACTGTTTACTTCAGCCTGCAGCTCCCACTGCTTTGTGTGCTTTCTCCCCATCTCACAATTGCACAAATAAATCACTGAGGAAAATTTGCATTTGATGGGAATTTTTAGTGATATTAAGTTTTATGGGTGTAATATAATGTATGTGAGTTGGTTTAATTAAACTGAATTTTCATTTGTGACACAGAGGTCTTTATCTGTACAAAGTTATTTTGTCTTTCATCTTTTTTGCTATTAAACATGCCAGTGGATTTGAAAACCTGAGGATGACAGGTCTCAGAAAGTATCGTCTCCCTTGTAGCAAAATATCTGCTTATGCCAAGTGAAGCAAATCAGCATCATCAAAGAGCTGAACAATTAATTTATGCCAGGAATTTCTGAATGCCAGGAGGATGGAGTCTGAGGCCCACATATGTTGTAGCACCCTCTAGTCGCTCTATTGGTGACTTGCGTCGCTCTGGAGGAGAGATAAGCCTGGCAAAATTGCTTAGATCATGGCAAAGTTGATTAGAAGTTTGTCCAGAGTTTCTGTGCCCTGATGCACTACCCAGGTTGAAAGTGGCTTCCTTCCCCTTCCCAAACAGTGGTGTATGCCCTGGAGCCCTGCTGGATTTGGCTTTGGTGAGTGCATGGTTTCTCTTGTCACTGCCAGTCAGTCCCACTGCCTTGGCAAAGCTCACGGGTAAGGCACAGTCCCCACAGTGATTGCCGGGGCTGTGGACACACACTGCCCGTTCTGCCACTCGGGCTGAGGTTGTAACACCTGCAGAGCCGTGGGGAGCACATGGGAAATTCATCCCATTGGCTGCTGCAGATTCATTTCGTTTCAGATACATGAGGAACCAGCCTCCCATTTGCCAGGCTCCCATTCACCCTGTTCTTAAATATCTGAATTGAAGGAAAGGGCAGATATGCCATTATATCCTGGATCACACACATGCATACCACTGACCAGGAACTTGTTCTGTGATATTTCTGCCTCCATGAGCTTCAGAACCTTCTGCAGGGTCCCCATATCCAGCCTGCCAGAGCACAGATGCATGGGAGAGCTCCATACCAGTTCTGACTTTTTTGACTGTTTCTCTGGAACAAGACTGGCAAAGTATAACTTTGTGATTAATACTAAAGATGCTGATGCCCCTCCCCAAAGTGCATGAAGGATGGCTCAGTGCTAATTTCAATTTATTTATTTTTCAGGCCAAAGATTTCCCCATTACACAACTCTTTTCACTGCCATTTTCCATGCAAGGGGTCTGTGTGTGCCCCTGAGACTGGTACTGCATCTGCTCCTCTGCAAAGACAAAGATAAACTGGCTCGTGGAGTGTTGTCATTTCGCTTGCTCTTCAGCATAAGAACAAGCAGTAAGAATGCATTTAAGATGTTAATGAAATTAATGAAAGCCAGATCTCAGAAACAGCTGAGATTGTTGCCTGTCTCAGGCAGATTTGTACTTCATTTCAATTACAGATGAGCCAGAACCAAAATCCTGATTAGGATTGCTCCAAATTTTGAATCCACATCTCACAGCTTTGCAGTTTTGACCAGTTTCCAGTGTTTACTTTTCTTCCTGTTTCATTTTTCCTTATGGTTTTACTCCAGGTGTTTCAATGTTTTCATTTTGTCTCTGTGAAACACTGGATTCAGTGATGGACACAAGACCTGCTGCCACAGTCCCACTGGGTCTGCAGAGGCGTGATTTGGTTTCAGGCTGATACTCGCTGGGAGAGCACATACTAGACTTTGGGCTGATAAACACTTCTGTGCCATCTACACAGGCAGGTGTCTGCCCCTACTGGCATTCTGGCAGCTTGGTAAGGCACAGTCCCTGGGAAGTCCTCCTTCCATTGAATGGCAAATGTCTTTTTCAGTGGCCTGAAATGCCCACAACTGTTGAAGAGTCTCCAGCTGCAAATCTTATTGATGGTTTGTTACCATGCCTTTGCCCCATAATGCCAGATGACTGCATGGACAGTGGAGTGTTCTCAGTTTGCACATAAGTAAATTCTATTGAAGAATTTATAGTTTGATTTAAAAAAAAAAAAAAAGAGCCTCTTGGAGACAGTGTATTAATAATGAACAAATTCCTTTTTATGTCTGCTGGATATAAGGGGACCTCAAGCCCTTCCCTGGGGAGAGAGAATGGTCTGAACAACACAGTTAGAAACCTCAGAGGCAGCAAGCACACAGAAAAGGCAAGTTTATTATCTTTGTCTTTTCATTGCTGTCCTCAAATCCCAGAAATATCATTACTTGGGGCCATAGATATTATGTGTTGCATTTTTAGGGGAGGTTGAGAAAAACATCTGATCATAACGGCTTTAGAACCATTGATAAAAGAAGAAGAGGAAAAAATAACTTACATTAAATGCTACAGTGCTTCATTTACACAATATAATAAAAAGCAAATTTTGTGATTCAAGTAATGATTGCAGGTTATTAAACTGGGCTTTAAAGGCTTTATAAATGAAAGCCCTTTAATAAGTGATGAACATGGATGATAATGCACTTGAAAATAGGGAGAATCTTTATTAAGCTTGACACATTTGTTCTCCACCCACCCACTTCCTTGTTACTTGGTCCCTGGATCACTGTCACAAAAAATGTGCCAGTGAGGCAAAGCTTTAGATGGAATACCATACCAGGATGCACCACCTTCCGTGGCTGCCAGGGCCTGGAGAACACGGCAGTTTGGGAAGAGGCTGTAACAGCATGGATTTCCACTGGTCGGAGCGGGGGTCGTGGGGCAGCTAAAGGAGGTGGGACTGCTGTCCTGGCCAGATTCATGGCCAGATGGTTTCCATCTCTGTGTGTAAGAGACCTCTCCTACGCGGATTGTTGAAACACTGAGCAGAGCGCTCGCTGAGACGTGGAAGTTGCTCTCCCTGGACAGACTTTCAGTTAGAAAATTGGCAGCTGGTGATGCTACAGGTGGAGGGCTGAGAGGCAGAGCAGGGCTGGGCTTAAGTAGGGCCTGACTCAGAGCACAGCAACATCAGTGGCTGTCTTTCCACTGGCTTGAAGGATCTCACCTGGGCAGTGCTGGAGTGAGAAACTTTGATAATCATTCCACTGTTTCTCTATCTTTGGAAGCGTTAGTTGTGAGTGGCACAAGATTGGGGCTTATTGACCCAGAGGGGAGGTGGCAGGGGGAGAGGCAGAGCTGTGCTGCTGAGCCGTGCAGCAGATGGTAGAGCCTTCCATCTCTTGACCGGTAATAAACCAATGCTGGTGAGAGGGAAACTGTTCCTGTAGGTACTGCCTTTTGATTAGATATCTGAGAGTCATAAAAGACTTTCTGTTGTGAGGGTGAGTGTATCAGACAGCCCTGCCCAACTGCAGTTTCAGATAACTTAATTTTACCTGCTCAGCTTCCCTCCTTATTTCAGTGGAATATTCTGCTCTATTTTGCCTGAATTATTAAAGACTGATGAGGTTTCCAACCTAGAAGTGGCTGCATTTCAGTGATGGATGAGTTGATTCTTGTGTGGATATAGTAATCAAGGCATTTTTCTGCATCTTCGGCATGAAAGGCATAATATAAACGTGAAATATTATTTTGTGCCATGCATCTACTCAAATCTGAAATACACATTATGTCTCGGTAATATAGACAGCGCTTAAGACTGTTAAATTAAACTATTAAAGCCTATAGAAAAAACAGAGATGACAGAGTGCAAATTAAATCTGAATTATCGTTAAATTGCTGTGCCAGTAGTTTTCAAACACATTCATATGACCTGGAAGGGAGCAGGGGGAGTGGAATGACATTCACACCTCCTAATTGGAGTCATTATCCGTTCTTTGTTATCATGCTGCCCACAACAAGGGCATCGCTGGGACAGCAGTAATAGGGAGCGCAGAAGGATGCCTGTGGACCACAAGGGATACATAGGGATGTTTTGAATGTCCTGCCATCTCTCTGGTTTAAAGTCAGGACACAGCTAGGCAGTGACTTTGTCAGCTATATAAGTTTTAAAGGCAGTAAAGGACTCCAGGCTCTTTTCTGTGCAGGGTGACTGAGGCGGGAGCGAGGGGGGAGACAGGGGTCATAGTGCATGGCTGGGTTGTGCTTGTGAGAAATGTTGGTGTTCCAAGGACATGTCAGTCCTTCCTGACCTCTTCTTTTCCTTGCTAACAGCCCAGCCTCAGCGAGGGCCTTGCTGAACCAGGATCTTCTAATATTTCCAGCTATGGGCCTTCATGGACTGTCAGGTGGAAAAGGAACATTTAAAGTTATCTAGATGATGTGTCTGCCAAACCATGAGTGCACCTGATAGTATGTTCTCAGGTTCTTTTTCTGGTTCATTTATATCCAGTTGCAAGTGGTGAAATTTTCAGAACTTTCTTTGGAAGTTTATCCCTGCCCCTTTCTCTAATAAATCCTCCTCAGTGCATTTTGAATTAGGATTTGGTCTTTGTTTTCCTCAAGTCATTACTCAGGTCAGGTGCTCCCTGTACTTCTAAAAATCCCTTTCCATCCTTAATCTTTACACGTCCTTGCAAGCATGTAGCTATCTGTTTATTGTGATTCAACCTGATGCCAATCCATCAGTTTACCTCTTGGAGGACTTTCATGACAGCAGAAAGTGATTAATTTTCAAAGCAGATGCAACCTTTAATCTGCAGAAAAGGAAACAAACTTTCCCCCACTCCTTTGCTGATTGAATCTGGAAATGAATGAATGATACCTGACTCAAATGTGTTTCTAAACTAGTTTTCATTAAATATAATCGGTCAGTACTGATGATCAAAAGTGTCTTGAAGATTTCCTATGTATGTATATGGTGCTAAATTCAGAATGAGCTCAGTGATCGATATTCATTCAATGTCTTAATCTGCTCAACAGTATTAAATGGGTTTTCGCAATGTCCCTGCAAAGTTGGGGAATAATTTAACTCTTGAACGAGAATATTAAAGTAGAGAGAATAAACGTTATGTCCAAAGCAATGCTGAGCAGTTCCTGACTTGTATCTTTGTACCTGTCATCCTGCTGTTTGTCATCATTAGCCAATGCAGTTAAAGTTGGGGAAAACTCCCAAGGATGGCCAAGAAAAGCAAAAAACTGACAAAATTGGAGGAAACACCTCAGTGTGGCTTCCCCTGTATATGCTTTTGTATTCCCAGATGTGTCAGCCATTCTCTGATGGCTAAGCTGGGACTAAACCTGAGCACCCACACAACCTTAGATCTGAGTATATTTATTTGTTGTCTGGATGGTTTATTAGTTATTGGGCTCCTGTACAAATGGTGGGAACACTGATCTTTATCCTTAAGTCCATCCCTTGCTATACTGCTAAAATATATTTCCTGTTTCAACATGTGACTGAGCCTCAGTCCGTGAGAAGCTAAGCTCGTAATCAAGTCATTTTACATACTACTGCACTATAAAAATCATACTAATTTTATATACATATACAGTTAGCTCAGTAATGGCTAAAGATCTGTGTTCCTCCCTAGACTTATTGTAGGAAATCTCATCAATTTCCCTGCTGCAAAATGAGAGGGTAACTAACAGTGTATTTAATTTAGTTATTTAAGGCTGAGCCTGTTACGGGACATTTCTCTGTGGCTATGACTTTTGGGGGAGATACGAATGAATGACCAAGAAGGATCTGAATCACCCAGTCATGCAAATTAAACCATTTCAATAATATGAGGGCTACTTTTCCTGATCCATAGTAATTGATGAGGCTCATTATATGTTAATATCACTCCTTTTTTTTAATCTTACATGTCATTCGCTACAGTGTTTCAATGTGAAGGTATAATTAAGATTCAGATAGCAATTTCATTCTAGACTGCTCTCTACAGTTGCTTTAATAAAAATTAGAGTTTGGGATGCTATTTTCTCTAGAGGCAGAAAAAATATTCTTTTTGGTACTTCAGGTATAAATCCATTCAGCCACTGCTGAGTTTTCTAATTGTAAAAAAAATGCAAAGTACTACCTCTTCCAGGCTAGCACTTCTTCTCCTCCCACTCCACAGTTCAGTTCCCCTGCTGAAGATCTTGTGTTCAGTACATCAGCCAGGGTTTAGTTTCTAAGTGCTCAAAAACTCTGACTTTCCTGTCAGCTGTGACCAGCGACCAGTTCCTCCATCTGTATGTTAACATTAGTTATCAACGTGCATGGTGCTCATGGTGCAGCAGCCAGCCACCCCGAAACCTGCACCACCAACCTGTTGGGGCACACCTCTCTATGGGAACCTTCATGACATTTCACTGACATTTTATTTTACACTTTAGGAGTTTGTGTGGGGCTTCAAGTGGGCAAAAGAAGGCTTCCCAGTGAGGGCTGGAGAGGCACGTGTGTGTCTTTGTCCTTGTGGTGTGTTATTTCTTTGCACTGGTCCTCTTCTTTACCTCCAGGCTCTGGCTGTGTGTGGGATTTGATGCCTTCCTACCAGTTGAGTACACACACATGAGCTTCTGCTGGGGATGCAGCTCACTGTTGACAGAAACGCTTTGGAATGTGGGGTACGAAAAGAGCAAAATGAAATGTTTCTGCAATATCATGTGAGGAAAGACAAATGTGGGTGTACATGAAAACATCCCAGCGAGCCTGCTGACAGGGGCAGGGAGGGGGGAGGTGGGAGTTTCTGTGCTTTTGTAGAGCGAGTGAAATAGTCACCACCTGGTAGTGGGAATTTCTGAAGTGGATGGCAAAATCTCATCATCTTTTTTTATAGCAACCATTTTTTGGAAGCGACTGTTTTGCTGCTTTTTTGTGTAGGCTGACATGAGGTGCTTTATGAACCATCTTCAGAGGCTTTCTTTGCAGGCTGCTTGAAGAGAGTGGGGCTATGTGTCTGGAGCACAAACCTTGGTGGGGTGAGCTGAAGCTGCCTGGCAGCAGCAGTGCCCAGCAGGGCAGCCCAGGTCATTTCTCTGCCTGAAGGGAGATGACCATTTTCCAGTGCTCTCAGTGTGAGTCCCCATGTGGGTTCATAGACTGCAACATACAGAAATAGTCCCACCAAAGCCATGTAGCCTCCATGGGGGCAGAAAAAGAGCAGTAGAAGACAGAATGTCCATGGTGGGGGCTGTAGCCGCCAGGGTGGCGGGGGGAGGGCAAAATTCTGCCTCCACCTCACTCCTGGAGAATATGGGACAATGTGCAAACGTGTTTCTCAGTGAGATAAGTTCTGGTGGGTCTGTAAGAGCCATGGTGAGCATCACCCTGCTCTGCAGTGGGAAGGGCTGGGTGAACTCAAAGTAGCTTTCTGACTCAGCTTCGCCTCCTGTAAGTTGAAGGAGGTCTTTCCAAGGGAGACTGTAAAAATAGTTATGCTATGCTGATGCTGTGGTGTGAGGGATCATGTAAATCCATCAGAGAGACAGCTTGCTGTCTGACAGCTGCTTTAAAGATGTAGAAAGGAATGCAAAGATTTGGCTTCACTTTGCGCCATGTGGAAAAGCAGGATGTGTCTGTCAAAAAAGGAGTTTATCACAGCATTGTAGTTCTGAAGGATTGCAAGTGGCTGAGTCCTACTCTCCCTGGGTCTAACTGCAGCTCCTGCAACAGGCTCACACAATAGTGGGGATTTCAGGTTGCCTGTCTGTGCAGGTAGCTGCAGTGGGAGTGTGTTGTCTCTGTGCCATGTGTTGTACTATAATGTGAGTTTTGGAACTGAGCCTGTTTTTAATGAACTGTACCTTTTCCTCAACTGCTTTCTGTCTAAATACTATATGTTAACCCAAAAACGAGCAACCATCAGAGCAGCTGTCAGTGGATTTTTGTATGTTCTCGGCAAAGACCCTCTGAGGAATTTCCTTATTAAACAGATGAGCTATCAAAAGTACCTTTTCCTGCCAAAAAGGGCAAAAAGCACAGAGAACTGAACGAATGTTCAGTGAAATTTCCTTGCAATTTAACGAGATTGGGCCTTGGAAAGAGATCTCTCCTGACTTGTGCCTGCTGCAAGGAGAATCAAAATAATACGTGAAAGTCTTGAATGTAAAACCTTTATCATCTTTGCTTTGACCCTTTCAGGGCATAGCAGTACTTTTGACATATTTCTGATGGATGCTGTCACCTCTAGAGCTGGGCTGGGCTGGGGGGTGTTTGTAGGGCATCCCATGCCATGAGGTCGTGGCTACTCGTGGACAAACTCTAATCAGGAAGGCTGGGGAATGGTGTTTCAGTCTTCAGTTGCATTTCAGATTTGATCTTGAGGAGGAAGTATACTGACCTCAGTTGTAACAAAACAAGTGAAATGCATCACCTGTTGTGCTGTAACTTTTGGTGATTGAGGTAAACAGACCAGGACTCTCCAGTCTGGAAATGAAATGGACCAAGTGGGCATGTGGTGGAGATGCAGACAGGAGAGGGTGTGGAAGCAGGTAAGGAAGAGGGAAAGAGGAATGATGTAGCTTCAGACATCTTGAAGTGTCTCATTTGCTTGCTGTGCTGTTTTATGACTAATTCTAAAGGAGCATTGGTTTGATAGTGGTGCTGAATGGAAAACTATGAGAAAATCAGG
Organism: Formicarius rufipectus; assembly: GCA_013399695.1. Classification (NCBI taxonomy): domain Eukaryota; kingdom Metazoa; phylum Chordata; class Aves; order Passeriformes; family Formicariidae; genus Formicarius; species Formicarius rufipectus. The sequence goes on along the minus strand of VXAU01001099.1, from coordinate 3,074,298 downwards.
ACAAGTGGTGATGGTGGAGGAATTGACCTAGAAAAGTGATGGGACGAGGCTTGATTGAAGCTGTAGAATGGGAGAACTTGGATTTCTGCAAAGAAAGAAGGAAAATTACCTGATTTGAAACAGAGACTGATGTTAAAGAGAAATACTGTGTCTGAGAGGCAGAGGAGTTGATCACATGAATTAAGACCATTCATTTCAGTGGTAGTACAGAAATGTACTGTCTGCTTTTATTCTGTATCAACTTGGGTTTGGCCATTTTTGTTCCAAGTCACTGCCGGAAGGTGTCCTTTAATGCTGCCCTCCTGTACAGAATTCACGAGAAGGGCTCTTTACCAGATCTAAGTCTTTCCATTATCTTGTTTCTTCCCTAAGGGAGCAAAATTGATTCCCAATAAAGCAGTTCGTTGATTTTTAAGATTGTAGACTTGCCTATTTGGTTGATCTTTTCATTTTGCATTTACCTGGTTGCCTGCTCTGTCCTGCCTCTACATGACTTTCATCCAGTCCATGGGCACAGACTGCGGCTTTGTGCCCAGGCCATCACACACTTGCACCCCTTCTCCAGGGATTCCCACCACATTGTTGGATATGAAAGCTAATGAAAAGTGGTGTTTCTCTTTTTTCTTCAGTGATTTTGTTTTTTATTTATTTTGTCCCTGCCTGTCAGGACTGGGTGAGTGGAAAGGAAGGGGGAGTCACCAAAGCTCTTTCATCACAGACCCTGAGTGTGCTCTGCTTCACCCTCCCCTTATTCCCAGGAGTAAATTGCCACGTTTTTCACACCCATGCATTTTCTTTATGCTTGTTTTTTACCCCTGTTGCCTTGACTCCTTCTTTTGGTGGTGGGATCCTCATCTTTGAGACATTTCCTATTTTAGTGAGTGTGTTTGGCAGTAATGAACATTGGAACATGATCCAGACCAACAGTACAATACATACCTTGATATTTCTTATTTATTTCTGATTAATGTTCACAACCTCAAGCCAGTCAGTTAGTTAGAACATTTTTTAACTCTATCTCTGACCACTGCAAACTCCTCCTTTTATGTAGAGGTGAAAAGATCTTTTCTTCCTGCTTTTTGAAGGAGTGCAGTAGCTCTGAGGAGACTGGTTCAGGAAGCTGACTGGTAACTTTGCATGTTATACACGGCATTGAACAGGACAAAGTCTGTTCTCCAGAATTACTTTGGTTGTGCAGCACTAGGCAGTTGTTTGTGAAGACACAAATATTGTGTAGATGACAAAGTGAGCATAGCTGTATCTGGTATCCAGGATTATTTCCCAGTACCTTTCTGAGGATAACTCTTATTCCGCAGGAAGTTGGTTATTTGACACACTGTATTATTCCTGTAGGTAGCACATCCCTACAGGATTCCAGAAGGGTACTGGCACAACAATTAAGCATGCATATTTTAAGCAGTGCTTTTTAACAGATGCAGATAAACTGGCAATTGTTCTCTTCCATGTGCTGCCAGTGGCACTATCCAGTGTCGTATGGTTTAGGGAAGATGCAAGAAACTCTGTTGTGCCATAAAGGAGTTTTCTCTGACTCACAGCCATCAGAGCTGACTGGTGCCCTGAAGCATGTTGATGTTGTGTATACAGGCATTTTTAACTCCTGAGTTGTGTTAAGAGTTGATGTTACAGAGCAGAGCAGTGATGGAAGCAAAGGTAGCTGGAGCAGTATGGCTTGGCCAAGTGTGGAACCAGGGGTGGTCAGAATAAATTGAAATAGCACAGTGGAAATTTTTGATTTTCATTACTTTTATCACTTACAATCCATACAGTTTAGTCCTTTCTTTCAAATGGATTAATTAAGCAAATCACTTAAGCAAGTCCATAGGCAAATATTGCAATAATTTTCTCAGAACTGAAATAAGCTTCGCTAATGAGTTCTTATGGTCTTTCATGCAGCAGCAGACTTGAGTCTCTGAATTACCTCAGAAGTTGAATGAAAAATGGGTGTGCTTTTCCCCTCATTACTTAATTGACCAAACTCTGCTTTTACCTTTAACTGTTTCTATATATTTGAATGACTGATGGTTTACTTTTTTCTCATGTATTTGAGTGAGCAGTGATCACTCAGTTTTGACCTAATGACCATGTAGGAGATGGGGGCCACTTCCTGTAATTTCTTGACCCACCACCTATTGAAGAGAATTAACACAGAATTGATAGAGATGACTTGTCTATAAGATCTCATTGTGTAGGATGTCAGCATCAGCCTGCAATATCCTGCCTGGAGAGTGTCAGATGTGAGCATTGCCAGCCCTGACATCATCTGTCTCGGGAGGCTGTGCCATAGCATTTTGGCAGGTGGTTCCCAGTAACAAAGGAAGATTAAATATCCCCCAAAATTTTACTCAGCTATGTAAAGGATTATTAAAAAGAACTTTCAAATACTATTTGTGTGTTTCTTGCTCTCTGGCTGTGCAATGACAGGATGCCAGGCACTGCTGGCAAGTTTTGCAGCTGTGGGAGGCATAGTCACTGGCACGGTGTGGTGGTGAGACTCCACTCCTGCAATTTTAAGAGGGCATTTGTTGGAGAAAGGTCAACACAAGCTGCAGAATTGCAGCAGCTTTAGCCATGGTTATGTGGACAAATCCATTTTCATCCAGCACTATCAGCAGAGTGAAACTGAGTAGGACTGCAAACTGTGGAGTTCATTGGCCCATGGTGTAGGGCCAATTTCACACTAATGTCCTCAGGGACATGGTAGATGTTGCTGCCCAGGCAGGTTTGCAGGCACTGCCATTCCACCTCTTGCTCTCCTCATGAAGAAATCAACTTGACTTTGTGGGCTTGGATTTTTCTCTTGTGTTTTAAATCTTCAGCACATCTCCAGTTTTAGTATACAAAATATTCCCCTGTAGAAAGCTCTGTTAGCACAGGGCCCATGGTTGTGGCCCTCTACATTGAACTCCTATACTCTGTTTTTCTGCGAACTTTGCCATTTGGAGAATCCACATGAGTAGGACAGCAATAGTGCAGAGTTTCCTGAATTTGGTGGCTAACCTATGCTGATGTCTGTGCTGTCCCAGCTCGGATGCCTTTTTTTCCAGATGTTGCTAGATGAGAGCTGGCCCACTGTTGTCTACACCGTGCTGCAAATACTCCTGCAGCTACATTAGGATCTGTGGTGATGATAGTATCTATATTGGTGCAGAATGATACTTAAAAAATTAAAAAGGTGACTTTAAAAAAGGAAAGAACAAAGAAAGGAAAGAAAAAGAACATACCTAGGTCAGCTGCATTCACAGTGTTTCACCATTCTAGGGAGATAATGGCAAATCTTTCTTTAATCTGCAGTTCCAAGATGCTAAATTGCTCTGGGATCTCTGGTTTATCCTAATACCCTCTCTTACACTGAAATCAGACTCTTCATGTTGTCTATAACTCTTTTTAGAGCTGAAAATCATAAACCATTTTAACATTTCATCTATTGTCTTACTCTTTTGAATAGAAATAGTGGAAAGAAGATAGAGGGATAAAGAAAAACACCAATGGGAAGTAGAATCAAATCTGATTGATGAGCCGTAATGTAGTTAAGCAACAGATGTTAAGTACTTTTAACTGATTCTTAAGATATTCTTCCAAAGAGTTGTCTCCCCTGACCCTCAGGCCCAGTGATTGGGATGTGTGTACAGCAAGGCAGTGCATAGCAGAAGCAAAACATTTGCCCATAGATTTATAAGGAGCTTCTGAGTTAGACAGTGGTGGTATAAATGCCAGCCTGATCTGATTTATTAGTGCAGTTGAGTCTAACCTCTCTAGCTTTTTAATAGTGGAAAAACAACAGCTCTAAGTGGCTGTGAGGTTTCAATTACATTTGCCCCCCAGAGGGACGCAGCAGTGACCTGGTGCTGATGGATTTATGAGTATGTTATCTGGCAGGAAGGTGGGTTTAAAAACAATCACTGCAACACATGCTTAGTTACTACGCTAAACTTCTTTCCTTGACTTGGACATCTCTATTTTTCTCCTCTTGTCGAGCTCAGAGGATTCCCACCACTGATATGAAGATTGTTTCCTCATTGATATTGCAGAAATCAGTATCCAACAATATCAAAACAAAAGTAATTTTAGATAATAAAAAACATGCACCAACATTTAAATCACTAGCATGGTAAGAAACCTTTTGCTTCAGATGCTTTTTCTTAAATGCTGAGATAATTTTCTCTGACTGTCTGAGCAAGAGTTATTTCAAATATAAAAGAAAAAGATAGATTTTCTGGAACATTTTTGCATTTAAATTCTTGCAATAAACATGCTTCATTGATATATTATCTTGCCAACATTATATCATACAAGAGCTTGGTGTATTTAGCTGGGAGCCATAGATGATTATTCTTGAAAGTTATGAATTGCTGTCCTTACTCCTCTGGAGCATTTTATTCTCTTTTGGGACTAACCATTAACAAGAGAAGAATTAAATATTGATGGGAAATAATGAAAACATTTTAAGTGGGCTGAAAAATACACAGTCATCATGACTTTGAAAATGTTCAAATTAAATAGTAATATTTCATCTTTCTCTAGTATGTCACAAACCTACAAGTGTACATTCCAGCTCAAAACAACTGTCTCATGTAATGGTTTCAGTTTTACAGATGTATTCACCATTAGCCTATGTGTGAAGATTACTAAGCAGTTTTTAATTAACTTATGTCAAATGTTGCATAGCGGTACATCAACAAGAACTTACAAGAAGAACAAATCTTCATTCAGCTCAGATCAATACATGTACATAATTCATTGCACCTGTACAGAAATACCCTGCAAAGACACCTTAACTCTGACCCATGAGGCTTTGCAGACAGCAGAAGTCTATGTCAATAATTATTGCAGTAACAGGGATTAATAGGAAAACATCCTCAGATGCTTTTGCACGTAGTAGCACTTCATGTTGCCTTTATCTATCTGCCTGCATTAAATTGTTTAAGCTACCTCTTCCAGAGCTAGGAGCTGAACCATGTTAGCCCCAGTTCACATCTTCTTTGACTTTGTAATAGTTTGATAGAAGTGAATGGCATGGATCTGTGCTGCAGATTCATCTGCAGGTATCTCTTCAGCAGACTCTAGTTTTGCCTTTTCACCTCAGAGCTTGTCTACCAGGCAGTGTCAATGCGTAGCTATGTATGATGAGTTTGGATCTTTCCAGCAGCCTTATGACCCAGATATTCTCAGGCAAGTTGTGTAGCTGTGCTTCATTCTGCTATGACTAAGTTGCTGATGAGACCTGTAGCACACATTTTGAAGATGGTGTGAGTGTATCTGCATCTTGCTTAGGGATTCTGGGGTAGATCAGCCTTAAAACATGACATTCTCTTCACTTAAGCTGGTGAGACTGCAAAACATGATTGTACTGTCCAGAAGACTATATAGTTAATACCAAAAGTTTATAAGCTATTATTTTTTTATTCCAGTAAGAACTGCTCTTTGGGAAGAAAAAAGTCTTAATGCTATTCACTATATAACATTTTAAAAAGCACTTCTGCTTTGCTACACTTTTGTCTTGACCATTTGCTTTTTCCTTTAGGGGAGAACAAGTGCTTGAGCCTGTGACAGTCTCAGCTGGTTCAGGTATTCCTGAGTACCATCACCAAATTTCTTACAGTGGACTGGGTGCTGATACTTAGCCTGAAACAAGTGACTAAAGAGGTCAGTGGGTGGATATATTTAATGAGAGCTCATCCTCAGCACTGCACCGTGAGGAGATCTGATCTGAAGAAACCAGATCACTGTGACAAGACAATTATGTGGACTTCGTTTCTGAGTTGCACAAAAAGTAGTTTGGCATAGCTGACAACATTACTGCATAGCAAAATTTTCCTCTTAGCAGTCCGTGCACGGATCAGTCAGGAACATGGTGTCTACATTCATAATTTTTCCTTATTCCTATTGCCTTTCAAGTGGTCACTGAGTTACAAAGACAAGAAAATTTAAATGTGCAAATAGCCAATAACAAGTAGCTTTTGCATAACTTGCTACCTTGACAGAGCTCTGCAGCAGCAGCATTTCCAGTCCATTGTCTCTAGTTGATCCCTGCTGCCAACCCTACTATATAAAACAAAACAATTTGGGACAAATAGGAGGGTGTAAGTTATCTGTCCCTGCACCTCTCCAGCAATAGCCTTTTGCTGAGTAAATCAGTGAGTTGTTTGCCTGATGAGGCTCAGAACATGAAATCAGGGATTTTCACTTCCCAGTATGGTTCCTGTTTGAAACTGGTGTGACCTCCCTATTACTGACAGGTTAGTGGCAATAAAACATTTTACTGAGAATCTTTGTCAAGGTGGGGTTTTATTTTGTGTTTTTCCCGTCTGACCGATGGTTTTTGGTTGAAGTAAGGGTAGAAATTCTCCACAGCAGTTGCAGGAAGACTTGGCCACGTCCACTGGCATTAATTATAATAATTGTCCTTTGTAATTAGCTGCGTGCCAGAGATGGAGGCACAACGTCACATCTCTGCTGACTCCCATCTGATTGTTGGGTCCTATTGTGGATTGCTCTCCCACAACTGGGAAACAGATTGTTTGGGCTGGAATTAGAGAGCTGTAGGTAGGCAGCAGCTGCTCATGAGATTTTTTTTATATGCTGGCTGGATGTGTGAGATCAAATTGGTTTTGTTCATTTAACAGCCTGTTCAATGGAGGAGCAAGAACAACATGAGCCTCTGTAACAGGTAATGTTCTATTTTGATAGAGGCTCTGCCTTAGGTGACACTTAGGTGTATTTACAACTCCATAAATGATCGATTCCTGTTCCTCTGCAAGTGTAGGAAACAGCTCTACATGTACTTACCCCTGGTGGAGAAACCCTTACTCATTGCATGTCATACCAGCCAGTACAGGAAGCATTTGAACTGAACTTGGTGTAAGCATTTCCTCAGTGAATGTAGTGCTACTGAAATTATGCAGGAATTTTCTGCCTTGTGATTTAAACCTGAAACTGATCTCACTGTCAAGACCCTCACATTTAACATGTCAGCCTGGGTACAAAAAGGAGGATTTCATCCTAGCCTCAGTGATGGTGAAGAACCCAGGTTCACACATTTCTGTAGCAGTCTCCTCTGCTTTCTGGGGTAGCATGCAGATAGTCTAAAGCTTCACAATTTTTCCTTAATTGATTTCACATCAGTGGGAACAAGGGACTTATTTGGTATCTCTTAGACACAAGTGATAATCTTCACTAGAAGTGTGAATATTGCAGGTGGGCTACTGCAATAACCCACAGAAGTCATGTAGATAACAGGGTTGGGATGATAGCGCTTATACTACTGAATTTTCCTCTAAAACTTAGTCCTTCATATCATGTGTAGTCAGTCATATCAAGCTACAAAGGGCCGAAGTCTGCTGTCATTCCAACATCAGCAGAACTCTAACATTCTCCACAGCGTACAGCTTGTTTGATCACCCCTGCAATGCTCAGAATCCCCAGAACCTGTTTCCCATTTTAATGTCAACACATTTCACAAACCTAACTGTGGCTTTTTGATAAGGTGAACAGGCAATCTAAGCACCACATCACCAAAAAGCAAGTTAATCTTCAGAAAGGTTTAAAGAACTGCCCAAACTGTGCTGAGATTCAAACCCGCAGTTCTTGCTGGCCAATCCTGCCCCTGAACATCAGACCCACGCCAGGTGATCTGCTGATGTGAATGGTGGACTTCTACTCTTCTCAGTGGTCTTGCAGTGAGCTACAACTGTGCAATCTGGCTCCTACAGTGTTGTGTGCAAATTGGTGTTTCATGTTCATGCTACGGCATCAATGCAATATTGGAATGAAATCTGATTTGTTTCACACAGCCTTGACAATGCAGAAACTGCAGTGATGCTGTGAGTGAACAGGTAACCAACCACGCCGAGCCACAAGATGGATGTTGTTCAGAGAAGCTCCTGTGCAGTGTGTTACAAGGCCTTGATGATAAAATGATTAAATTCTCAAAGCAAAACAAAGATACTCCACTTTATCTGGAGAAGAAATGCAAGGTGGCTGCCAACCCTGAACTGTGGAAAGAAATCTATGTTCTTTTTATTTTTGGCCTCAAGGCTGACACCAGGGATGGATCTGACTTTTGATTTGGAGATGTAGGAGCACAATGATACAGCTTATTTTTGTGCCTAAATCAAAACTTTCAGAGAAGACAAAAAGATCTACATTTTCCTCCTGCACCAATTGCATCAGATGACTTCAGCTTATGATATTGCATTGCATTATTAAAGCTAAACCCCAAGGGAGCAGGTGGCCCTGTGATGTTATTTCACCTCCCAAGCTGGTTGGCAAATCTGTCATGTTAACATCAAGTGAGAATAAATACTGGGTGCTGCAGTCAAGAATTTTTTTCAAAGGCAGGGAGTTATTGATGATAATGGCTATTACTGTTAAATGTTTGCATTTTTGACTGTGATTTATACTAGTCACTGTAGAGAGGAAAAGGAGACAGTATTTTCTTTGAAGATCTTAAATTCTCAAACCATTTTGAACGTTTGGGACTATCCCTTCTCTAAGGGGTGTGTCTATGTCGAAGCTTAGAGGGTTATTTCTGCAGGCTTGACTGGAGGAGGTGGCATGGATCAGAGCAGGAAATCCTTACTTGTTGCCTGTCTGCCTTCTGTGTAGTTTAAATCAGCTCCAAATTGAAAAGAGAGATTTAAATAGAAAGAAACCCACACCCAGTGTTTTCAGTATTCAAGAAAAAAACCGAAACCAGCACAAGAGAAAGAATCTGCATCTCAATCTCATCGTTGCATTAAAGGAGATGTACTGAATTTGCAGAATGGCTGCAGCAAGTTGTGAATAATTTATGAAAGGGAAAAATTGCTTCCCTGTGCACAGAGAGAATGCAAACAGCTGTGCTGTTTGCTGTGTGCTGGTTGCACAGATACACTGGCATCGCTGGGGACCCATGAAGAAGAATATAGCAAATCCAAAGTTCCCAGGTTTCCCCTCCTGCTCTGGCTCAGTCCTTAAGAAAGTTTAAAATTACTTTTATTGCTTATAGTCAATTTTTGTTCCTTGTATCTTCTCCTCTGTTGGCAACTGACCAGTTAAAGGAAGGAAAAGGAACAAAAAACATACACAAACAAGTAAGGAAATACAAATCTAAATAAGTTAGAGGGAAGGTTTTTCCTTTTTGAAGCTCACCCTTCTCTTTTTCCCTGTTGTTTATTTACTGTAGATGAGAAGTCAGGATTAGTGGGCTTAGCAAAAGTCATTGTGTTCCAGTACTACAAACCAAACCTTGATTTTTATCTTCTCTGTGTTCACTCACTACCTTGAGTAGTCAATCTAGAGATCAAGTCATATCAGGAGCAGCTGAGAGAACTCAGGTTCTTTACCCTGGGTAAAAGGAGGCTCAGGGGGACTGTACTGTTCTCTACATACCACCTGGAAGGAGGTTGCAGTGAGGTGAGAGCTGATCTCTTATCCCAAGTAACAAGTGATAAGACAAGAGGAAATAGCCTTAAGTTGTGCCAGGGGAGGTTTATACTGGATATTAGAAAAAATTTCTTCATTGGAAGGGTTGTCAATGAATGGAACAGGCTGCTCTGAAATGTGGTTGAGTCACCATCCCTAGAGGTATTTAAATGACCAGTAGATGTGGCACTTAGGGACATGTTTAGTGGTGGACCTGGCCCTGCTGGGACAATAGTTGGACTCAATGATCTTGGACGTCTTTTGCAACCTGAAAAAACCTAAGAACCCAACGACATGAAGTTCAACAAGAAGTGCTGGGTTCTGCTCCTGGGAGGGGGCAACTCTGGTTGTTTGTACAGACTGGGGAATGAGATGCTGGAAAGCAGAAAGAGAGCTGGTGGTCCTGGTCAGTGGCAAGTTGAACATGAGTCAGCAGTGCCCTGGCAGCCAGGAGGGCCAACCCTGTGCTGGGGGAACATCAGGCACAGAATCACCAGCTGGGCGAGGGAGGGGATTGTCCTGCTCTGCTCTGCACTGGGACGGCCTTACCTGGAATATTGGGACAGTTTTGGGCACCACAATATAAGAAAGATGTTAAGCCATTAGAGTGTCCGAAGGAGGACAACAAAGATGGTGAAGGGCCTTGAAGGGAAGCCACATGAGGAGTGGCTGAGGGCACTTGGTGTGTTCAGCTGGAGAGGGAGAGACTGAGAGGACACCTCATTGCAGTTACAGCTGCCTCGTGAGGGGAAGAGGAGGGGCAGGAACTGATCTCTGCTCTGTGGTGACCAGTGACAGAACCTGAGGAAATGGCCTGAAGTTGTGTCAGGGAAGGTTCAGGTTGGATATTAGAAAAATGTTCTTCATTCAGAGGGTCGTCAGGCACTGGAACAGTCTCCCCAGGGCAGTGGTCACAGCACCAGGCCTGACAGAGCTCAAGAAGCATTTGGTTGATACTCTCAGGCACGTGGTGTGACTCTTGGGGATGGTTCTGTGTATGGCTAAGGGTTGGACTTGATGATCCTTCTGGGTCCCTTCCAGCTCAGCATATTCTGTGATTCTGTAAACGATTCTAGTATTCTGTAATTTTATATGACAAGCCAGAATCTGTTCAAAATAAGGTCAGTGCTTCAATGCATCGCAGGTCAGATCTTCAAATTGTTTTTTGTCTTGATAGTCTCCTGATCAGAAAATGAGGCGCATGCCAAGTTATGTGGCACATTTGTGGTGGTGCTAAGTAAGGTTTAGGGCCAGCAGGACACCAATCTCTTCTGGAAGGTTATCTGAACTCATGTTTTTGGAAGAGAAGGGGAACAAACACAAGCCCATTAACTTACTTAATTTTCGTTTGAACAAAATAAGCTTTTAATTTTATTTTTTAAGTAAGCTTTAAATCCTACACTCCAAATTTAAACAGATTAGTGAAGAGCAAAACACAACTCAAAGAGCTATCCCTCACTTCCAGGAGAAACTTTGTCTGATGCGCTGAAGAAAACACAGACAATTAGTCATTTTTTATGCTTTCAAAGCATTGGTTTGATGGTGCCAAACTTTTTCTGACAGATCTTGTCTACTTCAGTTATCTGTCACTCCAGCTTATGAGGTTTCTAGGGCAACTGTCATCTTCATAGTGAGCCACCCAGCAAATTCCCAGGATTCATAGAAGGCTGCTTTTCCTTTAGCACTCAGATTTCAGTAGCTCACTTTCTACAGTCACAACAGCAAAGTATTATTATTTATGAGAACAGGCGAATGATTTCTTGTTTTGGATTTTTGCAACCCTTATGGTTAGGAAGGCTTCAACTTTCTCCTCTGTGAAATGTCTTCATAAACAAGAGGTCTTGGCCAAGAATACTGTTGTAACCCTCTTGAATTTTGCTGGGAGTAGCATCAGCTTCACTGCTCTGGAAATAAGTGGTTCTCTTAGCCTGGGAGCTGGGCTTCTCATGAGAAACAAGAGAGGTGAAGAAAAAGGCAGTGGAAACAAAGAGCTCTGAACTGGTACTGCTGAGAGAGGGAGCTTCTGTAGATTGTCCATGAAATTGCTTCTATCAAAGACTCAGTGCATCTGAGTAAAATGATACAGGATTATTTGTATTTGTAGAATCTGGTCCTAAAAGGATAGGAGCTGGTTTCCTAACTAAAGGAGATGAGAACTTTTGCTTTGCAAGTTCACAGCTTGGGGACAGCTCAATGGGATGCTGTGGTTCCAGAATGTTTTTTCAGGTATGTTTATTCTGGGGAACAGAAAAACTACCTGGAAGAAATAAATAATCTGATTAGGCTGAAGTTCCAGATTCTGAGGGGGAAATGTGTATACATGTTATGATGATGAATTATGTTTGTCTCCAAAGTCAAGTGTCTGTTCTTAGAGCACTTTCTTGTGGAATACGATCATGTAAGATGCATGGATAGTGCTAAAGGGATGTAAGGAAACTGCACCATAGCTGAGCACAGCCAAGAGAGGCATGGAGTTCCACCAATATATTCACAGAGACATTCCTCTGTGTATTAATTTTGTGTTCTGGTGGTGTCTGAGAGCTCTTTGAGAACACTTTTAGGCTGGATATTGTGTATTTGAAAAGCATCTAGTGTGTTGGTGGCAGCTATTGTGGAAGCAGTATTCTTCATTGCCCATTGGTAGCATTCTTCCTGCACTGTGTAGAGGCAGCAGCCGAACAGCATTGATCATTCAGACCTCAGTTTCCAGGCCAAAATGTAACAAAGAGGCTTGCTGGCTCAAGAGCCAGCTAAGATTAAATGGGTACCATGCTTTTCACCAGACCTTCTCTGTGAGGTGGTAGAGGGGCAAGGAAATGCAGTTTGCCATTGAAAATAGATGATAAAGTTACTTATAATGCTTCCTCTTCCAGCTGGAGCCTGTTTGCTAACACCATCCACCCCAGCCACTAATGCTTCCCGCTTCCCTGATGAGTGGCCATTTTCTACTGCTGGCTTGGTGTAAGAATATAATGAATACGATTTTTTTATTTATTAGCTGTGTTAATGTGGCACATAGGAGCTGTAGTACGTTGGGCACAGTACAAACACATTTATTTAGATTTGTGTGAAAATTACTAATGAGAGAAGATGACTGGCCAAGGCTCTAGGCATTCTGACACCTCTGAATAAAACAATGACATCCCAACAGTGTTTAAAGTGATGGTTCCAGCAGAAGCTAAGCCAGCTGCTTCCAGAAACTCCTACAGAATACCATTAGCCTTCTCTAAATAGTCTATAAAGCAGAAGACTTGACAAATGTTAGGAGATGGTCTTTACCCTAAAGTGTTTACAGTCCAAAGACTCCATCCTTCAGAGAAGTGTCTACTTGGATAATACATTCAGCAAGAAGATGTTGTTACTTTTCTTCTTTAAAAATATGCATGGCTCTGGTCAGTCAGAGAAGGCAAAGGGAGAAGAAAGAAAAACTCTTACTTGCTTGCAAAGGAAGAAAAGATGGAGATTTGAATCTGAGAGGACTTGCCTGAGGCCACATAGAGAGTTAGTGGCAAAGCCCAGAATGGAAGCCAGATGTTCTGAGTTTGTGGAAGTATGACTTAACAAGGGACATTTTCCTTCAAAGTCTGTTTTCATCTCCCTTTTGAATTACCTTTTATTTTTTTTTTAATTTTTTGAAAAATTTATTAAGGGTGTCTGAAGAATGACATGAGGAGTTTCAGATAGAAATGATACACTGAGGAATCCAAGTTTTGGGACATTTGCTAGGGTTCTGATTTACAATGAACAAGAAGAGGTGCTCTGATCCTAATTCTTAGGTAGGAACCTCAAAGATTGCAAGAGTCTATAAATATTTTCTTTATTTGCAGTGAAGAGTACAGGAAGTTCTGAGTTAGCCTAATTTAGGCTTCAATATAGGCTATTTATGTACTACCTCCTGGGACCACCTCTGATTACTGAAAGAGTGACCTTATTGGAAACCAACAAGTAGGTCTGCAGTTAATTATAAAGAGTTCAGAGCTTGCTGCAGAAACCTAACAATGGTATTTTTGTGGATGATGTTACGTGTTTTTATTTAACAGTTCAAATCAGGAGAGCTTAAACAGATGGCATACTTGTTGATGCTCTCTGAGAACACCTATAGAAAGACACTGATAATAACAGAGAGGTCAAGCCTAATAGGTCAAGAGAAATGGCAAAGATCATTCTGTCTGGCCTCACTAATTACCATCTGAAAGCAATAATGAACTGGTCAGTGGGGTCAGAAACAGGTGATGCTGTGTGGAGGGGGAGAAAGAGGGATTTGTTTGTCTTCTGCACGGGGGAAAAGTGGTTTAAACATTTTTGTCTCTTTTTAATTTTATAATAATGGCAGTGACTTAATGTAATCTAAATGTGGCTTTCGGAGAAAATCTACTCTAGGACTTTTCCAAAATAATTCCCTGAAGGAAAAAAAAATATCTCTGAGTAGAGTTCAGAGTAATGTGTGAAGAGAAAAATGTAAAAAACTGACTTATGGGGCACCAAGTTTATACACAGGATGATGCTCCTGTGGGGCATTGTAGAAAATGATTATACCAGATTTTGTTCATCAAGGCAAAGTAAGCTAAATCAGATACAAGGCAAAGCCCTTAGGAGGAGGAGGAACGTATTCAATTTAGTGAGGCAACTGTGATAGTAATTAAAGCCCAGATGGAAACCTTTGAATGTGTCTGGCGTCTGTGTATCCGCTGTGTTTTTTCTGTTAACTTGACATTATAAAAGGAGCACCCAAAGAATAAAGAGATGGTGTTTGAAATTTCATCAGTCAAGGACTGTCCCAAATTTGATTTATTGTAAACACTCTGCAAAAATTGCTTTGGGTGTATATGATACAAGCAGGGAGTTTTCTCAAGTGGTAATTCACAAAGAGAGAAGTTGTACATTATTTCTAGATTTGTCTTTGCTTAAATGCAGTCAGGATTAATTACAACATTTGCCAGCTCTGAGTGTGAACCTCTTGTACTTCGGACATATGGAGAGAATTTTATTCTGCTGTCATATATTCTCTCTGAAGTAGGGTGCTATGCTGTTTACTTTACGAGGAGATACACTGCAATATTTCAATAACAACCTTACATAATAATAAAATTCATGTAAAAATCAGGGATTAAAAGTGGAAACATTGTCCTACTTTTTCCTTATAACACACAAGCCAAGAGCAAAGGATGGTGTTGTATGGAAACACTGTTAGAGGGTTAGCAAAACGCACAGAGTGATTTGCTGTTGCTGCCAAACGGAGGGCTGGGGGTGGCTGTAACTCTGCTGGGCTGTCGCACGCACTGGGAGCCTCGAGTGTCTCCTGCCTGGTGTTTGAGTCATTACTTTATCTGGAGCAGACAGACTGCTTCTAGTCCCAAATCCTCCAGCATATGCACTACTTGGTTCCTAGTGGAGGCATGTATGTGGTGCTGAGATTTACTACTGCCACTTGAATAACTGGAGAACTGTAGCCCATGCTCACCTCGTCCTGGTCTGACAGGCTGGGCTCGGAGTGCATCGTGGGTTGGCTTTTGGTGTCAGAGGATGGGGGAAGAGTTTGTTTTTTGAAGCAAGGTAAACATTCAAAGAAAAGAGAGGAGAAAGAAGATAACTCCTCTTCAGGTATGTTAGATGGCTTTTCCACATATCATCTGTAAACACGTAATTAGGGCTTTTGTTACTCCCTAGACAGACCGGTTTATTGGCATTTTGTGATGTTAGAGTTGCAGGCAAAGCTGTAGTTAAGCATGTGTAATTAGCGACAATATTAATGGTCTTTAACATTACTGACTCCAGGCACTGGTGTTTTCCCTGAATTTTCATTGCCTTTACACTGATAATGGCTTACATCCTTTTTACTAAATCCATGTTGCCAAAATCCTTCTGGTGGTTTTCACTTAAGAAGTATCTCCATGTGAGCATATTTTCCCCACGTATGCTGTCAGTCTCCATTATCTTCCTTTTTTTTGATTTTGCACTGAAGTACATGGGGCCTCTTTTACAGTCTCTATTCTGAAATTACAACAGAAACTCCATTTCTTAATAATATGAAGCTTTCTTCTAATTGATATTTTTTTGAAGAGGTCTGCTCTTAATCCACCTGCTCTGTGGCTTCTGTGATCCCTGCTAGTGGTTCACTGCTCACTGACGAAAGCCCAAAACCCTGAGTCCCACGACTCATGAATTTGAGACAGATTAAATTTTCAGATCTAATTTTATTTTAATCTTTATTTTAACTCCACATTTAATATTCGAGGCTATCATAAGCATATGCCTATGGAGGTGGTTTTTTACATAAATCAGGACAGCACCTGTAACCTTGAAAGTGGAGTCACAGCATTTGTGGGCTCTGTGATCAATCCTCTGGAAAGGGATAAGAGACTTGCAAGTTGATAAAAGACTTGAGTGTAGTGCAAAAGAGGAGGCTATTCCTGATCACCTTTTCAATCAGCTCTTCACCTGCCATCCTGTGATGCTGCTTAAAGACAAACTAATTACAATAAAATAAAATATAAAAAAAATCCAATCTTATTTTATTCCCTTCAATGAACATCTTGTAAAGTTTATAAGACCGCAGGTTATATTTATGGGTCTTATACCTCCAAAGCGTGTCTGTGGTGCTTTTGTCTGCAGCATCATTGCCACCACGGGACTGAGGTCTGAATCTTACATCAGTGTACATAAGAGGAGGCTTGAGAGATTTATAATGGGAAAATGCTGACAGCTCCATAATTTATTGCAATGCTCACGGCAGCACTGTAGTTTCTGACAGCTCTAAACCCTTGTTCTCTGGGTTAGTTTGTTTCTAATACACTCCCTTTTCTGGATCTTCCCCCACCCTCTCTCTGGATGAGTGGACTGGTGAATATCTATATTGCTGCGTTTTCCTTTGGTATTTTAACTGCCTTTCACTTTTAGGACTTCCCATTGTTGAAAATTGTAAGAGATTTCAGGAACTTCACAGCAGAAAGGCTTTTTCATATAATTTGCCTTTTTTCTTGTTGTTCCTTCCCCAGCCTGGAGTATCTTACATATTCATTGTCACACCGGATACTCCATCAGCAGCTTTACATTTCCAAGCCCCGGTACTTTTTGCTGTCGGAAAAATGGGTAGACATCGAACAATACCTACTTTTTAACTTATTTGGGGAGAATGCTGTGCATCTGCATAATGGTTTCACACAGAAAGTGCTTTATCTTCATGAGTTAGTGAGTCAGTTTAGGGGTATTCTATTGGCAAAAGCTTTCAGAGAAATTATGCATGGTAAATTAATGAAGGCCGTCTGAGGTATTATTGTGTGTGAATGCACATGCCATTAGAATCAATGGCTGGCTGAAAAAAGTTAACGGTCATTAAGGGACCCTTAAAAAGGCCAGTGGACACAGATTTGCTCTCTTGCAGGGCTCTTGTTGGGTTAGGTGAACGCAGAGATTGCTATTTGCCTCCAGGCCACAGGACAGCCCAGGCTTTGTGCTTTCCTGCTCCTGGTTCCTGTCAGTGGCCGATTTACAAGGACCTGCAAGAGACCGTTTTCTGAGGGGGTAGAAAGCGTCTTCCAAGCAGGTAAAAAGACCTTTGCATCACTTTTCCTTATTTTACAAGTGGTTGGTAGCAGAAAGTCCTAGTGCGTGGGCTTACAAGGGCTTTGAACCTCTGACCGCCTCCGTGGTGGTGTGAAATGGAGCTCTTTAATGGAGAAGTTGCAAAAGAGAGGATACTGTTGCTTTTAAATGATGCCACCCAATCTGATGGCGAGTCTTTAAAATATTGCTCACTTGAGTAGTGGGGTATTGCCTCTGTGTTCGGATAGCAAGAAAACAAACCGAGCATTGCAACAGATCTGACCATTAGCCAATGGTGTGGGAAATGGAGCGCTAAATGCCAACTGGAGATTAGGCAACTGTGTACCATTACTGGCAATTCAGCTGTGAATTGTCATACACAAAGTGTAAGTGACGGGAGCTATTTCCTGGGCACTTAGAGTCCCCTGGGCTGTGTCCTTTCCCTTGAGCAGTGTAGATTTTTTTTTCCCACATCGTATTTTGAATGCAGTAATTCTGACTGAAATAAAATGCACGGAGAAAATTAATGATTTGATATCTTCTTGCTGCTGCCAAAAGAAATATAAAAGAGTCTTTGATCTGGGGGCTTTAAAAGAGTGAGCTGGACCAGTTACTGATACATACTGACCTAAGTAAGTGATAAAGTGACTGTGTCAAAGTTTAATTAGTCTTGATCAAGATAAGTTTTTAAGATTTAAAACTAGTGGTCTTTTGAAGAAGTAAGGCTTCTAGTTGTCATTTATGTCACAACATGTCCTTTTATCCTACTTTCTGTGTCTCCAGCAGGAAGAGTTTTTATTTTAAAGGAAAAGAGAAATGGTTCATTTGATGGAGATTAGCACGGACAAGCTTACTAATATTTGAAGGCAATTTCTCTGTCTTACCTTTTTCTCTCTTTCATATCCCACAGAGATTACCTCAGACTGCCGTGGTTAGTCAGTGTTATTTATATAAAGATATGTAATGCATTTGTGCTTGAGGGGTCGTCTGTAACGAGGTATGCAATTTCAGATTGTAGAGACTGGCAGGAATTACTGTGAAGAATTGCTTTGCAGTGACAGCTTTATCCTGCCTGTAATATGTCATTGCGTGTGACTTTCAATTAATCACACAATAACAAAACATTGCGCCTGGCGGCAATGGTGTGTCCATCCATTAATATTGGGAGGTAAGTCTCAGCTTTAGGAACACAAATGCTGTCGCTGTCCCCTGCCCACTCGTGCACTTTAATCACAAGTCTCAACCCAGAAGGAACATATTTCTGTCTCCTCCTCTCCCCCATCACCCTCCATTGTGATCTATTAAGCTGCAATCCATAACGTCTCGCGTCTCTGTAATGGTCTGATGGCGTGTGGTGTTAAATGATTGCATGAATTTGACTTTGTCTCACTCTGCCTTGACCTTGGTGTCTTCAGTGGCTTCCCCTCCCTTATTTTCAGATTGGGAGTGGGGAGTTGGAAGAGAAAATGGAAGAGTGACAGAATGGAGATATTTCATAGGGGCTTTGATGTTGGAAATGGAGAGACAAGATGTAAGAGAGAAACTATTACTGGAAGATAAAGTGCAGTGATTTGCAAATTTGCAGGAGAAAAGGCATCATGCTGTTGAGGATAACTGGCTCCATATACTGAAGCCTGCCATGTGCAGGACCTCATTGGTAAGCAGAGTGGAAGTCTTGCAGTAATTCTTCTTCTTGCTCATTCTGGCATTTATAATAAGATCACTAAGTAATATATCAATTTAAGTAAAACCCCCAAATCTCATTGTGTTTTACAGCTGTATCTATATCCTGAATGGAAACTTAAAGAGGCACTTAGGTGTTCTGTGCTTGGGCTACAAAGAAAGAAAGACACTCTTTTCCCAGCCACCAAGTGTGCATCCCTGTTATTATATCCAGCCAAATTCAGGAATAGATTCTCTCTCCACTGAAAGCCTTCCTCTCTTTTCAGTTGATTCATTTTGGGTTAGTGTTGAGGTTTTACACCCTGTGCAACATAAATAGAAAACCTGGTAGTAGTTAGTGTCAATGCTTTTTCCTCTGAGGAGATTAACCTTAGTTTTAAAAAAACTGCTTGGCTGGACAGTCTCAGAAGAATCTCCTGAGCCTCCTAAGAGCTGGTTTACACCAAAGCATTGGAATGTTACTTGAAAAAGAGGAAACTAACTTTTTAATCTCTTCCTATGGGTTAATACTGCTTGCAAATTTGTGACATATTTAACTGGTTGCCTTGAAAAGTGCACACTGAAAGAGGCATTTGTCTTAGTCATGGATTTTGCCAGTGGTGTGTTGGGTGTGTTGGAGTACATGCACTTTCTGTAAATAAAAAGTGAAAGCCTCTGGGATTCTGAGCAATAACTAGGTTTGTAGCTCCTTGGGGAAATCTTCTTGCTCTGGCTTGCTGAATCTCCCCATTGTCTCTGAATTATCAGCCAGACAATAAAAAAAATACATAATCAAGGATTTATCTCAAGCGTGGTTATTTTGGAGTAAATGCAGTATTATACCAGCACCATACAAGGTTCTTACTCCCTCTGGACAATGTGACTTCTGCCAGTTAGCAAAGATACTGGTTTTGGTTCTTTAATTAAAGCTTACCCCGTCTATCCTGCTGTATTAATAGCGGATTTGACAAGATGCTGAACTTACTAAACTATATAAAATAAAAACATCTGCCCTCACATGAACTTGAGGGCACTCAGTACCCCAGGATGTGTTCTGCTTGGTGATCCCTGGCAGATACAAACGAGCACAGCTCCATAAAGCCATTTGCTGTCAGGTGTGGGGCTGTGTATTTGCATCAGGCTTTTCCATCAGGTGAAGGCTGTTGGTGTAAGTGTTAGGATCCAAGCACACACAGGGGACACTTCCAAAAAGGAGAGTTTGTAATCAATTTCTCATTTCCAAATTATTTTTCCAGGATCCCCGCCGTACGCTGTTTGAGTAACAGAATAATTTCCTAGCTATTAAGTGCCTGAAAATCATCAGTAATTAACTTACTGCAAATTTTTCTCTTCCTCTACCTCCTCTTTGCTCAGAAAAACAAACAAACCCCATTTCTCAGCAGAGGAAATGTGGATGGAAGCAGTATCTTCTGCCTTAGTACAGCCATGTACAGATTTCATCTTTTCCCCCCTTTCAGTTCTGTGAATAACATAATTGCATTGTTATCCCTCAGGGGATTTGTAATATTAACTTTGGTTAATGACATTAATTCAAGTTTTTACCATTAATAAAATGGCATTGCTTAAAATTAAAGATTACATTTCAATTAGTAGTCCATCAAAGACTTTAATAGTCTGGAGCATTAAAGTGATATTTTTTTTAATTTCTTATTAATTTTTTATTGTATCATGCTAATTTCCAAAAAGTGATTGAAAGCCCAGCTGATCCAATGAATGACCCTGTCTGCCATGTTTCTTGAAGGAACTTCTTTCTTTTATGACATTATGCAAAAAGGTCACATTTCCACAAAGCAGGAATCTGTTTCAGTCACCTCTTGAATTCATTATCATCCTTTTTACTTTTTAACATGAGGCACATGATATACAGGCACCCCAGGTGGACATGTTTAAATTAATCTAGTAATAATTGATTCAGAAGAGATTTGGAGGACAGAATTTGCATAAAAGCCATAATGAGAGCAAATCCTCCAAGGCCAGACTGAACAGCTAAGTCCCTGAATAACTTACAGCTCCTAAACTAATTTGGTTATATATGCAGGATGAAGGTGTGGGGGCTGGAGCGCCATGTGATTGGAATTCATTACAAATAATTCATCTTCTCCAGAAAGGCTGGCCTCAGAGTGTATTAAAATTATATCAGCTCCCAAACGCTTGCTCAGACCCTGCCTCCTGGAAGATGAAGACAAGATTTCTGTCTGAGGGATTGTTTGGGTATTTTAAAGCATTTATGAGGTAAAGAGCTGACACCACATGGCTGGGGTGTCTGCTGGTCAGCTGCTTCTCCTGTCTGGTGGGAAAAGATTCAGATGTCCACTTTTGGCTGGACATCTGACTGTCAAAAACCTAAATGTAGAGGAAGATCCCAGCTTTCAGTCTCAGATATTCCTCCCTTCCATTCCAGCATGGTATTTCTTAGCTAAGTTGTAGATCATTGGGTTTGTGTTAAATCCTGGATCCCCTTGATGTCTCTGGGAATTTAGGGAGAGAGACACCTTACAGTATGGGGACTATACTGTGTACTGCTTAGGTGCAGTAGATCAGTGAACAGTGAAAATTACGACCACGGTTCATTAAAAGAAAGCATACAAGGGCTTTTTGAAGGTCACCTTCACTTCCTGCTTCACTTTGCCTAAATTTTTGAGAAAAGTTCTACAAAGATGTTGTCATCACCCAGCATAGTAATACCTGTGTTCTGAGTAATACCTGTTACTGGTGAACTTCAGTAATGGGTAACACAGTACCATGCTCCTGATATCAGAGAAGTTGCATAGCATGTTTGGAGGAAGAGAAAAATTCATTTCTGTCTTTTCAGAAACTGTTGATCACCAGATATTTTTCATGGGAAAATTGATGTCACTGTTGTTTTCAGCAGATGAGGAATCAGTCCCATTTTGTTTATACACAGCAGTCGGTAATAACCTGTCATTTGTGAGCTGAATATGTTCTGTGCTGCTTTCCTTCAGAGCTGCCCTGCAGCCAGGAGGCTCTGGGAAGAGCTGCCCTGCTTAACAGTATCCCAAGTATAGTGTGAAAGTCAGGGCAGACCAAAGCAGCCTTGCTGCTCCAACGAGGGGAAGAGTTAACAGAGCCCAACAGCTAACTGCTGTTGCAAGAAATATGAGAAAAGCTGGGCACGGCAGGAATAAAAAAAGAGTCTGGCTGACAATTATTATTTTGTCTGTTCAGATTTGAGGCATATAAAGGCTGTTTGAATGCCTTCTAGCCAAAGGTTTCCATATGATAAATGATGCTGTGTTGTGCCAAAGAGACACTGCAGCAAAACATATTCTTGTTTCCAAGCAGGCTGAAACTTGGACTTGTGCTGTGGGGGTGCTTTATGCTTCTTCTCCTACAGTTACAATTAAACCTTGAGTATGTGTTATGTGGCACCAAGGTAATCACAAATCTTTTACAAAGCAACCAAGCTGTGGTTTCTCTCTCCTGCATGGGCAAGCATTAAAAGAAAAATTCTTCTTCTCCTGTTTCTGCATCATAGCAGTGGAGGAAGAAGCTGCTGGGAGGGCTGAGTTGGGTTTGCAACATGCGACAACTGCCTTTGACCCCTGCAAATGGGGTTGTGTAAGTGATGCAAGAGGATCCATGGGATGGAGTGAAAGGGAGGAGGTGGAGGAAGCTATAGCCCTGGAGATGGTTCCAGAGTCTTTAAACTGGGAAAACAAAGCTCTAGGAAAAGTCCAGCCCATATGTTATGGCTGAATCTCAGGCACAAGGTTCAATGGTCTGATGATTTATTGGCTTGGTGTTTCTCTTCTGGAGACTTGAATTCTGAGATTGCTTTAGGTCAGAGGAGAATTAAGTGGGGGGTTGTTTTATTTTTTTTTCTTTCTTTCTACTGCTTTCCCAGTGCTGTGTGCATGGGGGCACCATAGTGACTGCTGCATGGTTTATCAGGATAGCTTATCTGCTTGGCAAAATGTACTTGCCCCCATATTGCTGTCACAGTGTTGAAGAGAGAAATTTTGTGAGTTGGCAACCTGTAGGAGGTCTAATATAATTTGGAGATATTGTCACTAACTTTCTTACTGAAAATCCCATGGGATGTCTGCAGTGGACCCTCTAAATAGAGTTGAATAAAAAACTACTGTCAGTAAAACAATGGTTAATACTCTAATAAGTAAAAAATCAAGAATATTTAGGGGTTTTGTATTAAACTGTGAGACCAGACAACCCAAAACCAAAAGCATTTGGAAGAATCAGAAGAAATTTATTCTCTTTCTGTCTTTACCAAGAAGTGGCTTCCGGTCCTAGTGGCTGAGTCACAAATTTGTGTCATACTGCAGTTTCCACAGTTGTAATGTCACAGTTGTGGGGGGTGGGGTGTGTCTGAGCAGGAACACCACATGTCTGGAATTCACTGCAAACAGAGGAGCATCTCCAGACTGGGAGGCACAAGAGTGTGTTGGAATGACATTGGCTGCACAGTGTGGTGATAGGGACTGTGACTGCTACTTTGCACATTTACAAACCATCCACAGGGGGGCAGTTTGAAGAAAAGCTGCCGTGTTGGTGTTTCTGTTACAACTATAGGCTTAAGGCATCAGTCAAAGCGTTGAGTAACGAACTTCAAGCCAGAAGGAACTCTTGCAGCCAGGTAACTATTTGCAGTAAGTCTGATGCTGAATCTGCTGCACTTGCATTGTACAGCTGATTTGCATATCAACAGCATACCTGGCACCTTGAATTTACAGCACCCATGCAGAGGGCTGTAAATGACATGTACAGTGAGAAAGGTGACTGCACTGCAAGGGACGCTGAGCCCTGGGCCTGAGCTCTGCTGCAGGCAAGGACTCTGGAGTAGTTATTCTTGCTGTGTTGCCCCTGTCTCATGAATCCTGGGATGGCTTCTCTCTTGGTCTGTGTTACACTCATTCATCCTCTCCTTTTGATGGAGCATCCAGAGTCTCTGATTGGGAGCCCAGAGTTCCTGATCCCTAATCAGGAACTTCAGTAACTTCATGTCTGAACTGCAGTTGTTCTAAGTACCACAACAGAGTCCATTGCATTCTGCTGCTGTGTTAGACTCTGCCTTCCTTCATCTCTGTGTTTCACAGATGGAGCACGGAAAAATAATTCCATAGTCAGCCCAGATCCCAGAATTACCAAAAATTACTCCACTTTGACATCTCTCAGACCATTCTGTGAAGAGCAAATAGAAGGTATTTCCACACCGCCCCCACCCCCTGTAGAGGCAGTCTTCTAGAAAACAGCGGCAGTGTACCACCAGGGAGATAAATTAGTGTAAACCTTCATTGCCAAATATAATCTTTGAATAAACAGAAGACTTCAGACTCTAAGGCACCTTTTCACAAGTGCTAAATTCATATCCCAAACAAATGCTAACAAAACCTCTCATGTCTTTTTATTATGTGTAGCCAGTAAAAAAAAAAAAAAAATTAAAATCTAGAGCTCTCTGGGGAGCCTCTTGAAGCACTTGGGGATGTACTCAATGTGTGGTCAGGTTAGCACTATTCAAAAGCAGGTCTGGGTGTCAGCAGAGCAGGTATTTATTTATGCCCATTGGGTTTGGCAGGAACCCAGAGGTACAGTATATTTTGCTGTGTTACACAGGCTTTTATTGTTGAATCAGCTTTATTTAATGGAAGCTTTCTATAATACGTTCCTGTTCTGGAGGGCTTCCTCTGAAGGGAAGGGAACAGTTTGGTTTGCAGGACCATGCAGTCACAGGCTGTGCTACTGAGGCCAGGTAACCAAGTCGTGGCTGATGGCTCATTGAGGGTCTACACCAGTTCATAAAGAAGTGGCCTGATGCCAATTCATTTTGTACCAAGACATTATTAAGAGTTTTGTCTTTGTCTTACCTGATCTGAACGTTAATATCCCATTGCATTTTGTGGGATTTGTTTGGAACCTTGACCAGTCCTGGGTGGCTTTGATCTGCAGTCAGAAAGCGCTCTAGAAGTAAGGCACCCCCAAATGCCCTGTCAGTCTGCTGTGGGATGTAGTCCTAAGAAGATCAAAGTATAGACTATTACTATTCAGCTCCACTACAGGCTTCATGAGCCATGAACCGAACAGTGTATTAGGTTAAACTGATTTCTCCTTTGCAAAGAGTTATGTGAATTATTTATATAGGTCTGGATAACAAGAAAGTTTCAGTAAATTGACCTGTGTGGCAAAATCTTGATTGTTTCATTCCTGATATAAAACCTACTGTGATACTGCAACTAATATTGCAGATACTGAAACTACCCTGCAGATTGTGTGAGGCAGGAGCTGTGAGAGGGATCCGGATGGAGCTCAAGTGTCTGCTGTGCCACAGGAGAGCATATTACCTGCACACATTTGTGAAATACCCTGCTGCTGAGTCGTAGGGGTTTTTAGAAGACAACCCTTGGATTATTTGTATGAAAATGTGAGTTCATCTTCCCTGGGGTATTGTGAGAACAAGTTCAATGTGAGGCTCATAGATGATGTTGTAGTTGAGGTGTGGGAAGACCTGACCAAGGTGGTCACATGGGAACATGGTGAAACCCAGCCAGAACAAGAACTATGGCATATAAGGGGTTGTGAAATTCAAAGTGAGCTTGCTGATTCTTCAGAAGACTCGAGTGTGATTTAATTAAAGCAAAACAAGTTCTCTTCACAGACTCTTCTCTGCACTGTAGACCATTCCCATAGATTTACCTCACAAGTTAATTAACAAGCCCAGTCTAAGAGTGCATATGAGACCTGATCTTTGGCCATGCAAGTGCAGTGTGCCTTGTTTCAGCTGTGAGACTAATCCAGCTCCCCAGTATGGGCACAGCTGAGGGCTGAGTGTCTGCATGTGGCCGGGGCAGAGGGAAAAGCTGGCCTTTTCTTCGATAGTGTGGATCGGCCCTTGGAGCCAGTCGAGTGGGATGGATTCCAGCTGGAGAGGCTAGGAGAGAAGGGCAAGGAGCATCAGATGAATAAAGGATCATAGTTTTGTTGGCCTTGAGCTCCTTGTTTTCGAGGGCAGAGCTGCCTTGTGCCAGCTTGTCATAGCCACATTACTGAGCTGTCTTGATTTATAATGTTTATATTTATTTCCCTTTTTCTTCCAGTACTTTTTTGAATACTTTAATGTCCACCTCTTTCTATCGCTCTTTTTCCCTCTGGAATGCCAGTCTAATAAAACCATAACTGTACCAATCACAAAAGATCCTGAACAGGAGAATTAAAGCTGTTACAGGAGGTTCCTTCTTTAGTCTATTTTTTAAAGGCATCTCTTTTATTTAAAATGAAAGATGAAGCATTTTCTTTTTTCCTTTAACTTTACTGTCACATTTTATTAAGTCAAAATGATAGTTACAGTTAGAGGAAAGCAGGATATGAATTCCTGGTACAGCCATTTTTAAAGTGTGCTTTGTTTTAAAGCCCTGAAGATTGATTGAAGGTATTTTTCTTTTAGACGTGGAGCTTTAGTCAAAAGGGGCCTGATCTGAGTTACCCTCTGTAAATCAGGATTAGCTTCTGTGAAATCAATGGAGTTGCAATGATACAATACAGGGCAAGCTGGAAAAGACTCATGCCCTGAGAGTGAATAAGGGAGGGACTGTGTGCCATCCCCTGAATGCTGCCCTTGCACGGGGGTGACGCCACGAGGCAGAGCAGAATTATACACTGCCCCCCTTGGGCTGCCATGGGATGTCCTGGGTGAGAAGTGGGCAGGCAGCAGTGGGTTTGTGCTGGCAAGGGTGCTGTGGTGGCAAACCTCAGCCTTGGGGATGCTCTGGGCGTGTGGATCCCTCGCGCTTCCCAGACGGAGCCGGTCTTGACCCCATCCCCTGTCACCGCCACTGCAGTCAGGGAGGCCCATGGGCTAAGAAAACCTGATTTAAGGGACAAAGGGATGGTGGCAGAAGTGGTGCTCTACTAAATACCTGTCTCTGGAGTGTGTTTCACCAGGTCCAGTGCAGCCTGCATTTTTTTCTTGTCAGAGTGCCAAAGGGATTCCCTGTGCAGAGTAGAGGAAGGGAGAAAGATGTCCCATTATTTCCCCTTGGGGCTGTGCAGAGGTGCAGAGCACAGGGTTTCGTAAGGAAGAGCACATATAAACATGGACAGATAATATTTTTTTGACATTTTTATCTTTTTTTTTAACATGTCTGCATTGGACTGGGAAGGGGAATAGCTACAGTGGCGAAGATGCATCAAGATGAGCAAATAAAGAATTGCAATGATATGTCCTGTCTGAAATTTGAGTTTAACCAGGGATTTGAGCTCTTGTCTCTCATCTGCACTGAAAACTTGACAGCTGATTTCTTGAGGCCTAAGCCATTCTGAGCAGAGAGTCTAATAAGAACAGCTCTTTTTATAGCATTTAACTGTATCTAAATAGCTTAAGGCCAGGGCAAGTTCCAGCAGTGCAAAGCACCGCTAACCTGGGCTGTGCTTGGGATGTGCAGTGCTTTAGCCATCTGGGTGGGGACTGATCCTAAGCGCTGGTCATACTGTAGCCTTCATAGTGAAAATCTGCAGCTTGGGCAAAATTGGAGGGTGGGCTTGGCCATCTCCAGTAAAATTAAAACATTTTATTTAATTAAAACTCCTGGACTCTCCCAGGCAATTACAAGTTTGCTCTTGGCATACAATTGAGCTGTGCCTGTACGTGGCACTGCTTCATATTTGGAGTATGGGGAGGATTTTTTGGAAATACATTTGAAGCAGCTGGAAATAGTAATTACTAAGCCAGGGTCTTTCTTAAAATATTGAGAAGTGAGCAAGGCAGCCTGGAAAAGGGGAGGTTGAAGGAAGTTTTGCAATGCTGTCCACTCACTCTCTCAGTATTGTTCAGCTGGTACTCTAGGGCTCTGGCTTCTGTTGCCCTTGATCAGGCTGGCATTTACCCACTGACTCTGACTCCAATGGACACCAGCTCAGGGCTGCACATGATGATGATTTTGTTCAACTTTCCAGCACATGACAGCTTCACATATTTGATGAATGCAGTTTTATGTAGGAGGTAGGGAACATGGTGGAGAATACAAGTTTTTTATAATGTTTCTTTTTCATCTTTGTTTAGCCTTATATTGCTTCTCACTTAAAATCAACTCTGAAATCATTATTTTCATGCACGCTTTGGATTTCTTATGACAATAAAGAAAAAGAAGGTGGAACTTTACCCCAAATACTGGTTAGAGCTTTCTAAGGAACACTGAAGTCCCTTGGACTGTGGTAACATCTCCCAGGGAAAATGGCAGAAATCCAGCTACTTGGCACATTTTACAACTAGTCCAGACAAAACACTAGTAAATGTTCTCTGATTTGGCACAGAATAGGCTGTGGGATGTTATGAAGCTTTCCTGTATGCAACTTTGTATCATTTCATGACCCTGGTAAGTCTGGACACTGGGATTTACTCCTCTGCTGATTATACAGCACATAGGGCTATACAGGAGAACGAGACCCTACCAAGTGTCTTTATTTTAAGATTTTTTTTTTTTTCACCTAGCTTGAGATCATTGTTTTGATGATTAGTACATGAAAATGTCTGTATTGGCTCAGAGTAAAAGTTTGTCTAGTTTAGTACCTTATTTCTAGGATTAGCCTGTAATGGCTGCACTGAGAGTAGTAGAGCATGCATAAAGAGAGATTTCCATGACTGTCTCTTCCAGTTTCCAGCAAGGGTATCTGACAGTGAAAAAGTCCTTTTGCCTTTTTTGCATTTCCCACAGCAACCATCTCCTACCTAAAGAAAGTTTGGCTTTGACTTTAAGTGTATCTGAAAGCTATACAAAATGCATCTCCCTGGCCTTCACATCTCTGTGCTGTGCATCACTTCTGAATCTGTACTGGAAAAAAATGATCATTTAAATCAGTGGCTGAAAATGTAATCTGATGCCTCCTCATCAGTATTTTTTATTGCAGTGTGACTTGCACAACATGTCCATCATTTGAGGTGCCACAGCACTCAGTGGTGTACGCCCTGCAGTATGCCTGTGCCTAATGACTAAATGCTGGGCTGGCCTGAGCTTTGAATGATTTCACATCTCTTCCTTCTGCCAGTCCCATTTTTTAATTTAACGTATTTGCTGTGTTTTTTTAAAAGCCACCCTCTGTGGTAAAGTGCTGTAGAACCTCTTTTGGAGAACTGGAAGGGGATTTTATGGATCGCTGCATAAAATCTGCGTGTATATGGGGCTGGAAAAAATGTGAAATGCTGTAATGTCTCACTCACACTAGCTGGGAAACCAAGTTCCTAGAACTAACCCAAGTCCTGAACGCCAGTGCTATTTTCAGTCAGAGGTATGTAGCTGCTGCTGAGCACACACATAATGGATGCACTGGCAACTCATCTTTATGCCAGTGTTTGAAATCACAGAGAAATACAGTTATGAACAAAACATAGGATTCATCTTTCAAACCAACTGTCTCCCACTGCTGCTGTAAGCAGTCCCTTATTGCTCCTGTGATGCCCAAAGACCTTTATAAGCTTCTTCCACCTTCTTGATGTAACAATATTGTCCTCTATATTAGAGTTTGCTCCATGCCACAAGCCTGTCATTGTGTATCGGTGCCTCATGTTACCTGTCATAAGCCTGACAATTTCAGGTCACTGAAAATGTTTTAGAGACTCCAAACAAAAATGTAGAGGTACCAGGCACTGCAGGTGTTGACTGTTACACTACCTTTGTGAATCACTACACCTGCAGGAATTGAAAATCTCTTTATGTGTCGATTTAATCAGAATCAGCTTTATCATTAGGTAAGATTTAAGGGTGGAAGTCTCTATTTGTTTGAAAACATGTGTTTGAAATAATTGTACAAAGTTACATAGGAAAATATAATATGCAGATCAGTAAGATTAAATTTTATGCAGATTTTCCTAAGCTGCAGCATCACCTTGGGGAGCCTGTGGCATTGGCTAATTAATCCTCCATCCCCTACCTCAGGCCTGGTAGGCCCAGGGGAGATTTTAGTGCTATGCCTTTAATGCTGCTGTTGTTGTTAAAAATGCTCACATTGAAGAGACATGACTTTCCCCTCTCCTCTCCTGAGAGTAAGTGCTTCTCCTCTTTGCATGTGCCTCAGCTAAAGGGAGCAATAGCATCCTATAATAATGCAAGCAATTGACTCACTTCTCACCATTTTCCCTGTTAAACTCTTTTAATTTTTATGTTACCTTAATTAGCACTTTCCTGGCAACACCTTTGAGTTGGCTGTTTTTCTTTAAAGACATTTAAAACAGCAGTGGTAAAATGTATAAATCACATATTAGAGCAGTACTAGTTACACATGTGTTTTCCTGATGACTGATGCTGGCCTTTCCTTAGCAATCCTTGAATGTAGCATGACATTTACCATGGCACATCATGAAACTAAGGAGGGAGGTGCCCTCACTGGGGAACACACACCTGGAGTGTTTGAGATTTCATGTTGTCAGCATCAGCCATTGCACACCAGCTGCTGCTTAATGGTGTGTACCCCAAAGGTGCACAGAGATAGATATTTAGGGAGCTGTGCCCTTCCCTTGACTTTGAAGTTAAAAGGCAAAATACAGTTGTAAATTGGTTCTTTCTTTCTTTTTTTTTTTTTTTTTAAGATACTGTTTGTAGAATGTTACCTTGTGTACTTAACACAAGTGGAGTTGGGATGAAAGGGGAACCTCTGCTCTTCCCTACCCACATTATATGCTTTGGATAAGCATAGTCTTTCTGAAAGTGGAACTTTTTGTGTTTCAGGTATCCTCCCTGGGCCTATCTTGGAAGATAGATCTGCAGCTGCCCTTCAGTCATGATTGTTTCAAGATTAAAGGCCATTTCCCTGTCATTGCCAAGCCTTTTTCTTCTTGCTTTTCATCTCTCAGCATCACAGAATGTACTTGAATACTCTGAAGCTGAACATCAGCAATGTGTCAGGAAAGAACACCCCACAATTGCTTTTGAAGGTAAGAGTTATTCCTGTTTAAGATTCCAGTAGGATGATCCATTTAGGTTTAGTCTTTGCTGTTTTCCTTAC
This sequence comes from Formicarius rufipectus, assembly GCA_013399695.1. Lineage (NCBI taxonomy): Eukaryota > Metazoa > Chordata > Aves > Passeriformes > Formicariidae > Formicarius > Formicarius rufipectus. The sequence continues at coordinate 3,043,686 of VXAU01001099.1, read as the reverse complement.
ACCTGTTATCCACAGGCCAGTGGAAGTGGCCTGATGAATCATTTTCCATTTGATGCTCTACAGTGTTTTAATTCTGAGGTTTCACAGCAGTCACTTAATACAGGCAGTTTTGGGGACTAGTGGTCTCAGAATCTCCGTTTTCCATTCTGCTATAGGCTCCCTGTAATCCTGTGCCATGCTGAAACCATGTTTAAGTTTCCTTTTCTATAACTGGATTCAGTAATGCTTATATACCTTACCTAGCTTGCTGGAGCCAGACACTTAATAAGTGAAATGTGATAGGGAATTTGGACACACTTGAATGCAAGAGAAGTAAGTTCATTTAAAATTGCAGGGAGCGGCAGCCCTTTTGTTTGTAGCTTTTTGGTTTGGTTATGTATTTTTCACCTGTGCCAGAGGTTTTTCTGTCGTTCATCTAGGCAATTAACTTGAATGTGAGAAGGGTCCTTTGTGCTGCAATGAGCAATCCTGTTATTGTTCTTTTGAAGTATGGAATTTTTCTTATCTTTGTCCCAGTCAGATTTTCCATGAGTGTATATGTACTCCTAAATTGTTGTCTGGATAATCTGTCCTCTTATCCAGACAACAGGTAGGTTGTTATATTGGTACCACCATTATTTCAAAATTCGCTCCAGACTAGTGTGCTAAGCACAGTGTGCCAGCATCAGCAGCTGCTGAGTCTCCTTGTTAAAGATGGTTTCCTCCTAAATGTTGAAATATCGATTTTGGTTCCCATTTAAGGCTTTGCAATGCATCTTCAGTTACATTCTTTGCTAAAGGCAATTAAGTACCTTGCAATGTGTCTCTAGTTAGGTTCTTTGCTAAAGGCAATTTAGTTGTGGTTTTGTGACCTTTGAGATAGAGTTTCCAGGAAGAAAGTAGTCAAAGGCTTCCTTTCTGACCTTTCAGGGTTCTTTTAGAGAGCTTTCCTATTCTTCACAGACGAGGAAACTCTTGTCTCTTAATTTGAAAAGTTTAAGAGATTTCTTGTCTGTTTTCCATTATCCGTGCCTTAAAGGTTTAAGTGGATTAAAATAAATTAACAGAATCCTTAAGCCTATATGATACAGCACTGGTTCCAACCTTGCTCTGGTAAATAAACCTTGATTTTAAATGCTAAGTAAATCTAACCATCTGTTTTAACTGGGTATGGTCAAAAGCAGAAACTCTTTCTGTTAAAACACAGCAAAACTTGGATATTTAAATAGATAAGACAATAATGAGGATATTATAGGTACAGAAAATGGAAAAAGCATTGCTCATTCTGTTAACCTGGAGCACCAAACTTCACGTTTACAGTGGCTGTGTCTGGACGATCCAGCACTCAGCTAAATTGTTCTGCAGAGAATATTCCTGGTGTTGAGGAATTTGTGGGCATTTTTTGGCACTCTGTATGAGTGGTTCTCTGCAGAAACACACTCACAACATGGCAGTTTGCTTTGTTTTAATCAGCCATGAATATTCCACAGAAAAAAAATTATCTGTCCTCCCATTTCACTGCTCTTCTTCCCTTCCTCTCTTCAGTGATAGAGGGCAAAACCTGGTGAGGTAATTAGAACTTTACAATTGTACAAAAGAAAGATTGAAATTGCAGACACATCAAGAAAATTGCCCAGATTATCATTTGAGTCGCTTAAAGCTAAGTTAGATTCAGGGTTATTGTTTTTTTTCTCAGCATCTGTTTCCCTGTGATTGTTCATGGATACAGTTTAATCTTATATTTTCTGCTGCTAGGTTCAGTGGAAAATACACAGGAATGAAATTAAAGGCACCTTTTTTCCACTGCACATATCTTTTAAGATCTGTGGAAGAGGGCTCACACATCCAAAAAGGCATCTCAATTCATAATCTAATTTACCTTAAAGCTACACCCTGTTCTGATGCCAGCACATGCAGGTTTAGGCTGCAAGCAGGAGAAAGGGGCATCTACATTTTCTGTGCTGTTCCAGATTGCTCTGAGAATGTCTCTGCTTAACTGTGGCTCGTGGGCTTTCTGTGGACCTCCCAGTCCATCATGTCATGGATCACAGCCTGGTACACAATGGGAATGTGTAATGATGGAAAGAATGACACCAGCAGCAGCCCTGCTGATACTTCTGCTACCAGGGAAAAGGATTTTGTTACATCAGCAATTTTCAGTGGATGGACGATAATAATAATAAAGCACTTGACCATTCAGTCATACAGGATGCATTAATTTACTGCCAGAATGAAAAGGTTAACAAAATAGTTTATGTTGCAAAGGTACTGAGTACATGCTTTTTCACAGCCTTGCTAGCCAGGCTTGACATCACCAGACAAATGGAATGCCATAACATGTTTTGTTGTCTCTAGTCTTCAGTTCCCACCTTGCTTGTGCTCAGTCTCTTTTTATTGTACTTTGCCCCTAGATGATGATATTCTTAACATCCAGTTGTCTGGATAATATCCTCGTCATGGAAGAACCCAAGCATAACTTCTTTCTGTCTCTCTTTTCCCTTATTTCCTGAGAAATGTTGGATTTTCTGTGTTGTCCTTATTGTATCTCATCCACACCATTCAACCATCTGTTTGAATTGATGTCTGTATTGCTATGAGAGCAGAGGACAGTACATGCCCTACTCATTTAAGGAGAAAGGAGTCTACATATGCAAAATGCTTTTACTTTAGCTGTGTTAGACGTGAAGAAATGCCTGTTTCTTTACAGAGTCCATTCCCTGCACCACCTGCCATTACCTGTGACCTAGAGAAAATGGTTCAGACAAGTTGCAAGGTGTAAATTCTTGTTCTAAATACACTTACTTTACATGCTAAAGATGAAGTTTGCACTGCCAGGAGAGATGCAGGCTGGGGAGAGGCCATCAGTGAATGGTTTATCCCAGCAGCCTGTGTAGAGATCGTGAGGGACAGGTTAGGAATTTTGTGCTGCAAGCACCGTCCTGTGTGTTTGCACAGTACCAAACTAAGACAATGATGCCCCAGTTTCCCTGGGGCTTATAAATGATGCTCATTGTGCAGTTCACCAACAATAATCATGTACCCAGTTTGGGCTTTTCATAATTACATTGTTCTACTCTGTGCTTATAGGAAATCTAGTTAAAGTTTGATTTCCCTTGTTAGATCAATAAAAAAATGATCTTCTACTTCCCAGGAGGCTGTTTCTGGTATCTTATTACCTGTTTGGCTGTGAGTGGGTAGCTACATGAAGGCTCTTGCATGCTTGTTTGTATTTCAGTGAGTTGAGAAATTAGTGAAACAAGTCAAGTATATCCTTAGTGCATCCTTTTTTATTTATGCATGCATGTACACATGCATCCAAGTCCCGTTTCACAAAACAGTTTGCCATCCTGGCACAACTCCGATGTGGACCACTCTGGTAAGATAAACACCAGGGAAATTGTTTCTAGGTCTTGTCAATTATGTTCATTTTTCTCCTCTTTTCCATATGCATCTTATAACCAATAGATTGATCCCTCCATTTGCAACAGGTCTGTGCCTATGTCATACTGTCCTGGTTACTTGTCATACAGCTCTTTCTTGGACATAAAGCACCTTTCCTATTAAGATTAAAGACATTTACAGTTCCTTTGTAACACGCTCACAATTTCACTGGAAAGGAGTTGTAAACAGGTTTCTGCTTGCAGTTTCTACTGTTAGTTTTATGCATTAAATCACTAGGCTCAGGAAAAAGTATGATAGATAATAGACTTCTCAGGTTTTTCTCTGTTTTGACTCCCAGAGCTTTCTCCCCTGGGTCATGGTAGTTTGGGTAAGCTGGAAGAACATAATTTGTCCCTGCTTTAATAATTGCAGCCTGTCTTGATCCATAAGAACATTTCACCTGATCCCATGCTGTGGCACAGGGGAGAAGTGGACTTGGTTAAATAGCTTATATCTCAGATCTTCTCAGGACTGCAAATCTCAGCTTTGCAGACTGTATCATCACGGCTGGTGTGAGTTCTCAGTGTGTAGCATTTGATCCATTGTCTAATCCTCAGTCTCTTCTAGATGCAGACAAGTTGCTCTGTCTGTTGCCTCAGGTTTTCAAAATGAATTGGTTTGGGACTGTTTAAATCTGGGGTTTTACTTCAGACTGTCTGTAATTATTACCTCCTACCAGATAAATGTGATTCAGGTGACTTGACTGTAGGTTGCTATATAAATTCTCAATATTTTATTTCTTAAAAAAATATTTTATTGAAACATGGACAGCTTCAAGCACAGAAACCTGTGGGGAGCGGCTAAATGTTCTCTTGTATTGAAAGAAAAGCTGTTTTAACTTTGTGGGCTGAAGGATAATAAGGTATGATTTATTTCTTTAGAAGGTTTTTGACATTCCACCAAACACCCCCACTAATGTTGAATTGGCCACTAATACATTATTCCCTTTACTGTATATTAACAGGGAAAAAAGCACATTAGCATTCATCAACTCCAAAGGCCAGCTGGGAAAGCCTCTTAGGAAATTCTGGTAAAGATTTACGCTTTCCTTGAGCAAGTAAGATCTTGACAATCCAAACCAAAATTTGAGTTAACAAAGGATGAAGATTGTGGGGTGAAGTATTAGAGGTGTATCTGGCTAAGCATCAAAGGGAAGGCAAAGTGCACTAAAGGAAAACTGTATTCTAGCTCACAGCCTTGGTGCCCTTAAATGTCCACATAGGAAGTCCAAACATTAACTAGTGACGGAGTGTTGACTGGAAACTGGTGGAATCCTTTGAGTGCTTCAGAATACTTAACCTTCAGTGCATTCCAGTATGGATTTTTTTATCCATTAAGCATGCCTCGTGGCAATTTTCTTTTTAATCTTGAAAAATAGAACTGTGGCAAATGAAGCTGGTGTGTTCTTCTTTAGATTTGATTTAGAATTTATTTGAAAATTATGACTGATAAAGCCATAAATATACAGTGGTTATGGAAGTAATTTGCTCTCAGACAAAACTTCTGAAAATTACACCCAACAGCTCTCAATATAGTTTTCATTCCATAATAATAATAATTATAATAGTAATGACTCTAGTTCTTTGACACTTCCTTATAAATGGTGTCCAAGGCACTTCATAAATAACTGCAATGAGATTTGATTGAAAAGATTATTCAGCATGCTATTTCTTGGGGCCTCAAGAAGAAAAGGGGGGTTTGGAATAGTGCCCTTCATTCACAAATGCTTTAGACAGAATCAATCATGACAAGCTGGAGAGAAAAGGAAGACTTTACAGTGAAGCTTCAGGAAGGAAAGTGATCAAGTAACGCATACACTGGAGTGAGGGAAGGTAAAACTTTAAGGAGATACAGTAGCTCAACTGAAGGAGCAGTCTCTGACCGTGAGTTGGTGATGGTAATGGCAAGGAGACATCCTCAGCAGCATGACCAAGTGAGGTAGACTCACAGTGTGGAGGAACAGGTGCTCAAGTGTATTATGCACTGACTAAGGCCATGAAAAACTCATGTCAGTAGCAGAGTAGCTTATTGATATTTCCCAGAGGTAGCACTGGTGTAACTGGGGCTAATGGCAGCAGCTAACAGCAGCATGTGCATGGTCCTGTCTTTGGCACAGTGGTTGGATCTAGGACATAGAAAGGGGCAGCCTTTTTTCAGACCCCTTGCACATATCAAAGAAAGAGAGCAGGGTGGAAAGTAAAGCAAAGTGCTTGTCTTCTTTTTTTGTGGTTCAGTTCAGTCAAAGACATGCTTTTCAGAGACCTCATTCTCAATTTTCAAGTTTACCTAGTGTAGTTACCTAGCTGAACAGTTTTGTGAGCCATTGGTACAGCAGGCCTCATTTATTTGGCCCATCTGCTTCTGATGAGTGTTAATATATCACATTCTCCTGAAACCTTCCATTCAAAGATGTCATTATCCTTTGATAAAGTTCTCTTTAGTACTAGCAATCTCATAAGACATATTCTTGTTTAATCATGTGGAGTTCACCCTGGAAAGCTACAAACAGTCTCAGCTCAGTCAAGCACTGAAGTCAAGTCCTTACCTTGAAGTGAGGTTGTGTACTTGAAACCAAGAGCATGCTAATGTGCTGGGTTAGGCCACAGTCAAAGTGCACAGCATTGGGACATCAATACTGCAAACGGAAACCCTACCACATAATTCTGTTTCTAAAGTGTTCCACTATCCACAGATAGGATCAACTGGACAAATTGTTTCTTCTATGATGGCTGACTCAAGTGGCTAAGTAATCCAACAGGTTCTTTGGCTTAGTATAGGATTAGCTGGATGAACATCTGTGATCTGCAATACACAGTAGACCAAGTTAGAGGTTTTTATGATAATTTCTAGCTTTGGGTGGTGCAGATAAAATCCTCAAGAAACTCTTCCTTTGGCTTAAAGAGCTCTGACTTCATACATCATCCATCCTTTCCTTTTTATAACATTGGATGATCTATACAATGTATTTTAATAGAAGTGTTTGAGCTGCAAAATTCAGATTTGTATTTTATGCATGGGGATTGCACAGTTTTACAGTACCTCAGTAAAAGAGGTGGAGGCCATTGACAAAATGTAGTTCCTGATAATTCTTTACTACAATTAGCCAGTGTCCAATTTAAAAATACTGATCTTCGAGAACAGCTTCTTTTCAAAACTCATTCAGGAATTTACAGCCTCTGTTCTGATTCATTGTTTTACCTGAGTCATGGTGGGACCTTTGTCCTCAGAAGACAGGCGTTCTAGTAAGCCTGGTGGTTAAACAGCACCAGTTGTGCATTTGACTGGGCATCTCCAGTTCAGCCTCTGGTGAGAGAGCAAGGAGGATCACCCTCTGCTTCAGGTGTTCATCACAACCACACACATACTTCTGTGGCAGATCCGTCTACCTGCAGGTGAAATTTAAGGAAAGTTTAGCCCTGCTTTCTCTGCCCTCTCCTACCATCTTGATGGTGAAAATGGTTGTCCTTAATCTTGTACCACTTCTGCTGGCACAAGGAGCTGATATAAACATGAAACCATAAGAAGTGAAAAAAACCTTCCTCCAGATGTGGAGGAGGCAGACTGAAGGATCCTTGAATGATGACAAAGGGGTGTTGTTTTTTTCCCATCAGACTGCAGTGGTGGTAGGAGTCAAGATGCAGCTTGCTTTCCTGTCTGAAAAGAGGGATTATACTGCTCAGAATGTCATAGGAAACTGCAAGTGATGCATGAGCACTCACTTTATCTTTTTCAGGGAGAGAGATTGCGTGACAGCTGCAGGGCTTGTCTCAGTAAACAATGGATCACAATGCTTAAACACTGCAATGTCCTTAAGAGAACAAGAAATCTCTGGGTTTGCTAACAGTTGAGACTGTGTGTGGCACTAGTTAGCCAAGTTTCACAGGGTGATGGTGGGACCATGCACTGCTGTGTGGGGCAGCAGGCAAGGTTGTTGAGGAGGGAAGACAGTGTTAGGTTAGTGTTTGCCCTAGTTGACAGACTGCTGAGGAAAGCCAAATCCATTCTTCCGACAAAGTCCTGTGCTGTGTAGACACACACCTTTGGTACTGTAAATCTCACACCAGGCAAATGGACACACTTATGTCTTTTGGACTTGCATCCATTACCAACCCCTGTGACAACCCCTCTTGCTCTCCATTGACTGTTGCCAGGGAGGACCTGAGATGATGCATGTGGAGTCACCATTTCTGGAGGTGTTTAAAAGAAGAGTAGATGTGGCCCTTAGGGACATGGTTTAGTGGTGGACTTGGCAGTGCTGGGTTAACAGTTGGACTCAATGATCTTAGAGGTCTTTTCCAACCAAAATGATTCTGTGTTAGTTTGGGTTTGAGGTCTTGTGGGGATCTGAGCAATAGAAGCCATGCTGAAGAGGGAAGCACCTCTTTCATATTACAGGGCTTCTTTCCCAATTTCCAACCTGAGGCCTGGAGATTCACCAAGTGGAGAGTCTTCTGGCTCCTGGGAGTCTCCTGTCCAGGGAGAGAGAGATCTGGGGCAGGTCTCGATTGAACTTCTGCCTCCCCTTCACCGTGTGCAAGTAGGAACCCAAGTGAAACAGAGGATGGTCTGGGACTGATGGAGCAGAACTGCTGAATGCTGTAGAAAGAAATGTGCTGAATTTGGAATGTGAATTGCAGTCCTTCAATATCTTTCCCTGAGATGGCCCCAGGACAACTTACCAGCATATTGTCCCATAATGGAAGTAAGCACTAGTTCATCTTTATTATTAGGTGTTCTCTTTATCTGGGCTCTTCCTTGGTCTGTTTTGCCAGCTGGTCCACATTAATAATAAAAAAGTAAATACACAAGAAGTCATTACTGTACTTTTGTAAAAATTGAGTTTGGACTAAGTTTTTTTTTTCTCCATATTGAAACAATTTAGCACCACTTGTTTTGAAGAAATGATTAAAATTTAGGAAAAAAAGAGTCAAAATGCTTGGTATGCAATACTAATACTTGGTGCCTCCTGTACACTGTGTGCATTGCAAATAAACAGGCCTTGATGCACCACCCAGTATCCCTAGACCCATTTAACAATTGGAAGTACTGAGACATTAAATAGTATCATGATTTGCTGGACAGAGGACTCCAGTGCCAGGACTCCTGGGCTCTTGGGACCTTGCCTACATCTCCAGATGTAGGGATGGAAGAAGCTCAGCATGGAGGAGTTGTAGGTAGTAAAGGGAGAGGCACAAAATCATCTAGAATTGACACATCTTTAAACAGCTATTTTCTTTACTGTGATTTCTATGTCACTGTGGAGCTACCTGAGTCTTTTTGTTTGGTTGGTTTTGGTTTTTGTTTGGTTTGATTTTTTGTTTGTTTTGTTTTTGTTTGTTTAGTTTGGTTTTTGTTTGTGTTGGTTTTTTGTTTGTTTTGGTTTTGGTTGGTTGGTTGGTTTTTGTTTGTTTGTGGTTTTTTTTTTGTTTTTTTGTTTTGTTTTGTTTTCCTTCAGGATGGTAAAGAACAGAACCTTTGTCTCTGTCTTGTTCTATTCCTTTGTAGCTGAGGGATGGAACTGTTCTTCTTTCATGATACCAAGAGGAAAAGTCTTATTCTTTCTTTTTTCAGTCATCTCCTCTCCACACATTCTTGGACAGTTTGGAGAGAAACATTAGTAACTCTGTTGCTTCTTGAATCTCATGTTAAGAGAATGGCTCATTGTAAGCTCCTATCACAGTGACTTGCAGGCCACTCATGGGTTAGCTCATTGTTCTCTCAACTGAGAAGGAGTTTTTCAGTTGGTTGAGACAAGAAAAATTGTTTGAGTGGGCAGGAAATGAGGTAGAAACGTGGGTTTGAGTGGGTAGGAAATGAGGTGGAAACAAGAGTGGAAGGAGAAGACTGCTCGAGAAAAGAAAGCAGGAGTAGGAGGAGAGGTGAATGTGGGGTCAGAAGGGTAAACTGAATGACACCATGAAAGTGAGATTGCTGGAAGAACATCTGAGTTGGGTCTGGGTACTGAGGGGTTTGGCCCATTTTGTAGAAGGGCATGTACTCTGTCAGTAGCCTTCTGCGTCCTTCTCAGTCTGAGTGGAGATCATAGACTTAGGAAGACAATGAAGCTAGAAATTGCATCAGTTGGGATGAGGACATATTTAATGTACAATTAAAGATTTCAACAGATCAGGTTAAAGAGAGAGAGAATACCAGTAATGAGGTGGAGGTGGTGATGGGAAGACAAGACAGCAGCGTGATACATATGTGGAGGAGGACTTCTGGGGCAAAGCCAGATTGAGCTTTTTGGCCTCATAAGTAAAGTTGAGTTCTGAGTGCTGACACATTTGTTTGCTCAGCTCTGCCTGTGTAGCAAAAGATATCTCCCTTACCTGATAAATTTGCTAAATTGAGGAGCGGTTTCATGTTGTGGAGGCTACTTTTACAGCTCAGCATGGGGTGGGAGTGAAAGTTAATGTCCAAAGTCTATTGCACTAACCTGTGGTGTGACCTACAACAGAGAGCTAAAATATAAAATGAAGCTGACATTAAAATATGATTCATTGTCAGTCCAATAAAGATAATGCTGTAATTTCACTTTAACGTCAATGAATTCTTGGAAGTGTCCACACTTGCAGAGTTTGAGAAGACAGGTGGTAAGCATGCATGGGTGGGTAGTCATTAGCCTTCTGAACTTTGGTTACAGCCTTGTTTGTCTTGTCTCTGATTGGTTCTGGTCAGTGGCCCACACAGGATGGAAATTGTGGCCTCAGTCTTAGCAGGCAACTGTCCATGAATATTGCTCTGAATACTGAGGATAACTGAAGCAGAGTATGGTCTGAGATGGTAGATCTGATTCTGAAAAGGGGACATTTCACCAGTTTATACCAAGAAGACAGCCTAAGGCCTTACTTTATGTTACAAAGTGATTTGCATCTGTTGGTCATGGTCAGGATCCAACACTGAGAGTCCTCCAGCCTAGTGGGTGGTCTGAGAAAAAGCTAAGTATCTGAATACTTGGAAACTGGAGTACCTGTCAGTCACTATACATAATTTACCCTGTGCCAGAGCTGAAGCAAAACAAAAGGGGGGGAGATTATACAAGTTATAGAAGTCATGGCTGTTATCTAGGCCTCCCCAGGAGTGCTGAAATACTCACACACAGTAATTATTTATGCCATAAACTAGTAAGCTGAGTTAAGAGAACTTAGAAGAGACCACGCTGAGGCAGTAAGGGAAGCACTCCATGTGTGGTCAAGTTAACACTGCACAGGTCTGAATATCTGCAGAACAGGTATTTATTTATTTATTGCCACTGAGACTGACAGGCCCAAAGTGCTTATATGTATGCTCTGCTTCATTACACAAACTTTAACTGTTGAATCAGCCTATTTTACAGGAGCTTTATGTAAGGTATGGGGTTCGGGTTGTCTTTTTGGAATGAGGATCCTCTGAATCTTCCCTCTTGTTTAACTTCCCTGTCTTCCTCCCTGAAGGTCTTTTTATGATCTCTTTGAAGCTTGTCTGTACAATCCTAGCATAGGAGGATGGTTAGTCTGTACCTGTGGGTATACCCTCATTTTACACAAGAAATCCTTGGTCCTGTTCACTTCAGTTTCTTTTGCTTCTCACTAGGAAATCCATGCTGAGAATTATTTGCAAGAGCTGTTCTTGAAAAGCACGGTGGGCAGCCATAGTTGGTGCACGTAGCAATGGCTTGGCAATTTCAGGGAATGGGCATTTAACCTCTCAGCTCTTGTGTGATGTGTACTGGGCACACAGAGCTGTGACACCCTGCTGGGGATGGGACAACAAGTGGGCTTAAGTGAGATAACACAGTAAATGCTGTCCTTCAGGCAGGAAGGTCTCAACTCAGTGTTTACATATTTCTTTCCTCCAAAACACACAGAGTCATGGTGAGGTGGAGAAGAGCTGATTTTGAGGAGATGAAGGCTCAAGTATTCCCAGGTTTACCACATCTTTAGAAGCTGGTCCAAAACCCATCAAGCTCAGTAGAAAATCACCAGTGATTTGAAGAGTGTCTGGATCAGGCCCTTAAACCTATCTCCTGCAATTTGGCACACGGTCCTTTGTGCAGCTGAGGAATCCTCCTGCCGGTCGTGCACTCTGAGGAAGCTGGAGCACAGCAGTGTGCTAGCAGGCTGCAGGGACCACCCTCTGAAATGGCAGAGGGCCTCTTTTCACCTGGTCTTAGGCATGCAGAGCAGCCCAAGCACAGCTGTGTCTGCAGACTTACATTTCCTGCAAAGCTTTGTCTTCTTTGCAGCTGGATACCCAAACCACCTTGAGCTGTGGAGCGACTTGCAGAGCTTTAAAGGTTCTGAATCAATATCTGGAGACAGATGGTTTTGGAAACTATTAAACTTTTGTTCGTTGCTTCTTGTGTGGAGGAAGTGAGAGTGTGGATCTTTAACCCCCGTGGAAATGATTAGAGATGAGAAGCACAAAGGAGGCCTTGATGAACATTTTGCCCCTAAGCCCTGTGGTTCCTGGCTTTCCGGCTCCTGCGGCCGACATGCAAAGCCAGAGCCTTGGTTTTTAATTTTTCATACTGTTTTTAAACAGATACTTTTGCAAATGTAAACATGCCCCAGCACTGAAGGTTTCCAGCCAAATTAAAGAGTCAGCACTGGAAAAATCAGACTTCAGAGGAAGGTCAAACACAAGCAATCTCTGGAGTTCATTGGGTCCATATGTGTAAACTTCAGCTAATATGGGATAGATCCAGGGCAACACTTACCTTGCAGTACTGAGCTAGTTTCAGAGTGAAAGTCTGAAACTGTCTTTAGAGATGCCTGTGGTCTGTGCAGTGGATTTGAGAGTGTTGAATGGAAAAACACCCATGTCCTCACTCTTGGTTGCAGTTTCATTCCCTCTTAACAGGTATAAAGAAGGTGAGGAAGGAAAATGTGCCATTTGGCATTAATTCTGACAACTTGCATTTATACATTCTTATCTGGGATCATGCTGGGTTTAATAATCTCCAACTACATGCCTATAAAATCTTAATTTTGCTATGAGGATGCATGCCTTTCAGCCTTTAATTTAATAACCAGGAAGGGTTTCTTTATAAGTTGTACCACCTGCAGTAGTAACAGAAATCAAGACACCGCCTGTTATTTCTTGGGCTTGATTGACATTTGAGCCAACTTGGAAAGATTCAAGCAAACTTCTGCTTTAATTTTTTTTTAATTATTTTTTCCTGTAGTTTGTCAGAGCTTGCCATTAAAAGGAAGAAGTCTCTGAAGTGAAGAGCTCTGGTGTAGAGCAGCAGATGAAGAAATATTCTTCCTGCCACTGCACTGTAACAGTAGGTTAGTTAGTAGGAAAGAGTTGGTAGAAGAGGAAGTAAAATGACAAGAGAAATTATGGCCTAAAAGCAGGATCCCTAAAAGGTATCATCATTATATAGCTATCCCCTAATCCCATCCCCATCAGCCAACAGAAATGCCAGAAATCTGCAGCACATGTCAGCTGGCTAACCTGCCTGAAAGGTGTTATTGTTGCTGGTTCTGCTGCTTGGCTCAGAAATGTCTGCAGCTGAAGAGCTACAGGAAAAGAAGTCAGAGCCCCATTAGTTAGGAGAATGCCAGAGGTGAAACTGCGATGCCTCCCTGGTGTTAGTACATCATTAAGGGTCCCAGAGGAGTGTAGGAGGTGGAGATGCTTGAAGGTTAGATGGGCTGAGTTATTCCTTAACTCATGCCTTTTGCTTGAAGAGCAGAGGAGGTACATGTGTTGCGTGTGGTTACACAGTGTGATGGGAATGCTGAGAAGGGCTGGAAGCCTCCAGCTACCAGCAAAACAGTTCTTAGGTTGTGAGGTTGAAGTCTCACTGTTGGAGATGCCCTGGCAGCATCTGGTTAGGCAGGTCATGGGACCAGGCCTGATGGTGTCCAGCTTCACCGTGAGGCACCCTAGGAGCTGTTAGAAAGCATGGTGGTGCTCAGGACAAAGGCAGAAGCTCCACAACAGAGCCCTCTTTGGAAAGAGAGGCAGGTCATGTAGAGTTTAGGGACTTCATAAATGTGTTTTGTTAAGGTTTCAATCACTTAAGGGCTTCATTAAGTTTCATTCATCCCTGGAGGGAGAAAGGACTTGAAGTTGTGCAACAAATATCCCTACGTCAAAGGTTTTAAACCATTGCACGTCTGTAATCCTGTGAAGCCTGCCAAGACACCAAAGACCTTAATCAGATTCCTCATCAGCATTGTCCTCCCACCCCTGTGGAAAGGGGAACTAAAGCCTACAACAAAGTGTTCAAACCTGACTGCCTTCAGTGAGACTTCTCAATTGATCATTGGGGATATAAAATGACAGTGGAGCATGTTTTTTCAGAGCTCATTTGAACTGGTCTGAACTACATCATTATTGTTATGAGTCATCAGGTCATTGGCCTGTGTATTGGTATCCTGTTGGCATGAGGCCAGAAGATATTACCTTTCATGCTGAGCCTTTTGGATCCAGTCCTTGAATGAGGCAGAGTTACTTGTCAACAGGTCACAGAGGGATATACTTATTTGGTCTCTTTTGTGCCTTGCTCCCTGAGATATTTGGTGTTCTCTGTGTATTTCACAGCCAGAGTAGTTAATAGTTGGAATAAATTCTCAAGAGAAGTCCTCACAGTAGAGCTGGATGACTTTCTGAAAGAAACATTTAAATCTGTTCCTAGTTATTTTGTGCTATAAAGGTGTAAGATGAGGGGTTGAAATTCTGTGTTCTGTAATGCACACGAGGTCATAGTTGGTAGTGGTACTGAGAGCTGGGGTGCTGTGAATGCCCTAGCATCATGCCTGAGAGTACCCTAAAGATAGTAATTCACCTTTTTTCTTCAAACAGGTGTATTTTTAATTGTAACAGGACTGCCTACCCTAGATGTCTCAGTTGATGTTGTGTTAATAGATGTAGCTTCTGGAGGACTTTTGACTCTGTGAGCAAAACATGGGTAAATCTGTTGTTTTGCATTTAACCTGTGTGATTGCAGTCTGGACAATTGCCAGGATTGTCAAATCCAAGAAAGCTGACAGAGCAATCTCAAGCTTATGCAATAACTCAGCCACAGAGATGTTGTGATGGCACACCACACCCCAACTATCTAAAAATAAAGGAATGATTTAACTGACAGGGATCTGAAATATTAGGTACAGTGAAACCTAGAAGAGAACCTAAGACCTAAAAGAGAAGGTAAAACCTGTCATTGTAAGAGCCAGGTCTTGAGTGCAGATCACTTGTACTCTAACTTGGTTCTCCATCAGTTGGCCTTACCTTCTGTTTCTGGTGGGCAGCAGTTTCCCTTTGATTAGCACTGTAGATGGGGCTATGGAGATGTTATGGGAGGCAGCCTTGTCCCTTTACACCACTTAATCCTGGCACTGAAGATGGTTCCTCAGTTTTAACAGAAGTAGAATCGACCTGCTGTTGTCTCAGAAATCAATGCTGACACTCCATCTTGGATGTGAAAATAAGTGCTGAGACAGCCTTGGGTTTATACGTGGTTTTTTTGCACATTTTGCTGAGAAATAGAATAAATAGGAGCCCTTTAAAGAGATTATTAATTAACCTTACCCTGACAGATGACTCGGTAGGAAATCCATTAGTGGATGTCTGGGTGAACTCTCTGCTTCTGGAGCAGCTTTACCATTTTCTGCTTTCTCATTTTCATTGCAGATCTGAAGCCCTGGGTGTCAAATTTCACCTATCCAGGTGTACACGACTTCTCTCAGCTTGCACTGGATGCCAACAGGAACCAGCTCATTGTGGGAGCAAGGTAAAGATAATCTTTTAATTAGTCTAGGGTTGCTGCTCAAGTTCTTTCCCTTCAGGCTCTGGCTTCAGAGGAGAGTGTGTTTCCAGTTTATGTGGCCAGTTTTCCCCTAAGAGGGAAAGCTATAATTTATGTAGAAGGATTGAGATGTCTAGGATAATTGCAAAGAAGAGAAAATTACTAGAATTAAAAAAAAAAAAAATAAAAAAAATATGCCATCAAAATGACTGGTTAATGAAGCAGAATGCTGGCATCTCACTCAGTACTGTGAATTTTAGAAGAGCTACAGTAAATCATTCTGCATCATCCCTCTGCCAGCACAGAATCTGACTCTAGTTTATTTGCTGTGTCCAGACTTTCCCTCAGAACCAGGCTCATCTATGCACCTTTGTATAAATCGTAGTGGCAATGTGAATGGTTGCTTTCTTTTCTCTTAGAATTCCCTTCAGAACCTGTTTGCTTCATCTGGCTGATACAGTCAGATCCTCACCCAATGCATTTTCGTGCAGCTCTGTTCTTCTGGCCCATTGTATATCATTAGCATATATTTTCCTTTATTTTTAAGCATTGATTTTATTTAGGATGCCATAAGAAGGGGGTGGAAACACACAAGATGAGCACAGGCAAGCTCTTACAAATTTAGAGCTGCATTTGTAATGGGGAAAAAAAGCTGTGCTTCAGTGAAATAATATATGTCAGGAGTTGTTGAATCATGAGCCCCAACAGCAACTATTTTTTATTGCATAATAAACAGATAAGACAAGCCAGAAAAAAAAACCACTAAGCATGGTCTAACAAATCATATTAAGTATAACATTTAGAATCAGATAACACTGTAGCAGCAGTCTCTACTGTTAATGAAAATGGAGGAAGAGACAGCTTTCTTCCCAGGATATTCAGCAGCAGAGGACAGGGACGTGAGAAGCAGAGGTGAAAGAAGTCATGGTATGAACAAGAGAAAAGAGCAGGACCTGTAGCAGAAGGAGAGTTTTTTTGCTTCACAGAAACAACTGAAGTGTGATTTAATATACGTTTTCTGTGTGTATTTGTGCAGTAAATAATAACACTTACCTTCCTGTAGCTGTTGAAATTGCCAGCGGCCTTCCTTCTTTTCATACAGAAACATTTTACTTTTCAAGCTGCGGCTTTACTTGTGCTGGGATCTTTAGCCAGAAGGTATTAATATTTATTACTTCAGAATGGCATTGCTTTGGGGATGGCTGTGAACTGTGCCTTCTACCAGGCATTACACAAACACGGGCACGGTGCTCTGAGGAATTGATGCTTTACATAATTCAGCTGCACAGCAGGTTTCCCCCTGCGCAGATGCTGCTAAGGTTGACACACTTCAGCCCTGCTCAAACCCCAGCAACACATCCTGGAGGGACTCTCTGCCTCCCCAAGAGTTTGTGCGAGTGCGGTTAGACATGAGGCTACAATATCATCATAAACAGAGAAATGACAGCAAATTTGGCTTCCCGCTGGAAGTACAATATATTGCAGTGTATTGCCTCATGAGGAAGCAGTGACAAGTATTTATAGAATTTGCCTGGGAAAGTCAGTTTTCATGAAGCACTGCCCACCTGACTTGGGAGACTGAAAGTTTCAGTGGTGCCACATGGCTGTGCTGAGCAGTTCTGGATGCAGTTAAGGAAGATGTAATTTCCCAGAATGGGGATTTTTTTTTTTTATTGTATACAGGCTTGGTGTGGGGAAAGTGGGGAGTGCTAACCCTTTTCCTCTTCACCACCTCATTTCTCTGCTATATGATGTGACAGGGAGAGATACTTGAAAATGGGAGAGTGGATGGGGTCCTTGGTGCAGCACAGTTCTGGGTGCACTGGGCTCCTGGAGCTGTGCCTCAGGAACAGGACAGGGAAATAAAGGCTGATAAATCCACACCTTGTTCTGGACTATTTTTAGGGGTGATTTTTTGAGTCATTAGTTGCTCGTGCACCATCTGCTTGAATTTGCAAATGAAACAATACCTCAAAGAGATAGAAACTGTCTCTATCCATCTCTGCAGGGTGTAATTTATGAAACCTAAATTTAAATGTTAACCACGTTTAAATGTACTGCTGTAGATCATATTAGTAGCAACACCAGCTATTCTGGGGTTATGGAAGGAGTTTGGGATCAGAGTGGCGTTTATAAGTACTCCCACTTCTCAATTTCCTGGTTAACATCATTGTCTTAGATGATAGTGTTATAAATTATTTCAGGCTCCTTCTCTCTGTCTCTATTTAAAAGCAGTATGACCTCACCACAGCATCTCTTTGGCTTAGTTCATCCTGTGTTTCAAAGCTTCATAGAAAATACTTCCTAGAAGAAAAGAAGATCCTGGGGCTCACAAGGGTTTTTGGTTTCAGGAATTGGACACAGCGTGACTGAAACTGTAAGAGGTATTGAGGGCATGCCATGCAGGCAGGGAGCTGGAATAACATGAGCTTCAGATTTTTAAGCTTTATCCTTATCTGAGAGCCCTCCCTGAATGACTGGTGCTGTCTGAGGGTAAACCAGAGGAGTTTGATAACTCTGCTGCACCAAACACCTGCCAAGTCAAAATCCCAGAAACAAAAGAATTACTTTCAAAAGCCCACCATGGTTTCTAAGCAACGTATTTACTTGTCACATCATTTGTAAAATCCAAATGCTTGCAAGTGAGGATGTGAATAGTTTAGAACATTGTAAATCTACACTACCCATATTATGAGTCACATTTCATTAGGTATAAAAACACACATTTCAAAAATTCATAACCTTCATTTTGAGTCACAGTCTGCATGTTTTATTTGTGTTTTGGATATAGAGTTAGTATTTTAATGTACTGTTTTTCTTTTGTGAATTGAGTGCTTGTTTTGAAATATTTGCTGGTTTTTTTCAGCTCTTGAGCACAAAGTGATCACTATTTGAGCTTATTTTAATTGGAGGAAAAACAGTTTTCTAGACCTTGTTATTACTGAGAAAAAGTTGAAAATACGATCACAGTGATTTCACTTACATGTTGGAGAAGTTACCTGTGCTGTCGGCAGGGTGCCTGGGCCCCAGGGAGAGTGGGCTTTGTGGAAGAGGGACCTTGTGTATCTGTGACCTCCCACCTCCCTGAGAAGCCTTACTTCTCCAGACTATCTCATTGCTGGCTGGGCAGAGACAGGAGCCAGTAAAGAAGTGATGATATGAAAGACCCTGCCTGGAGTCAGGCCAAAACTCATGCTTCACAAGAGCTCCCTGGCGAGGACAACATGAAAGGCTTAACGGAGGATGGTTGAGACACCGTGTGACAATCTGGCACAACAGCAAACTGAAGGGAAACAGCTTGGACAACAGGAGGATGGTACCCAAACAAATGGCTGCACAGAGAGTGGCTGGGAAGCTCTAAGGAAAACATTTGACTTTTCCCAGAAGGAAACTGCAGGGGTGTCAGCTCAGGGCAGTAGCCTGCTGGGGCTGTGGATGTGAGAGGCATGGCTATGAGGGTTGGCCGTTCACAGCAAATGGAGATGTTACTGTAGAAAACCAGCCACAAAACGTTATGAGCAAAAGTCCTCACAATTCTGCCTGCCAAGAGGGCTGTCAGCTCCACCAGGAGATGGGACAGGATTGTCCCTCATGGGTGTCTCATTGGGAACTGCAGCTGAAGAGCCCTTGTCATAACCAGCCATTACCAAGAAGAACCTGGAGGCAGAGGGTGGTGAGCAAAGGCTGCATCAAGGGACTCAGAACTGGCAAGTGAAGTGCATGTCATCCTGGACTGCCAGACTTCTCCATAATAAATATAAAACCACTAAGCTGCTGGTGATGGCAAGTCTTGATACTTTGACAGGTGTGGTTTTCATACTTGCTTTAAAGCTGATCTGAATGTGCCTGTTACTGCCACATAGATAGGTGAAAGAAAAGATATATCATAAAATCACAGAAAGGCTTGTGTTGGAAGGGATCTTAAAGATCACCTAGTTCCAGCTCTCTGAGCTTTAGGCATGGTTGCCACCCAGTTGATCAAGTTGCTCAGGACCTCATTCAGTCTGTCC
This sequence comes from Formicarius rufipectus, assembly GCA_013399695.1. Classification (NCBI taxonomy): domain Eukaryota; kingdom Metazoa; phylum Chordata; class Aves; order Passeriformes; family Formicariidae; genus Formicarius; species Formicarius rufipectus. Next base: position 3,024,516 of record VXAU01001099.1, on the reverse strand, counting down.
TTGAACACTTCCAGAGTTGGGCATCATTATGATTAGTTTGGAGAGCAGGGAAAGTGCTGTTTTGAAGCACTTTGAAGGGTTTCAAAACTTTGAAGGGTTGTTTTAAGGGGAGCACAGCAGCCTGGGCATACCCCTTTCTGAACTGTTGTGCTCCTGGCTGTATAAGCATTAAAAAAAGCTGTGGATCATGCAGGCTTAGGAGCTGAAGACTGAATGGAATGACTGATGTCCCAAAAGAGCTCCTTGAAGTTGCAGCTTACAGAAATATGGCAAATTGTAAATATGCTCTAAGACCCTCAACCAGCAGGTTTGGCACCTTGAGTTTATTGAAAGTCTCTGATGTATGATAGATTAATCTGTCAGGCACCGGGTTACATGCAGGTTTCTGGCTGAACATAAGCTGTTTCCTGCTTGCTTGGCAGAAAGCTCCAGAGCACTGCAGTAAAATGCTAAAAACCTGTGCTGGTTGGAAAAATATCACTCTTACCCTTGGGCACCTTCAATCCTGTCCAGATCTGGACTGCCACTAAACCCTGAAGAGAGTAAGTCTCCACAGATTAATGTTGACTAGGCAAAAAGCATTTTGCAAAACCAGGAAATTCAGTAGCAACAGCCACATCAGAGTTGATCCACAGATCCTGAGACTATAAAGTCTGACAGCAATGTTTTCTGTTGCCAAATGATCGGGACCCCTCACCAACATTTGTCTTCACAGGGCTTTGGTGAGGCCAGAAAGGACTAATGATTTCACACTATAGATGGGAACCCAAGGCCCAGAGGGATTAGGAACTAGCATGCTCTGTGAAAAGGCTGTGATGTCGAGTCATGTGAGTTTATTGTAGATCTTAAAAGTCCTGTGGCTAGCACAGCTACTCCTGCAGTGAGACTGCACTTTCTAAAGATACCAGTCAAGGTCTGTGCACAGCCTCGGAGGTTCCTGCCCTTGACTGATACGGACATTGCCAAAGCTCTTCCATGGACTCAGAAAACCCATGGCAGAGGTGCAATTTGGACCCTCTACCCCTCTACTGTTGTATTTCCACCTGATATTTTAATCACTTGCTGTCAGCCTTTCCTCTCCAGAGAGGTTGCAAGCCTTCAAAATGCTCATGAAAGTCTGTGAGTCCCACACACTTACACTGGGACAGTGGGATGTCAGCATGGCTGAAGAAGGCAAGTCTTGCAGAGCACGGAGAGATTAAGATGCAAACAAGTTAACATTGGCCACAACCACAAGGGCACAGCCAGCAGTTCCATAGTCCACAGGCTTGTCCTGTTAACAGCCAGGAGAGACCTGTCATTTGTCCCTGCTAATGTCTCACTACAGGATTTGCCTGAGTACTTTCTGAGACAAGTTGACTGAGCCATTCCTGATGGCTTGTGTTACCATTGCAGTGCCTTATGCCAGCTTTACCCCCCACTAGGTCACATTTGGCTGAGAAATTACCTTGCCAGCTGAGGTATTAATGAGAACGTGAGCAAGCAAAGAGCATGATAATGTTTTTGATTATCTCCAGATCATAGGTAGGCAGCTGAAAGCACTGCTGCAGAGAAAGTAGAAAAACAAATACCTTCCTTTCTCACTGTGATTTTTCCTATCAGACAAAAGAATGCTCTAATTGCAGTTGCATCCTTGCATTGTGGACTGGAGAGGGGCAAATAACATGGTGATGTGAGGGGGTGGGGGCAAAAGCAAAATCAGTCTCTGAAATTAATAGAAACTTTCAAAGGGCTATTGATCTTTTTTAAAAAAATTGCCTGGCCTGCATGGTAAAGGATATGGTGAGAAAGCTGTGATTAGACACTGCATCTAGTTAAATTCATAATTGGGAGTGCACAGGTTTTTTTACATAGGGAACAAGAGTGTTATTTAAAGTGCAGCTTTTAACCTCTCTGGTGAGTCTGAGATACTTCAGAAGGAGATTTTCCTCTCTGATACTGTGCCAGGTGAGGTCGGCTCAGCCCTTGTATAAACGTGGAACAGTGAAGCCTCACCAGGGTGTCTTTTTTTTTTACCTATAGGGTTTGGTTTCCCCTGTTGGTCTGCAAGCTGTCTGAATTTGTCATACTTCAAATCTCTGCTGTCTCTGACTTATACCCATTAGGGATGAAGGGGAAAGTTGTGGACAGGAAAGGATGAAGGACAGTTTTTGTAATTACATGATTTTGGGAAGTTCAAAGCCTGACTCAAGTTTTGTTTAAAGTGTAATTTTTTTTCCCTTAGTTTAAATTTGTGCATTTTCTCAAGCAAAGAACATGCATTTTAGTTAACTCTGAATAAATTACTCAAATAAAGTGCTATGCTGCAACACTGCTCGGTTATTGAAATGGATCAATGTGCAGAAGAAGCTGCAGCTGTAGGAGGGCAAAGGGGCAGTTTTGCACCAGATGTTGGACATGGAAAAGTGGGTGAGGCAATGGCAGGGAAAACAACTGGTCCTTCAAATTGCCTGCAAGGCAGTACCATCCTCCTCTCTGCAAATGACCTCAGTGGTGTGGGAGTCTGAGCACTTGTGCCTCTCATCAGAGGAACCAGGCTTTTGGCTGACTCACAGCCAGGGCGGTGTGAAAGGCAATCTTGGGGCAGCACAGGCTACTAGGAAGCATCCTTATGCAGCAAATTGCAGGCCTGACTAGAAAAATATCTCATATTCCAGATAAAATGAAAGTCAGTGATACCCTATCATGAAAGCAGCCACCCATGAGAGGCTCACTTGCTTTAGTAACACACTGAGAATAATTAAGTTTGAAGATTGTATTTCTGAGAGTGGGGTGGGTGCAAACACAAGGTCAGAATACTTTGGGAAAATCCTTGGAGATTTAGACATAATGTGTTTTAGAGCATCACAGAATGGGGCTGTAGAGCAGTTTTCCTCTGCATTACTGAAAATACTTTCTCTTGCTCTGGTTAGGGTGGTGATATGTCAGTTTTATATGGCAGGGCTCACCACAGTGACTTGCATATCACTTTATATCCAGATGTTTAGGTGCTAAGCCTACTGCTCTGTGCCACTGCAAAGGTATTAAAAACCAGCAAAGAGAAGGGATTTTTTGGCAGTAACTTAATCTCATCAGCCAACTCTATCAGTATTTACATACGAGTCATGCTGAACTCATCCAGAGTGTGAGGAAAGCCTGATAGGACTGAGCATGTTTGTCAGCCTAAGTAGGCAGGTGGGGAGGCTTCCAGGGAAGATTTGAACGATAATCAGAAGAAGAGGAATTTTACATTGTGACTTACCGAAAGCACAATTGAAAGTGATGGGCAAAGAGGAGATCAAAGGTCCCCATGTGGCCTGGGGCCACATCAAGGTACTCTAAGTGCTCTGTGACTCTGCCAACCGGATGAGAGAGGAAGAGAGGAGCTGTCAGACATATGTCAAAAGAGATTTGAGGTGGCATGTGGGATAATATGTGATGGTCTGGGAGATGGAGTCACTCTTACTGGAAAATAAGAACAAACCCACGCATGAGTTTTGGAAATTTGGCTCAGTTTTCATCTCTGAGGTTTCAGAGAAACTCACCTAGTGAAACCGAGGGAACAAAATGTAACAAAAAAAAAAAAGCGATACCTTTGTTTTATAAATATATTCAAACAATATTACAAAAGAAATCCCCATTCTCTGAAGCATATGGCTGTGCTCCAGAAAACAGCTGGGTCAAGGTGTCTCAAGAGCGTAACAAATACTGTCAACCCCCGAGGATGTGGATTCACATTGGAGAGAGGCTTTGCCTCTCCTGCCCTGGGAAAAGAGAAGGGTCAGAGACACCAGGGGCCGCTCATTGTTCCCTTCACAAGCTGATGGAAGAGGGAAGGAGGCTGTCAATCCAGGGGCTGATCCCCTTCCTCCTCTCTCCTTCCATGGCAGCATCATTTCATCTACATTTCTGCATATTGGAATAGCCCAAGGGTGCCTCAGCTTTGCTATTGTCCTGCCTGTTCTGCAGGTATAAATGTCTGCCTCTTTTGACTCTTTCTAGAGTTGTCTCTGTGTATACAGCATTGAGTCTGACCAGATCTGTGCCGTGCACCCTGTGCCACTAAGGCTGATGGTAGTTCTTCTCTGGGGACTGGAATATAGACGATTTTATTTTCATCCTTGTTTCCACTGAGAAGTACTAAGTGGGCCTCAGTGGCAACCCAGAAACAGTATCTGAGCCCTTGGCTTAATTTGGAAGCTGTTTAATCAGAATGATATGCTGCCTGCCTAAGAAGCCTCTTCTAACAGGATGTTTCTCTAGCTCTGGCTGTATTTATCACTGAGAAATGTTGCACTGGGAAAAGCAAGTGTTCATGCAGCAAGTGCATCATATTACTGTCTGCCATTTAGTATGGTTCTCTGTTGTACATCTATCGATTTTCAAGGAAGAATGATGTATTGGACAAGTTTTTCTTCAATAGAAACAAAATTACTGGGGAATAAGAATCCGGCTTGTAGGGAGTATGCTGGTTCTCCACCTCTTCTCCAGCACGTGTATGACAAGCACTTCAAATGAATCACTGAAGTAACATTTGCAAAAGGATCGTCACATCACACTCTGAACCAGGCATGCAATTAACTCCTCCTGAGAGCCAAGGCCACAATCATCCGTCAGGAACTGTGTTTCTTAGTGTGGTTGGCTAGTTCAGAAATGTGGATAACCATCTGCAAAGTTCAGCCACAGCTGGACCTGCGTAGAGGAACTGTGCATTAATCTAGCATGAGGTTTGGTAGCCAAGAGCCCTGGGGTCTGGTCTCGATTCCATTGCTGACTTGCTGTGTGCTTTGGAGAAGGTCATTTAACCTTTTTCTGGCTCATTTTCTCCATTAGTATAAGGGGGGAAACATAGTAACCAGCTCCTAGGAAGTTGTGAAGCATGACTAAGCTGTGTTTGTCATGTAGTGTAGAAGCACAAAGTATATCTAAGGCCTCCAGAAGCAAATATAGGAAGAGCTAACAGGAGTTGCTGGCTCCTAGCCTGAGGCTCAGCCCCAGCACGTGGCTTCCAGGAGTGCCAGAAGGGAGCATTAGGTTTGTCACATACATAATTCTGTGTCTTGTTTCCTATCACCCAAAGGACCTTGTTCTGTTAATTATTTTTCTTATTATCTACTCTGTGACAGTTGTGAGTCCCTCTTGCAGACCTGGCCCGTGATTGCAGCACAATCCTACCCTGAGGAGGGGAAGTGGAGAGGGAGGTTGCATTGGAATGGTTTGAAGCTGTGCCAGGGGAGGCTCTAACTGCACATCAGGAAGCATTTATCCACTGAGAGGGTGGTCAAACACTGGAACAGGCTTCCTAGAGGGGTGGTCCATGCCCCAAGCCTGTTAGTGTTTAAGGGGCATTTAGACAATGCCCTTAACAGCAGCTTTGACTTTTGCTCAGCCCTGAATGGTCAGGTAGTTGGACTAGATGATCCTTATAGGTCCCAATACAACTGAAACAGACTATTTTATTTTATTCTATGAACACAGAGGACCTCTTTCCAGAGCACCATGAGCCTACCTGAGGCTCCAGTACCTCACCCAGGCTGTGTTGGATGCCTGCTTCAGTGTAATAATAGTCCCCAAAAGGGAGAGCAACTCCTCACTCAGTTCTCTTCAACTTTCCCTGTCCTGGTTTTGGCTGGCACAGTTGATTTTTTCCTTAGTAGCTGGTACAGGGCTGTGTTTTGGATTCAGAGAATAATGTTGATAACACACGGATGTTTTAGTTGGTGCTAAGTAGTGCTTACACTGAGACAAGGACTTTCCAGTGATCAGATGCACAAGAAGCCAAGAGGGGGTGTGGCCAGGACAGCTGATCCAAACTGGCCAGTTCTATTCCATAACATAGAACATCACGCCTGAGTATATAAACTGGGACAGTTGGGCAGGAGTGGGTGATGACTGTCTGGGGATGGACTGGGCATTGGTCACAGGGAAGTGAGTGATTATACTGTGCATCATTTGTGTTTCTTGGGCTTTATTCCTCTTTTTCCTATTATTACTTTTTTATTATTACAACAACAACAACCACCATAATAATTCATTTCAATTATTAAATTATTCTTAATTCAGCCCATTGGATTTTACTTTTTTCCAATTCTCCTCCCCAGTCCCACCAGGGAGTGGAGGGGGGCAAACAAGTGGCTGCATGGCACTTAGTTGCTGGCTGGGCTTTAACCACAACATTCCTTAAACATACTTATTTTTTTGCACAATCAAATATTATTAACAGCTTCTGTTGGCTTTGTTTCTACTTGCAGAGCAATTGTCTGCTTATAGAGAGAAAACCTGCCCCGTAAGGAGGAAGGGGTGAACTTCTCATGTCCATGATAAGATGCAGTGAATTAGCAACAAGTGAACAGGTCTTGCAGTGATATAGACTAGCTGAGTTAAGACAGTATATTGTTGGTCTCTGTGTGCATATCCAAGTCCTGAGAGGTTCTGGTGGTGGTCAGCATGAGGGGTTTTGTGGCTTCTGATTTGCTAGCAGAGATTATTCTGAAGCATAGAGTGGTTATCTTATCTGCTTGGTGTGTGAGGAGTTAGGAAGTGTGAACAAACCTCAACTCATTCAAATAGAAAAACTAATCTGAAGCTAGGATTAGCCTTTCATTTGTATGTGTGTCAGTCCACCAGCTGTAGGCATGCTCCTCCTGATCTACCTCAGCAGGACTGAAAATATTTCTCTCCTAATTAGAAGAAAACACCTTTTAATTAGCCAGCACACTGCTGACAGATGTGGTCCCTGAAAAGAGGCACTGAAAAAGAGGTCTGAACAAGTGACTGAAGCGTGTTGCAACCCTTGCAATTTCAGAACTCTTAAGAGGAGTAGTCTCTGCTATTATTCAAACACTCCTGGTATGTGGCTTCCCAATGGAAAGGCTTAATTTCTCCTGTGTCTCTGTAGCTGAGTAGCATTGTAGCTGAAGTGCTTTGCCTTCAATGTAAATTGTTCCAAGGCCCAGCAATGTGTGAAAAAGTGCACGGGCACCATGTCACAAAGTTCACACAGTGTGCTCTTGGCTATATGAAATAAACACTTAATAAGCAGCTTTGACTTGGGAATGTCATAACAAGCAGATTTAAGTGGATATATTCTTCCACACCCCTTCTTGAAACACATCTTGACTGCTTGCTGGCCAGTCTGGTACGTACGCTTTATGGTACCAGGCACAGTGAGAACTTAATCATTTTACAAGCAGCCAAATACAAATTACAAAGCCAATTAGCAAATACTTTAATTTACAGGATTTACACAGCAGCTTGGCTCCGTTCACACATATACCAGCATAGTGGGCCCAGTTTGAGAAAGTATTTCAACATCTACCCATGGATGTAAATGACACTTCAGCAGAGTTTTACATGCTGTGCCCCAGCTTTGGGGTGAGTTATTCTCCTGACCAGGGCATGGACTAATGGACAAGGACATAAGGTGCTGGTTGTGCTGCAGATACAATCTGTGGTGTTGGTTGAATTGCTCAGTCTGTGCTTTAAATTTAAATGAGAATGATGTATCTTTTTCACTTCTTTGCATATATGTTTAGATGGCAAATTCTTCAAGACTAAGTTGTATAGAGCAGGACAGTCTTTTACAACAGCTAGCTTCATATATCTGAGCTGGGGAATAATATCCCTCTGCAATCAGAGATGACAGAGAAGACCTGCCCTCAGGTTGTTTAAACAGGCATGGGCTGTGAATCAGTCTCCAGAGGAACCACCATCAACCCCTCTGCCTCTTAATGCAACAAAACCACAGTCTTGGCTGAGACTTAAGGGCATTACTGTTTAATATGGGCATTTTCAGAAATGCTCTGATGTTCATGAATAATAAGGTTAGTAGTAATAAAAATAATAAGCAGTTTGAGGCATAATGCCATTTGTCCCAGAGTACTCAGAGGAGTGTAGACACTTGCTCTGGAGATGGCTGAAATGCAGCCAACTGGGATGAAACAAAGCTTGTGTTTGATACTATTGAGTGAAGGTGTGTGACCTTTTAGGACAGAAATTATGAAGGCTCTTCTATCCCTCCAAGTTTGTGCACCAGCTTTTTATACAGAAGAAGGAGGATATTAGAATAGCTGGCAATTCACCAGGCAATTGCTCTTCTGGCCTAGTCCAGATGAGCTTAATTTAGGAGAGAAAGGAGTTAGTCAACATTCACTTGCAAGACAAAATGGAGGGGGGGGAAAAAAAAAAAAAAAGAAAAGAAGGCCAAGAAGGCACCTCATCTATTCTTGCAGAGATCTCAGTGTTCTCATATATTTCTTAATCATACTCTCAGTTGCTCTGAATTTTAGTTCAGTGAGGTATTAAACAGACATAACTTCAAACACAAGCAGAAAAAAAGGACACAAATGAGGTAGTTCTAGGTACAATAAACCATGCCTGTCATTCAGACATCTTTCTCTTTCTTGGACTGAATTTGCAGTTAAAATACAATTTATAAAAATGGTACTGTCTGTTTCAGCAGATCTTTGGCTTTTTACTCCTGGTATAGCTTTACAGAATAAGTGTGGTTAAAAGAGCATGTTATTAATTATTAGTCAGTTCTAGCTGGGCAGGTCAAGTGGAGTCAGGAGGTTTCTCATAACCTGGTCTGCCTACAGGTGTTTGTATTGCTGCTGATAAGATGTGAGAAGGATCAAACAAACAAAAAGAGACTGCCAGCAGCTCTACACACACCAGGTGAGGCAAGCTGATGAAAAATGTAGGAAAACCCTCTATTGTGTAAGAAAGCCCCAAGATCAGACTTAAGAGAGCTAAGGTTAGTATAAAGCTCTTGGAAGGTTGTTGTGCTATTTTCATCAGTACTGTGTTTCTGCCTGGTCTGGGTCTCAGCCACCCAAGTGACTTTGTCCAGGTGCCACACAGCAGTCTCTGAGAGGAGAGGCTGGCTTTATTGAAATGGACACTATTCCTGTCTCCATCTGTTTTGGCTGATTGCAATGAAAATTGTGTCCTTTAGATATGTCTCTTTCATTAAAGATATTTTGGTTGAATTTGCTCTGCGGTGCTATCAGGGAAAAAAACTCGAGTATTAAAATTTATTACTTAGTCAAACTGTCCAGTTCTTGCAAGACTAGAACAAGGAGCTGAAATCTGCATTATAAGACTTCCAAAATCAATGCATTTAAATAGCATGCTTAACAACAGGATAGAAACTTCAAGTCTCTAGTTATGAGAACTTTCTCCTGAGGGTATTGTAAGATTGGAGGCCTTGTCCAGGAGTTGACTTTTTCCATGATACCTCATGTCCTGGAGTTGCATTAATATTTTGGTGAGAGTAGATATGTGGTGTTCTAAGGGAGCTGTCAGATCCATCACTGGATGAGAATTTATCTCCATTTTGAAATTTTAGCTGTGTATAAGCTTAGTGCCTCTTGTCTGCTGCATGCACCTGCAGGGTCTAATATTTAAGACTGATGCTGGTGCTAAAGAGTTAATAATAAACTTTTGGCGAGAACATGTAGCCCTTTGAGACAGAATAGGTTTTCAGATGGTACAGAAGAACTGCTGGATTTTCAGTGGTAGGACTAGGAGAGACCATGGAGATTTTGTGTGTGTGTGCACTTCTCTGTGTACTTACAGAAGGTTTAATAATCAGTGATGTATTTTCTTCAGATATTACTAATGGTCTCATTCTTCTCTGGATAATCAGTCCCAGTATGAAATAGGATGGTGCAAGTCAGAGCTACATCAGCTGAAGATTTGGTACCAGGAGTTTGAATTCCCAAGTTCTCCATCATCCTTTTTCCCGTTCTTCTTTATTGACAGTCAGCAGTTTTTGAGACATTTTGATTTATTTATAGAATTGGAACAAAGTACACAGGCCACTCTATGATTATGATTTAGGTGACATACAAGCAACAGATAACAGAAGGAGGAAAAATTGGTCATTGTAGTGGTCATTCTGATGCAATATGAATCTCTCATATGTCAAAGTTTGAATTACTTTCTTTGCTGGGGCAGAGTGTGCTGCTGAATACAGACCCTAAAGAAGGTTCTTCAGAAGAGACTTTAGGACCTTCTCATCACTACAGGAGCTTTTCATTGATTTCTCTGACTTTACTGACCTAGGACTGGAACTTGTATTTTCACTGGGTAGGGGAATGTCTGTATACTGGAACTTCTAGAGCAGATGAAACTGTATCATCTAAGTTGCACTTTCTACCATTTAAATAGAGCTGCTTCCAGAAACATAGTTCAGTTTACCCTGTATGATACAAATGTGACTTCTCTGGGAGATTGTGGTGACAGGGATGTTGGAAAAGGATCACAGCTCCTTAGACTTCCTGACAGATGGCATGCAAAATTCCGAAGAGAGATGTGGCCAAAAGCCTCAAGCACACAATGCAATCTGTATGGCTCAATATGTCAGCTGATTCCTGGGAACTGCATTGTCTTAGCAAGCAAAAAAGTGAGGAAAAGCCTCATCCATAGCTGTTTATGCAAATGTTGTTCCCTATTTGTGATGGGATACGAACATTGAGAAGAAGGGTGACGAGCTCAGCTGATGTGTGGTGTCATGCTACAGTGACTTCTGTCAGGAATTCCCTCGCTTTGCCTGTGAAGAGAGGATGACAGAAGCATTGGGAATATCTGCAGTCACTGCCTTGATTTCCCTGCTGATTTCCTGTGCAGAGAGATTCTGCTGAGAAGTATTTGCCCTCTTCTCTTCCATGAAGTCCTGAATGGGAATACCCACAAGGACAAGTCTGGGAGAGCATACTTCAGGGGTCAGCTTTGCTCCAGCTGGCTTCTGTCCAATCCTAGTTTTCTCAGAATGCAGTGAAAAACTTGACTGCAGCCCATATGGACTTCAACTAAAGCCTCTTGAGGGTTTGCAAAAGGCCCTTTGTGGTTGGAATTTCATTGTGGTTCTTCATTATGGATTCTGGAATATTTAACACCAGGACCTGCTCAGAACTTTGTTACCAAATTCATTAAGATACTGATGTACAAGTCAGCGAACAGGCATATAACTGTTCTTGTATTCTGTGGAGAGGAGTCCAGGAAAAACTTTTGTTTGTAGGCATGAATGACCAAAAACTATTACTTACTTTAATAACTTTTTCCTTCCTTCTTCGGTAGCCTAACAGTTTGTAATTTTTGTGCTTGTTCATGCAGGAACTACCTCTTCAGACTTAGTCTACACAACATTTCTCTTATTCAGGTATGTTCACTTTTACTCTCTTGTTTTATTTGACTTGTTAATGAAAGTTCTTAACGTTTGATGCATATTTTCAGAAGTCTATGTAGTGTAAATTTGCCCAAAGTGTTGAAGCAGGGAGAAGACAGTGAAAGTCAGATGCTTATTTTCACTCCAGCAGTAATGCTGGGGGAAGGGCTCTTCTACATTTTCCCACTTGAATGGTGCTCTCTGGTTTTGATTCTTGAGTGTTTGGGTGGTAACGGAATCTGCCAAAAATACAAAAAATACAGCATCTAAAGGAACAAAACATGTAGTGTGACTGATACTTAAACACAACAATCAATAGAAATCCTTGGCTTTCTTTAGAGGTGTCAGCAACATGTTGGAGAAGCTTTTACTATTCTCATCCATGCTCATTTTTAGCCCTTGTTGTCCTTTGTGAACATGAATTGCTGAGGACCTGTGTTTTGCTGAATACATTACTAAATCCGTGCTAGAACTTGCAAGCATTCAAGAGGCAAAATGGGTTGAAAAATATGTTACCCTTGCTTTTACCAAGGCAAAGCAGCTGAAATTTTAAGGGGCTTTCAAGTACCCAGTGTTAGGACTTCACTCTTGCTGCACTGAATGTGGAATTGAAAGATGCAGCAAAAATTGCTAGTGGAAAACCCAGCTGCTTATCTTAAAATAAATAGTTACTTATGCTATGGGATATTTTCCATCTTCTATGGTGGCTAGAGAGCACTAAAGATGTAGTGAGCATTTTTCAGACAGTCTCTTACTCCTGTACCTGACCATGCAAAGAAGCCATTCAGTGGTATTGCCACCCATTCTGAAGTGCACAAGCCTTTTGCTGTTAGTAAGAGTTACAAGTATAGCTGGTGAGAAGAAAAGATGTTTAATGGTTGTAAAATGCATTGAATCTTCCTTTAAAAAGGAAAACAAAGTCCAGAGTTACCAATGACAACAATAAAGAATTAGAGAAGCTTATACTCCCATTTGGCAGTAGTTTCCCTTTGCAGAGCCGTATTAGCACGGCTGGAAGGTTTCCAGAGAGCACACAGGAGAGAGAAGTCTCTGTAGCTATGAGAGGTGTCACACCTTCTGCAATTCCTGTTATCACACTGCCTGACACAGCCTTTTGTGCTTGTCAGTCGAGCGATCCCCTTCCATGAAACCCAACTGTGAATCTCCCTAATACACTTCTGAAGTCAGGCTTGGCTCGGGCCCTTTTCAGTGCAGCAGGTTTCCTTTTCTGTGCTGCAAAACATGGGAAGTCTCCTTCTCTGGCACTGGAGGCTGCTGTGGGATCTCCGGTTAACATAATGAGCTTAGTTTGCTCCTGCTTTCTGGGTGTATCCGGTCACTTTGCCAAGACTTTTTGCATGACAAAGAGAGCATGGAATTATGTTGACACACGTGTTGGGAACGATGGAAGCCATTGTTTCCCGACCTAATGGTTGCCTGAGTAGCTGCTTGGCTTGTCTCCATAAAGCACATGATGCAGCTTAGAGGCACCCGCTCCCACCTTCCCTTCGCCATGCATCGTTTTAAAGATCAGATCAGAAAGCAAGACAAGAAACACAAGGAGCTTGCATTTAGTTCTATAGGGGTGCAATTTAAGAAATAATCACAATGTTAATTGACATTATTTTGTATCTCCTCTTTGCTCCTAAATAAATTATGGTGTGGATCTTGCTGGGGCTGATTTGGGATAGTTTTTCTTGAGATTGTGTTCTGATTTATTTCTGCTCATGGGACTTTGTGCTGCCAGTGGTGCTAAATCTGCTTCAGGGTGCAGGTTTTTGCTGACAGGTGTCTGCTCCCTTGCCTTTGTACTTCCCTGAAGTGAGAGCAGAAACATGAGAGGCACAGGGAGACAGCAGGATATGCTGGTTGTGGGACAGAGCCTGGCAGTGTGTGGAATGTACCTCCCTAACCAGGGCTGGGTGAAGTTTAAAGCCGGTTTTTGTGCAGTCCTTGTACCCCTAGGCTGCACTGTCCCCGTGGGGCAATGGCAAGGGCACATTCGACTGCCACAGTTGTCCCATAATGCAGGAGAGGCCAGGGTGTTCCCATGAGGGAGATTGCTCTGAACTGTCTTTTCTGTAAGGATGGCAGCAGCAGCTCAGAGCAGCAATACCCCTGTGCCCCTGCTCATTAGCACAGCAAAATCAGTGCTTCTCTCTCTCCTTCTGTAACTGGTGGATTTACTTGCTCGCTCTATCCAATGCATGTTTTCGTTGACAGTTATCTGCTCTTTAACCAGAAAATGAATATTTCCTGCCATTGAGCAGACCATAATGTTTTTCATCACAGCATGGCTTTATTCATTCCTTTCCAGTGGGAATGTATTATTATTTTTTTTTATTATAATCCCCTTTATGAATATTGCATATCACAAACCCAGTGCTAACCATGTCATTACTCTCTGATTTTAGAAAGGTTTTCAGCTCCAACACTTTAAAAGACTGTGATCTTTCCTTATACCTGTTGAATAACAGTGGAGACCTTTCATTTAAGCCTGATACAAAATCAACTAAAATGAGCAGAAGTTTTCCATCAACTTCTAGGATCATTTTATGAAGCAGTCACTCTTGAAAATACATTTTAGGAATGTTCAGTTCCAGAAGCTAAAATTATTGTATTAATCCTGAATCTGTGTTGGACTGCCATTAGTATAAACTAAATTTTGTAATCACCGCAGCATAAAAACAGTGGAGCATCATGTAGCCAAGCCATGCAGTTTGGATAGGAAGTAACTGTTTTGGAATTGCAGTAGACTGAAAGACAAACTTTAGTACTATATGGGCAAGTTACTGATTAAGAGTTGTGTAAAAAAGATAGCATTACCCTACAGAAGAATTGTGATTTCAGGGGAGTGAAGGAAGAGGGGTCCATTTTAGTATGTGTCAACTCTTGGGCCATATTATAAAGGGGTCATTTATTTTCCTTTCTTAGCTCTCATCTGCTCTACAATGTGCTCTTATTTCCTCCTCAGTTACAATTTTCTGTTGGTGCTGCTGAGGTTGTTTCTCCAAGACTGTAGTGCTGAGCTTTTATATGAGAACTATTGAGTGAAGTGGAGCAGAAACTGAAGCAGAACAAGTTCATTTCTTGCTCCACAGAACGAAATGTCCCAACTTTTCAGAGATTTTTTTTCCCCCTTCTCTTGTTGTGTCTGAACTGTGTTTCATAAATTCCCTTTGGAACATGAGAAACTTTTCACCAAATGAGTTTTAGTTGTGTGAGAAACATTGGTGGTGGTTAATTTTTTATTTTTTTTTATATTTTTGTCTGAATTTCAATCTCCGTAAGGAAATTGAGGACAAGGTATTTTGGGGATCACTTTTGAGTTTTTCTAGCTCTTTTTCATGCCAATATTGAGGAATCTTGTTAAAGAATTAGTGAAAATCACCATCTTAAGGTGCCCCAGGTGATGTATCCAAAAGCACCTGTTAGTATTGGAAACTTTGGCATGCAGTATTCAAATTCTTGCAGCAGTCAAGAAGCAGAGTTTTAAAATGGTTACTATTCCCTAAATCTGTAGCATCTCTTTTAAATAAAATCTCTGCAGCATGTTTCATGTCAATCTTTAAATGGTCCTCTTATATGCATTGTAAATATTGTCAGTATTAGACATTTTATAGAACACATTTTTTAATGATGTGCATTTTAAATCATGTGCATTTTGAGCACATGGGAGCACATGCTGTTTAATTTATGCATGGGCCTGAAACAGGGTTAGCTCCTAATCTGCAGCTTTCATGTCGAGGCCATAGAAAAGTCAGTTTTGTACTGGAGTTGGTAATTAATAGAGTAGGTGGAACGGTCATTTTAAAAACATAAGCCTTTGAGCAAAATTTTATAAAATGCACGAGGCTGATTAGGGCTTCTTATCAAGGAATGTTGTTCTCTGGTGTGTGTTAAAAGCAGACTACTTGGCTGGCATTTCATAAATCCCCGTGCAGTGCCTACCCCCTGTTCACCATGATTTCACCTGGATCGTAGAGTTCTAAATTGAACTGAGTAGGAAATTATTTTTCCAACCTTTTCTGAGATGGCAAGATTTCCAACCTTTTTTGCCATAAGATGAAAACAAGACTGTTTGACGTTTTTGTAAAACCTGAAAGAAGTGATAGACACGTGGTTACTTTGGATGCAAGTACTCTGGGTCAAGTTACCTTCTGAAGCATTAAAAAAGAGCATTTGAATGTGCATTTCTCTCATCTCAAATCATTGTCCTGATTTGTTTGGGGAATCCTTTTTCTTTCCCCTTTTCTTTCCCCTTTTCTTTCCCCTTCCTATGGATCTAAGGTGTCCTTCTGAACTCTCATCTGGTAAGTTTAGTACAAACTGTTAGAATGTCTAAAAATGTTTTGTTTTCAAGTATTTTTTAATGGAAGATCTCATGCAAAAAAAAAAGTTTCTAACCAGCCCTGTGAAGTTTGTGTGTTGATATATCAGATTAACAGTATTTAAGTATTTAAAATACTTCAAGAATCTGTACTGTATTTTAACAGACTGTGAAAGAATAAATGAGTACACCTGTTGCAGAACTATTTGGAAGACACAAGTTATTTCATCAGTTAAGAATGAAGTGTGAAGACACACTTCCCTCCCTGATATTTCCTTAAGGGATGTAACTTTGTGGCCTAATCACTGGTAAACCAACAGCATGTATCAACTAAGTGCAGTTACTAGTAATAAAACTTGCCTATCAGTCCTGAATATGTCACAGAGCAACAAAGGGAACAAGTTTTGTCTTTTGCAGTTTGAATCAAACTGAGCAATAAATTCATTGTTTTCTACTTATTTAGGGCTCAGTAGTACTGTTATGAGTGCTGGTGAGAAACATGCTCTGCAAGTGTATAGAAGTGTGAGGAGAGGTGGCAGAGTTTGACTTGGTTTTTCTCTGTGTAGTTGAATAAAATATGATAAACAAAACCAATGGGGAGCAGTGAGTAATATAGATTACAGCATGAATTGTCACTTAAGTAATCTCTCTTGGTGAAAATGTTCAAGGATTTGCAATATAAAGCCCTGGAACTCATCAGAAAACATGAAATATTAAATAAATCTTACATCCCTAAGAATTGCTGAAACCCCAGATGGAGCTTGGAGGGCCAAATTCGTAGTGCTGGCTCTGCCCACAGATGCCCGAGGTAAATTTACTCTGCCCAGTTTGTCTGCCTGGTGTTTGCTCGCATGAGAAACAGGGATATATCACTCCTTTATAAAGTGCTGTGGGTTTTGCCATTAAAAAAAAAAAGAGGTAAAAGTATTGTATTTCAGATTTACTTGCAGAAACATCCTTGAGCCAGAGCCGTTGCTGTTTTTCAAAGTACCCTTTCAAAAATCATGAGGAAATTAGGCATTGATATGCAGCACAAGCCCGGGGTGCTCAGAAGCTGGACCAACTTTGCTGAAGATATTTATTTCTTCAATCTAGTCAGAGTGTCAAGATTGTCATCCAATTTAAAATCCAGTTTGGGAAGTAATTTTGGGAAAAAGTGAGAATACTTTGCCTTTCTTTATGTACCACTGAGCTGCCTGACAGGAACTCTATTTTGAAACATTCAGGAATAAGCTTGACTTTCCAGAAGCCGTTTTCCTGAAAGCAGTTTATTATTTGTTTCTTGCAGATTCCCAGCCACATGTTTGAATTATATGGCATGTATTTCTAGATACAATGTTTATTTCTTTATTTTTAGGCCAATGCAGTTCCCTCATTTAAAAACATAATCAAAACCTCTACTAGAGCAGATGCAGTCTTTAATATGTGGCTCATAGCTGAGTTCACATTGTCACATATTTTATCAGTATGAAACATTTTTATTAACAGATTAACATATAAATCTATTCATAAATCACCTTCCAAAGCTGCACCTAAAACCTCTCACTCTCAGGCTAGAGGTTTAAAGCTATTCTGTAATAAAGGTTATATTGGCTGAACAAACTTTCTGATAAATTCAGCTTTTTATTCTTATGGTTTCAGGTTCCTAAATAAAATCTACTCTGTGAATACGCCCTTCTTTAAAAATAACAGGTCAGGAGCTAGATTGAAGCTTTCAGGTACAGATCTTCTTTCCAAAGATTTATCTAAGAGAGAGATTTCTACCTGGAGTGAGAGATGAGGGATGAAAGCAAGTCATGTCAGACTGGAGGTGACCATGTCTGAAGGCCACACTTGATCCTTCAAGGACACACTTCTCCCGCTCCTTACTGCTGGGAACTCTACTCATTAGCATGCGCTGGTGTGCACTATGGGGAACCAACCTGGTGCTGATGTTAGTCATCAGCTGAAATTCAGAGAGCAGAGAAAGCAAACCTCTTCTCATACTCCATAGTGTTGAGTGATTTCTGAACACAACACCCCCCTGTCTGAGAGAACCAAACTCAGGAGTCCATTTATAGCCAGCAAAGCCTTTAAGCCCAGGTTTTGCTTTAAATAAATGCTAGTTTTCCTCTGAGAATTCTCTGAGTTAAGAATGTGCTGCATGCTCTAGTGAGTGAGAATATGTTTCAATATGTGCATTCATAGCTCTGCTAAACTGGGTCAGAGTCCACTGCCTAGTAATGACCAATGTAATTGCCCTCTAAAGTGAGTACTGAGGCCTGGTATGGGAAGTTATTATATATGTATTTACCTATATTTTTTGTATATGTACCCATACACAGGAGGATCATATACACAAGGTAAAGCACGTAGAGGAGGTTCAGGAGCTATACCTGTTTGGTTTCATACTTTAGGCAGGACAGCCTTCTTGGAATCAGTGAAAACCATGAATCTGATTTGTATCCAGAGGGGAACTACCCTGTTGCACTCATGCAGTGAAGTGAGGTTTACATGGTGAATGTCAGCTGTAGATTCTCAGCCTGCCTTCCTGGGTAATTTGTTAGTTGTCATTTGTTCCTTCCCTGGCTCACCACACCTAAAAGCCAAAATTACTACAGGGGTTTTGGTCTTTGTCAGCAAACATTATGAGCAGGATTTAGAAACTGAGAATTTAATTAGCTGCTGAAGTCACTTACTGATAACAGTAGCATATTGGACTCCTTATTTGATAAAACCCTGTCAGGCATTCTATGTGTAGGGAATGAAGACTAATGCTCTTATTTCTTGCAGCTTACAGTCAGGACCATTAGACATCCTTTAGAAAGAGGAGGGAAAAAATGAAAAAAATTCCTTGGACTTCTCATTTCCTGTCACCAATGTTTGTTCAGTATCTTTGCAAAATATATTTTGGTTTGCCTGTTTAGCCCTTTTTTGTGTGATCTGCTTCCCACTCCACCAGCTCCAGGAGGCTCTGGGGGATTTCTCTGTGCTTATGCCCTGGCTGTCTGTGCCCTGCCCTGACACACACATTCATCTGTGGTTGCTGTCAAGCAATCCAGCCCTGCAGATGTTCCTGAGAGGCAAATCAGCCTCTTGTTGCAGACAACACTTTTTCTGAACCGACATTTATATAAACTGAGATTTATATAAAAATGTTCTGCTTTTTTATTATTACTTTAGGGATGTGGAATATTTTTAGGCAGGGGAGTGGTTTATTCTCTAGCTTTAAATGCTGGCTTATCGCGTGGCACAGAAAGCATTTCCTAATTGCTCCTGTCCCAATTAGGGCTCCCTGATATGATCATTAGTGAAGGCTCCAACACGGGCTGAATGCAGCACCTTCACTAAGAGCAGTCGATGTGTGAGCACTGAGTTTCACACAGCCAGCTCCTGCTTCCCGCTCTCCTGGGGAGGAGGTGACACCTCCTGCAGCGTAGCCGACGACTTTTTGCAGAGAGGCAGTTTTAGTGTTTTAGTAAGAGGCTTGTAAGCCTAAGTTGTTAACAAGACAACCCGACTGCATCAAAAAACAAAAATGAGAGTTTATTCCTCTTTGCCTGAAGCTACAGGTCTACTCAGGAATGGCAGAGGGGCAATAAAAGAATTAAGTATTTCCATTCTTGCATCTTTATGTTCCCCTGCGTAGGGATTTCAAGAGTACAAGAAAGGGCTATCTTAACACACACTTATGCATATTTTCTAAATACACACCACCAAACTATCTAACAACTCACAGCTATAGTTAAGTATCAACCAAGATATATTTTGTATTTTTTGTGAATTCACATAGTGCTTATCTATCTTAATTTTAACTTTATTAATAGAACCCTTCACTTGTATCATTCTGCAGAATATTAGCAGGCTTCTTCTCTCAGTTCACTGTTAGCCAAGGTTGTCTTGCAGATTCCATTGTTATCACTGAGGCCTCTGTCTTGGAAGCTGTTTCTGACTCCTTAGGCTGAAAACCTGCACAGGTTCCAACACTGCAGTGTTCCCTGCTCAGGAAGCCCGGGTTTGTTGTGGTGGAGGTGGTGAGTGCTGTTGGATCCTGGGCAGAGGTCCTGGCATCCTGCAGAGGCTGTGCTGAGGTTTGCTGCTGCCCAGGGCTGTGTGCTCAGGGAAGTGCTCTTCCTTCCTGGGATGCAGTGCCCTGACCCATCCCGTGCGGGAGCTGAGCTGCGTAGGCTGGGAAGTTGGAAGTAAGATGAGTCCTTAACACAAAGGAGCATACTGGGCCTCTTACAAGATGAATAATGGGAGTATATGGGCCAATTATTGCAAAAAAACCCAGCAGGTTGGTGGGTTCTTTTAAGGCTAAGAATACAGAAAAATATCTGCATTTTATTCTCAAAGCAATGCTTAAGAGAGATCTAAATGATTCACGTCCCTTGTACTGGCTCTCTGCACAGGATTAAGTTTTCCCTGACAGCATCCAGTCATTTATAATGAAAGCATTAAAAACAAAATCACCATTTATTGATTTGCATCTTTCTAAAAGTGCCTACAAATGACCTCATGTTTCCTCTAGAACCAACTATTCAGTTCTTAGAAAAAAATCAGAAACATTTTATAGTAAACACATTTCATGTCACTGTGTGCATTTCCCCCCCTAGATAAATAATCCTACTTTTCTCTGTTAGTAACAGTTCAGCTGGTATGTGTTTTATAGCTTCTTTTAAATGCAGCATTTCTGAATGACTACTACAAGGGGATTATTGGATCTACAGAGCAGAGTCACAGACATGGCCTGCACAGAGACCCAGCGCCAGGGAGTTGAGCTGGGGACAGTTTGCTCATCACTCCCACAGGACACTGATCCTGTCTCAGCATGGCAGGTGCAGCTGAATCCTTTGAAAGTCTCAAAGAGCTTTGGCCTCCAAGGTTTCACCTCCCTTCCCCTGGCTGAGCTCAAGGAAAGCACAACCCACATGCTAAGAGGACAGATGAGTAAACAGGCACAACCTTGACTAAGCCTAAGGCATCCCCAGCCACTGTGGCTGGAGAAGGATGGGAAGTTTGCAGGCTCAGTAACCTTTTTTTCAGGGCTAGAGGAGGAGGAGCAGCAAACCTCCAGCTAAACCAGACCAGGCAATAGCTGCTGTGGGTTGCCTGCTAATGGGTGGGCAGTGGGATGGGAAGGTTGGGTTGTACCACTGGAGGAGCATGAGAGAGTGTGGCTGTGAGGCATAAATGAGTTGCTGGGTGCCTCTGCAGCTTGAGCACTTAACAGGAACCATGATCTTAAGTTATTTTACTGCCACTGAAACTCTTCTTTCATCTAAAAGTTGCCACACTGTGGATATAGCTATCCAATACTACCAGTGAAATGACCAAGCAGGGACTAAGGTATTCTGATACAATGGAGTCAGAGGAGATACACAGAAAAATCACATATTTTTCTCTATTCTCTGCAATGACAGCTTGGGTAGCATGGACTGGCTGCCTTACTTGGAGACAGCTCTGAGGACATAAGGTGGTTTCCAGCCATCCCCTGTCTGAGCTTTCCTTTCTCCACGTGTGAAGCTGAGATAATGAATGACACTTTGTCCTTTTGAAATGCTTTGAAATGTGTGGCTTTCTGTTTAAGACCTAAGTGTTGTATGTGATGATATGCATTTGTAAATACAGGAAATTGGTCTTAACTGTGAGCCTACAAAATTGTTATATTCTGATTCATAGTAGGTATAAAATTATCAGTTGTTATCTTCACCTCTTCTTTCTATATAAGCAATTAGGCAATTTCAGCATGACCATGTGTTTAAAATAGACTCATTTTTCACTGCTTGTTTACTAAACATTTTGAATGTAAAACCTTTGAATGTAAAAATAGAGTAGTTGGGGTCTGCTAGGAGGAAAATGAAACATGATTATATCCCTTCAGATAAAAATACTTAGAATATGACTGAAACTATAAATTTGTTTTAAAAAAAGAGAACAGTTTGGCAGGAGTTTGGGGTAGGGTTCATAAATATATGTCCCTATAAGAAACACTTTTGTGTCAGGAATGTGGACCAAATTCCATACATTATTTTAATTCTTAATTATTCACTTCAAACAGGAGACAAAACATAGTCTTGAGAGTGTTTTAATTCCATATAAGTAAGGAAAAAGGAATAACAGGGCTACAGTCATTTGAATAGGCTGCAAGATTGCTCAGAAAGAAGTGATTTAAGCTTTATTAAGAATGGGGAAAAAAGTTCTTAAGTTAGCCTGGAAGTATTGTGACAAACTGCAGTTGCATACAGGGAAGAGATTTTGATGCATGGGGCAGAAAGGAATGATCAATGGTTCATAAATATAATAGTGGTAAACACAGTGACAGGAGAAAAAATGTGTGTAGCTAATATAATTGGTACAGATTTAGTAGCTTTTGCTGTGAGATCAGTTGTTGAGGATTTAAGAACAAGCAAAAAAAAAAAAAAAAAAAAGAAAAATAGTTTTTTCCAATGGAAGATAAATATGAAAGCTTTGAAAACCACCAAAAAGGAGTTAGACAGAAGAAGCACAAAGAAGTGCATTAATCCTGTTGTAGAATCATTTTGTATTCCCTCATCTTAATTATAAGGCATATTCTCAAAACTTATTTATGGAATCTTTGACCTTGATAGAGGTCAAATGCAAATGTGCTGGAGGGGAGGTGAGGGAAGAGCCAGGTGGACGGGGGAATGTAAGGACAGGACTCAAACTGTGGGAAATTGGAAAATAAATCCTGCGTTGGCAGGAGAGTGCAGACTGGAGAACTGAGCAGAGGGGCTGGGAGGAAGGAATAAAAGGCACTGCATCAGAACCATCTTTGCAGGAGAAGGAGCAAATAAATTTCTTGTTGAGATGAAGCTTGGCAGAGCTTACTACGGCATCAGGTGCTGACGTCTGGTGTTGGAAGAGAGGAGGCAGAAGCAAGGCAAACTGTGACAGACCAAGCAGGGAGTCTGAAGGCATCTGTTTCCCAGCCTTAGGAGGAAGATGGGTGGGTTGATGCTGCACACAGTGGTCAGGTTCTGGCTGCTGACCATGACTGTGTCCAGCTGGGCTGGGCAGAGGTGACAGTGGGGGTTAGAAGCAGTTGAACTTCTGGTGGTGGGTCAGGAGTGGCAGAGAGCCACCTTCCCTAACGTGGCAGTCCAGTTTTGATTTAAATTGTTGCACACTTCCATTGTGCAACAATGAACATAAGACTTAAGAAATATTTTTTGGATGCTCGATAAATCAACCCCATTTCGTTTTTCCCAAATTTACTCCGTATTCTTTTCTGAGACGAGCACTTGATTTACATCAATCAAGCGCTGAACTCAAGCATTGCATGTATTTCTGGGGATGTGATAGTATTTCAATTATGAAGTTTTTTATATTAAAAAAAAAAAAAGAGAGAGATATAGGTCCTTTTTAGCTTGTCATTTCCCCACTGACCATGGAAAAGTATTGCTGCATCTGTAGATAACTTTAGCCTGCTCAGAGCCTTCCAGTGTATTTAGGACTGGATGGATGTTGGCTTCACACTTAATTGGAAATGCTGGGTAGAGGAGTTGGAGGCAGCATACAGGGAATTCAACACTGTTGGTTCTTCAGTTTCTCTGTATTTAAGTGTTCCTTGCTGATGGAGCACAGATGGTCTTAGATTAAGGAAAATACATGCCAGAAACTGCAGGCTAGGCTCAGACTGGGGAGTTAAGCTTGACATGAAATAAGCAGAAGGCTGTAATTAGCTTATCAAGAGCTTTAGGCACCTGGTGGAGGAAAGCAGAGATGTAATACACAATGTAGCTGTAGAACAATAAAAAAACCCCAGAAATCTCTTTCATGAAACATGGAGGACTTTTCATTGCTAACTTTCTCTTCCAACATAGCCTGGTAACTTCTGAAAGGTCCAACTCATTCTTGGTTAGTAGTGATTTATCAAAAATGGCATTTTCTGACACTTTATGATGCTGAGTGCCAAACCCCATAGAAACCAGAGAGTCTAAAGGTCAGAATCTATGTGTGTTGCCAAAAACCTTCCTGGGAAGCTTACACCACACTTGCCTGTGCACCATGTGTACTCCCTGACTGCAAATATCAGTCATGTCTTTGCTCCCTCCTGTTCCTTCTGCCTCTTTTTTCACAGCCACATGTTGTTTCACCTCAGCCCTAGGATTTGGGCTTATTGGGGCAGAATTGCCATTTAATTTTAAACAGAAATTTAAGCAGAATGCAGCAGAGTAGTCCATGTGCCTCATGTGCTTCCACAGTATATGGCAAAATCATAGTAGGAACGGGATTGGAATCTTTTTTCTAAGTGTGCTAAACAAATGGAAATTCAGGTGTAAATCTGCTGAACTGAATAAGGAAAAAAACCAAAGACTTCTTTTTATCTGGGAGTTTAGAGGTTTTTTGCTCATATTATTGGAGCTCAAAAGCTATTATTTTATATTGGGGAAGAGCAAGAGGGAGAGTCTGGTTTCACTTAAGTTCCCATGGTACAAGCAGGCTCAGTCAGGATCTCTGTTTTCAGCCTGCCTTGCAGAACTTTCCCAGTCTCTCCAGCTTGCAGAAAACCAACCTTCGCTCATTAAAGTAATCTCAGAGCTTTCGTTTGGTCTCAGTAATGCAGCTTTCACTTAATTAAAGATTTCCAGTGCCTTTTTTTTTTTTTGCTTTTGGTTGTAGTACACCAAGCTTAAGTGCACAACCAGAAAAGAATGTTAATAGGATAAATTAAATCACATTTATTTGCTTAATTGTGCACTTCTCCCTTTATTTTTTTAAGCCAAAACAGAACTCAAACCATGCTCAACCTCTTACACAATTTTAATGAGAATATATTGCAGTGTTTGTCATCGGAAGGAGTATTAGCACCCCCAATGCCATAGATGTGATTTCCCTAAGGAAAGACAGAAGGCACAGAACAGTGAAAATGTCGTCTTAGTTCTCTATTAGTCTGTCTAATGCTGCAGGATGTGATGATTTTGATTCCTGAATCGCAGCCTAATTGTTGGGAGAATCAGATCCAAATTGGACAGTTCCTCAAGCTTATTTTAGCTCTTTCTCAAAGCAAACAAATAAATGCTGAGCAAGTATATTCAATGAGGTAACCTGGAGAGGAATAAAGAATGCAAGACTTCCCCACTTTAGAAGGCTGATAATACACAGAGGTTTCACATGTGCTTCACTGATTATGTTTTGGATTTGAAGCATATATGGAAAGATTGTTTTTCATAGCTGAACCCATAATGTGAGTGCACAGAAGTGCACTCCATTCACTGTAGGATTTCTCCAGAAGCAGAGGGGGAGGGAATGCAAAAATGTATGGTGGAGATCCCTTAACATCTCTCCATAGCAGTGAGCTTCAAAGAGGCACAATGGCAAGGAAACCCAGAGCTGGAAAATGAAGGAGAACAAAATCGCTTTGCTTGATGCAGAAATACAAAGGAGACTATAACCATGGTAAATTGATTTTGTACTGAATATGGGCTGGTCCATTGGAAGGGTTTTTGAACCCCCTACTCCAGAAATCATTGTGCAAAACAGTAAGAGGAGCCTGCTTAGAAGTCTTGTCACATCTATCAGCAGAGGCCACAAAGAGGAAGGAGGGATTTAGTTCTGAATGGCGGCTCTGCCAAGCAACATAAAGGCGTGGAGATGGACATCTTTTGGCGGTAGAGGAGCCTCAGAGGAAGAATTGCCTTCACTGTATCAAGGGAAACCATTGCTGTGACTCCATTTGTTGGCTCACTTCTTACAAATAGCTTGTTGTACCTTGTTTGTAGCAACTGAAGAAAAGAAACCCCACAACAAAAACTATTCTTTACAGAATAAACAGTGCTGGTGGTGTGAGAAATAGTGCTGTGTGGTGCCCACCTGGCCAGTGACAACAGCACCTGCATATGCATCAGCTCGATACTTGTATTCCTGACCTGTGCTTGACTGCAGTGAAGCTTTGCTTTCATCATTTCCCCCTCAGTATATTTTAACCTCTTTATTTGGTTATTTTATTGATTTAACATATAGTGTTATGTCTCTGTAATCTCCAGTGCATTTTGTAAATGTTTGTTGTCATAAACTATAAACTGAATGTGACATGGCAAGAAACCAAATTCTGCTGTGGCTGTTAATTATCCAGTGTGCTTAAAGTCTCATCTCAGTTTCTGTATGCTTTTGTTCTTCACTACTAGAAAACACATAAGTCATCCATCCCTAACATCTCCTGTGGTGTTCTCCAGTTCTGGATCTTGTCATTCATTCTAAATCAGCTATAGGTGAAAGCTTTAAGGTCTTATTTCACTAGCATGCCAAATATCCCAGTTAACTAAGACTGTCAGTTTATATTTGGTCCCATCCATGCTTTTTCCATGCTTAAAAGCAATAGAAACATCCAACTGATTAATTTGTTTTCAAAAAGAAAAGATATGCATTTCCATATAGAACATGCAAATAAATCATTGCACTGTTAAGCACTTTCAAGAAAAATGAAGTAGATCACCATCAAAAAGAAATCATTGTCACAGACTGACATTTTTCTTTTCATAGAATGATAAAATACAAACACTAGATAGTAGAAACAGAAATGCAGTGCCATCTTTATCTCTCTTCTTCAAGCTATATCTTTCTTCCAAAGTATCGTGTTGGCGTGTTCAATAACATTGCTGTGTAAATATGTAGCTGTCAAAGCTCAGCATCAAGTCACAGCAGAATTTGTACTCCTTCTTTCTTTATCATTATTGACAGCACTGCATTCCATTATCTTTGTACCCTTACACTGATTCCCTCACTTTGGACATATCTTTGTGGCATTGCTTGTATTAATTTTAAGGGTCTTTCACCAACCTGCTGATCACTTCCAGTGAGAAGTTTACCCCTGAAGCCAACACCTCTCTTCCCTTAGGTTAATGTGCCTTATCCCCTTGCTTTCTCCTGTGTGTCCCCTTCGTGCCTCAGAAGAGCCCATCCCATATATACTACAACTCGTCTGTTTATACAGACCTCACAATGAGTTATGTGGCTGGTGTGCCATGACCTTTCCCTTTTTTGTGGTTATGCTCTGTTGTCTCCCTGTGCTCTTCCATCCACTGCTGCCTGATGCATGATATATTACTGCACTTTACTTAAAATGCATTTTGGCAAGGCTATACCTACATGGGCTTGCACAGGGAGTCCTGGGCTAATGCTGGGGACACATGGGTGCTATGAGAACTGCAAATTTGGGTGACAAAGTTCTGTTATGTAAAAAAGCTGAAATTCTCCTCTGTATGGAATTCAGCATTAAGTTACAGATGTTTTAGGCCAGGGTTACTGGAATTATACTTAAAGGAGCGGCAAGTCAATCTGCTTGCTTCAGATATGAATTTTGAGAGCACCTTCTCAAGGCTGAGCCAGCTGCTCCATTTTAATATGTTCTTTGTACACTAAAATTCCCAAAGAACTGAAAAAAAGTTGTAACCCAGATGTGGCTGTTGTTTATCTTAAGAACACCTTTTTGGTTTTAGTAATTGGTGTCAAACATTCTTGCCTAAAGCTTTAGACAATTGTTTTTAATTATAAAACCTTGTCCTTGTACAGTGGTTCCATTTGGATACACTGTAGAAACTGTGATCTGTTAAGCCTCATACAATGCTCCTTTCAGATATGGGAACACATGGTCTGGACTTGGAAATTCCTACCTGACACTGCAGAGAGAGTGGAGTGTCAGATTTACAGACCTTATGTTGTTTAATGAAATCTCCTGCAGCATGAGTGGAAGTTGAAGGCACCACAAATCAAATTTCTTTTTATGCGTGAGACTGTGCCGTGCCCCAAGATGTCAGAAAAGAAGAAGACAAGATGTGCAGTGTCTTGCCCATTATTCTAATCTCTAAACCCTCTCCCTCACATACCACCAACCCAGTGGATATATTTTGTGACACTAGCAAAAAATTACTGTCTAAGAACTCACTTGTGCTAAACAGGAAAGTTTTTAGTCCTCGTAAGAGCAAAGGTCAGTGCTCATCTCTGCCTCTGACATGTTTGGTGGCTTTTCCTAGTAGCTGACCTCTCTGCTTTTGGTTTTCCATTCTTCCCATGGGCCTGTCTTTCCTGTTTAGCTTGTAAGTGCTCTCAGGCAGAACTTCTCTCCCACAGCATGTTTGTATATTGCCTAGAAATATGGGGTCACAATCTCAGTTCACTCTTCTATGTGCTTCTGTAATAGAATTAAACAACAAGGGATTCTGAAGCTGTGAAAGAGAGAAAATCAGTAGCAATGACCATCAAAGAGTAATTCACAGCAGCTAAAAACTTTTCCTGAAAAACTAACATTTGCAGTGGAGAACAGATTGTGTTTGTAGGCACAGACAGCCAACCGTGGTACAGGAGCTTACCCACCTGCTGCAGAGCTGTGGTGCTGGGATGTGCTCTCTGCACAGGAGGAAAACTGAAGCAGGGCAGGTTACCAGGTTTCAGCTGATGTACAGTACCTCATTTGGACTGGGATAACTTGACCAAAAAGGTAGAGGTCCCATACCTGGAGTCTAAGGCCCTGTTCTGACTGGTGTTAAAGTGATGCTCTATCTGGGTGCACCTACAGTCTGAAAATATAAGGTGGGAGGGCAGACTCTACACTACATCAGTGAGTCCTCAGAATGAAACCAATGAAGACAACATGGTCAATCTTCCTGGAAGCTCCTCGTTGTCTATTGTGTGCTGATGTACACCATTTTTGTATATATTTTTGTGTGCAACAGATGATCCAGGGCACAGGAATGTGACTCAGACTATTGCATTTCTCTTTGTAAGGGTGTGACAAGAGTCCATGAGGTACAGGAACATGAATAGTCAAATATGGTGTTTGGAACTGAGTTAAATATCCATTCTTAAAATGAGAAAGTCCTTCTTTCCAATGAATTATTCCATCCTTACTATGCCAGTACATAGCATCCACTTCTGCTCTGGCTTGAACAGAATGGGCAATTTTTTCAGCACCCAATAAATTCCAGGCCAAAAGCAGTCCCTGTTTAGTAAGATGCTGACTTCTGTTTAAAGAGAAAAGGTGTGATTCAGAGATTAAGGTTATGGGAACTGAAACTCACTGATGGATTTGTTTGTTTGTTTGCCAACCTCTATATTCTAAGTGTTACATTTGAGGTGTTCCCCAGCTGAATTACTGTCCATTCACTCTAGATGAGCCATGTGACTGGGCCAGTCTGTTGATAGACATTGTGAGTGCTTAGTTGAAATGGAGCAAACTGCTTGAGTTTTACCATATTTTGAAGGATCTGAAATCACTTAAGGGAAATCAATTAATAATTTGATAACACACAATGCAATTCCTTTTATCCAAGCCCCCTCCTCTCCCCACAATGAATTGACTCCATTCCATGATCATTCCTCATACCTGTCACTGCACGCAGCAGTGACTGCAATTTGTATGCTGCAGTATGAAGCAGAACTAATTACTGAAGCTTGGCATCCCATTCTTTGGTATTAGTTATCTTTTTATCAGACATGCTTATCACAGTTTTAATAAATTACCAGTGTTGGAGCTTCAGAAATGGCCTCTCATGTATTAAGCTACTGTGCTTTATTAATAAGAAGTTAGATTTCCGTAAGTTATTATTTATGGAGCACTGTAAATGTGCCTTGTCCTCAAGAGACAAAAGTCAATACTTCTAAAAGAGAATTTAACTTTCCACTCTTAGACTAAGGCAGCAAGTCTTTATAGAGTAGTCCTGTAGAACTAAATAGGGGAGAAAGTAAAGAGGGTAAAGTGCTGTAGAAATGTTTTCACTGTAAACATCGTAGAAAACAAAGAATCTCTTTATGGATTTTTCTGCATCCAACTTATAGAACTTCTTTGAAAGATTTTTTCTTCTAAGTGCTGTAAGACCTGGAACTTACCAATTTCTTTTAAATGCTGTAGAGTTTTCCCAGAGGAGGGTAGGTCTATGCTGGTGCTATGTTATGTAGACACTGCAGAGTGTATAGATTTGTGAAATGGATTTGTCATTATCAGTAAGAATCTATGGGTGATATTTTAGAGGTCTGAAATTTGTTCATCAATACAAATGAAAAGATTGAGGCTGACATCTTGCAGGGGAATGAACTGGCCTCTGAGCATCCTCTGTGTGAAGGACTTGGTCTGTAGACCACTGCCACCTTAAGTATGTGGTTAAGCTAACCTGGTCCAGTAGGGTATGTAAATATGTGGTTTATTTCCATTAAAGTTGACAGATTTTAAAAGCAGAGGAGAAGCATAGTCCCTTCATGTTCCTCTCTCCCCAGACTTGCATAAGAGTTTCCATACCTTGCTGAAACAACCTGATCCAAAAAGATTTTGTAAATGTAAGTAAGAAATGCAGAGATTTTTTTGCCTGCATGTGGAGTCCAGGAAGCTGCTTTTAAAGCAAGCCTTTTTTTTATTCCAGAGCTACATTTCTCTCAGCATACCAGTGCCTTGTACAGTTACTGGAAAGGGAGATGTAAATAAACACACACGGAAAGAAATGACTCTGCCAGCTCAGGTCTCCAGTGCACAGTAGCTGTCACATCACAGCACCTCCTGCCCTCCTTCCTCATGCATAACTCAGCAAAGGGTGATGTGACTGGCAGATGTGACTCTGCTCGGGGTGCCCAGCGCAGCACAAGTGGAGGACCAAAATCACCTCCTATTCCGTGGGCAGATTGAGAAGTCTCCTGTGAGCACTGCAGAGGGTTGATGGAAGTGGACGCTCCTGCTGTCAGCAATCCCTGCTGACCTGAGCCTGGGACGCGAGGTGCTGCTTTTACTTCTGCTTCTGCTGACAGCAGCAGAAACCTAAGGAACACAGTACCTTCTAGAAAATACTGGTTGGGTTAGGATTTTTTTCACTAAGCCTGTACTTGAGGGTTTTTTTAATCTTCTTTCAAACATACACAATGTATATTCTGGTATTACACTTTTTTTCTCCTAATAGGAGGGAACAACATGATTGTGGGTCCGTCTGCAGGCATGCAAGGCTTCCAGTGGTTTTCTTGGAGCACTTATTTAATGGAAGTGAGATTGGTAACAGACGGATAGGTTTGTAATAAAAGACCTTATAAATTAAAAATGGGTTTTATTTACCTGATAAATATGCATGTAACATATTCTCTTCCCGTCTTAACTTCCCAGTTTTAAAGCAATGTTGTGGTTTTGCACAAAAACTTACAACCTCTGTTGTGTCCGTACAGTGAAGGGATTAATGTGTGATTAACCTATTAAATTCATATGTGGTGTTTGAAGTAATTATAAATTCCTGGCCTGAAGGCAAAAGCTAGTCTATAGAATTCTATGAGATTTCCACATCAACAGTTGAGGATGCACATAACTATTGATAACAGGACTCGCTAGTGACAGGCAGGTACTTTGGGTAACAACACTGGGATGTGAGGGTAATTAAATAAATGTATCTAGAAAGCTTCTCTCAGCAGTGCGTGCTGAATAACTGCTTTGACAGCATATGATGAGATAGAATTTCTAGAGCCCTGTTGATCTGCAGTATGAACTGCAAGCAAACCATGATACTCATAATTTGTTTGGAGAGATATTAACTTATTCTTTCTGTGTCTCGGTGTGACATTTGAATATTCAGATACGCACTGAGCTAATTGGCCCATTTCAGTTAATTTCTAGTCAGGCAATGTTGCATGAGGTACGTGTAGTTGTACACACAACTGCTCCTCTGTGATTGTCTCCTGCATGCAGCTTCCTAAAGTATGCAGAAATAATACACCAACACCACCTATATTTTTTTTTAATACTTCATTTATTTAAGAAAATCTGCCAGCAGAGAACTCAAGAAATGGAAAAGTGAAGAACCAGGTGTCTATGCAAATAGGCTAAAGGAAGGCATGTTTTATTGCATTTTCATTTCAGGGACAAAGCTGCAAGTCCCCTTGTGTCTGTCTGCACAGGTGGCTGGGCACTCCTGCTCGTGGTCTGCACGGCTCTTGTCTTACACAGCGGTGGCAGCCCTGAGCTGGCTGTTCCATTCATATGGCCTATGAATGTGGTATTTCCCATCCTGCAGGTGGGCCATGTAGTTATAGAGGAGGTCCTCAGAGTGGCTGGGAACACTGTTAGAAACTGCATTTCCTCTGGACATGCATGAGTGAAGAGGTGCTGGAGAGTTTGTAAGGAGGTAGCATGAGGACCTGGAGTGCTCTAGAACGTAAGAGGAC
Source organism: Formicarius rufipectus (assembly GCA_013399695.1). NCBI lineage: Eukaryota > Metazoa > Chordata > Aves > Passeriformes > Formicariidae > Formicarius > Formicarius rufipectus. The sequence continues at coordinate 2,992,909 of VXAU01001099.1, read as the reverse complement.
ATTGCTGACACCCTGACACCCTAAAAAATGTTAACTTGGTTGCTTAAGCACATAGCAAGCAAGTACATACTTGAAGAAAGTACATACTGTCCTGTATTTGTAGGTAGCCTTGCTCCAGGTTTATCACATCATCATCCAGGCTTTGTTTCCATGACCCATGCCATAAAAGTTGTCCAGAGATATCTACTGCTTTTGACTGACATGTGGAGGTATAAAAATAATCCCAGATGCATTTTCTGGGACTGGTGAACTTAAAAGTCTCAGACAACTGAGAAAATTAATCATAAATTCAGGATGATGACCCAAAATCTTCTGGTGGCTATAGTTTGTACCTCATCCAAATGTGCAGAGGCAGTTTCAATAGTATTAAAAGAACAAAAAAAAAAAGGTTTATTGAGGGAGGCAAAAGTACAAAGCATCTCCTACAGTGCTATGGTGTTATGCAACTGTTAAGTAGGTCTCTGCCTCACTGAGAAATGTATGGGTACATACAGGTGCACTCCAGAAGAGAGATCTTTCTGAAAGTTTCTCTGTCAAATGTCCAGGATGCAGTTTGATACTGGGGCAAAATGAATCTAAGGCAGAGGAAGAAGATGGGTTCATCTGTGGAGTAGGGGCTTGGGGTGGACATACCAGTGAGAGGACGTGGAACACCAGCATTACACAGGGAATTTGCACAGAGGAGCCCAAGGCAGCAGAGATGATGAGGGTGGGACATTTTGATCTGAAAAGACAGCTGATCAGTCAAGCAAAGAAACCAAACAGTGCTGGATAGCTCATGTGAAACCCCCAAGCTCAGAGGTCTGAGCCTGCCCAGGACCTCTTACCAGGTCCAACCCAAAGGCCCTGATCACAGATGTGTGTGGGCTCCTGGGAGCTCAGCACAAGGACTTGTCTAGGCTGTAGGTCAGAGGAATTTGCAGTACAAATATTTAAATGCACATTAACTGCTTGGCTTTTCAATTATACTTTTATTATTTTCAAGATGTTCTGCTTCGCAGGGTCATGAATATTTTCTTTGAGTCACTAGAGGTCATTGGAGTTACTCAGCCCTCAAACTAACTCCTCCCTGTCCTGCCAAAGACATGTGTGGGACTTGTAAAACATGCTCTATATTGCCATATTGCTTAATTATCCTCTTAGCTCTAATGAAGTGCACCCTGACTAATGGTGCAGTCACAAACAACATGTTCCTATAATTTGGGCCATCACCAAGATCTTCTGTTATCACTAGACTCATCAAGGTAGTGCTTCAGAAAGCTGAAGGGCAGTGTGTTTAATAAAAGAGAACATTTAGGCACATCAGAACATAGCTGGAGGAGAGCAGTGCTCTGACTTGAGCTGTATTTGCCACATGCCTTGGAAGTTCTGCAGTGCAGGTGTCTGGCAGGAAGAGCTGGGTGTCCTCTGGGAGGCCAAATTCTTCTCTGTTGCACTGCTGCAGTCCCAGAAGGCCCAGAGTATTTGCAGAGAAGAATTGGTTGATTTCATCCTGCCAGGCACTGTTAAGGTAAACTGGGCTGTATAATGGAAAGTGCTCTGTCTCTGGTTTTGGAATGGGAAGAAGGCCACCTAATACATGACCTCTTTTCTGGCTTTTTTATTTTATTTTTTTAATTACTAATGTCAGAAACTTGGTCCAAGGTGCAAGGATACTGTGGCTCGATGAATACGGGCTAGAGCTGCTGTGCAGTTGTGTTGCAGATGTCAAGGGCTCCTGGGAGTCAACACTCAAAATTTCTTGCTCTCTATGATGGCTTACTATGTGAGCTCTCCTATCCAGTGACATATCTCAGGATATGGCTTAATGATCCTTTCCAGCAAGAATTTGTCCCAGCTCTCCTGAAAACACTTCTGAGGCACAAGGTTTTGGACTTTAGTCTGGCTTGGGCTTCAGTACATGGGAAATATTTCCCCGGTGACTCCCAGGGAAAGATCTGTGCTCTTCCCTTCTCCAAGCAGATCTTTGCCTGTGCTCCTAAAGTCTTACATGAAGCCAAATGGAACAAAGCTGTATATAAACGCATTTCCTGGGTGGTGGCATTCCTTGTAGTTCTGAATAAGCATCTTGGTGGATCTGAGTTGGGAGTAGGAAAATTCATCCTCTCTTCTCAGTGGTTTCCCAACTTTCTCCTGCAAAAAAGCTGGATTTATCATATGTCAAGGGGACAGTTTCTATGGAAGCTCAGGTTTAAAAAAAATGTCTTGGCTGCAGTGAGTAGGTTCAAGAAGAGTTCAGATCCGGACCGAACTTTGAAGCCATTTCCTTTGTTGGTAATGGACCGAGGAAAATAAAGAAAACCTGGCTCTGTTCAGAGAGCTTTGGATCTGTATCTGAACTTTGTGAGCCTGGCCTTTCCTTATGTAACAGAGCTATTTTTCTTGTACTCAGAATGATGCATTATGTATAGTATAGATGTTTATATGTTTTTTCACCTCCAGCTAACTTTACCTGCTTGAATTTGTTAGGACTATTTTTAAAAAGTGCTGAAGGGAGGAAAATTGGGGAGGGTACTGAATGGCTGTGTATGTTGCTGAATATTTTAATCCAAAAGTTCTCTCTAATGCAGCTTTTTCTGGTCTTGACTTTTCTTGTGAAGGAAGGGACCTCTTTGCTGCAAAGCAGTCAGTCAGAGCCCACTGGGGACCCCACACATTCTCAGTCCCCAGTCAGTAGTGGCCTCAACCCTGATGTGTTTTGCTCCATCTCAGGATCTGACCCCACTTGTCTGGCATCACAAATCACCATCAACCTTTGTCCCCACTTCCCCACCTCCCAGTTGTTTTATCCATCCTGCTTTGCTGCAAGGTTACTAAGAAGGTCATTATCTTGGGGATAAATTTAAGAAAACCAACAGATTCAGAACTGCTGGACTTTGCTGTGGGCACCTTTTCATTTTGGTGATGAAAGCTGGTGGTTTTATACAGCACTGTCCTCTTTGAAAAGAAGGTGATGACTTGATGTGTGGGGTTCATGTCTTGGACCTTCCAGCTGAATGATGATCAGAAATTGTATTTACATGTAAATTAAAGTCTGTCCTCTGTGAACATTCCTGTTGCTTCTGCTTCTGGACTTCTCATCTATTTATCATTTGTGTGCACTGTGAGCACAGTGGGAGCGAGATATATGTTTACTGTCACAATGCTGCTTTTAAATTGGGCTGTGTAAATTGGCTGGAGATGCTTGCTCTTGTTTTGGGAGTCTCCAGACATGGTAGCTGGTGGCATTGTCATGTGACTTGTGCATTTTGGTTTTTCAGGCAACAGCATGGGGTTCAGATGAAGACACCAGGAGGTCCTGTCAAAGTAAAGGGAAAACAGAGGTAAATTTTTCTTGGTACAATGATGTTATGGGTAAATGTATTTGCAACATGTGAAAGCCACACAGGGAGCATCTGACACCAGCTTGAGCCTGTAAATTTGCAGGAGTTCAGCTCTACCACCACATGTGTATAAGCATCATCGAGCAAGCCATTTCAAACGCCCCCTGTCCAAGTCATTACACTTGCTCTGCATGAAATTTAAAGGTGATTTCGCTGCTGGAGAGGACACAATTTGTGACACATCAAGGAGCGGAGTGGTGGCAAGCCAGGGGTAGTATCTTGCAGTGGGGTCTGAGGCCGGGCAGACTGGCTTAGTCTGGGTGCTCAGCAGTGACCCACTGGCATTCAGTGCATGTTTGCAGCTACAGTCCATCGTCACACAATTCATGTGAGAACTGAATCTGCTCACACACTGCAATCTGTTCAGCTGGAATAACACAGTGCTGCTTCAGAGGTAGGTGCAGTCTGCTAAGCTGCAGTTTGAAGTAAGAATTCCTTGAACAAACATGTGCTGTCCCAGAAGTTCAGAGTTCACAGGCGTTTCTGATCTGACCACGGGGCCCTTCTGCCCCTCTTCTGAGAAGCTAAAACAAAGGCATCTGTCTAAAAGCAGGAAATGCTTTGATTTTTCAAATGTGATCTTTGTACTCTTCAAAAATCTTCAGGTCTCAAGGGTGACACCTGCAAGGGTGTCCTGTTGTCCTTAATATTACACTGCATAGAGTTCTTAGTCCAAAACAAAGGAGCTGGACAAAGGATAAGCACAATCTTTGTTTTAACATGAACAGTCAAGCAGAGAGTGATTGTGTGGCTGGCCCAAAATGATGGAATCTGCCAAGTTCCAATTTGCTGCTTTAAACACAGGATTATCTGGTCTTCCAGTGACCATATTAATTTTATATAATAAACTTGATGTGATTACTGTATTAAATTGTACATACACCAAAAAAATAAGCTAGTTTGGATTTTGCCAGATAGGCAACAATCTGCTTTGTGTAGCTGTGGAGAACAGGAGTATGGGTATCCTAAAACATCTGTTAGAGTTTCATGTAGAATCTACATTATGCAGGAAAACACCATGGAGGCAAAATGGGTTGGGTTAGGCCAACACAAAACATGGCCAGTCACAAGAAGAAGAAGTAGGACAAAATTAAAGAACTCCAAAACCCAGGACAACAGGAATTTTTTAATTTGTGGTCTTCATATTTTAAATGTGCAAAGGAAGTATTTTCCTCTTTTCTTCCATTGTAAAGTCTGTGAGATTTAAGTTGTATCCTGTTGCTCATGGAAATTTTGATTTTATAACCCAGAATTATTTCATCAATGTCTGGATAAAGCCATGCATTTGACTGAACAAATTCTAGGATAATTTCAATTTATCTTTGTTACTGTCTTGCCAAAAGCAAGCAATGGTCTGAGTATCTTCACTGCTGCCTCCTCACACTGCAAAGAGTCTGCCAAAAATTTCAGAAGGATAATGCTCTGAACAGCTGATTTTATGCTGTGTATGATACAGAGCTTGGAACTGTTTGGAGGGTGCAGTGACCATGAGTGAAGTTCTGAGGAACCATAATTAAACAGACTGCTAGACCCTTCTTGACATACAGTTAGTGGCAAACAGAGTTGTTGACTAAGAGTCTGACAAGAAGGCAAGAAGCTACAAAGGCAGAACAATTCTGCAGTAGCTAAGCAAACACAGATCTCTCAGGTCGTTATCTACTCTAACTTGTGTGTCCACAGCTGAGTCCCTCTTGGAGCAACTCCACAGGTTCATTGTTTGTTACACTGCAGAGAAATGACTCAGCACTAGCCCAAAAATACTGAGTTGAGTCTAGGCAGCTGGGGAAGTTCTGTACTTCAACTAAAAAGTCCAGCTTTGCCCTTCTCTGGGTACATGAGGCAAAAATGTGAACATTTCTGATTCTGCTGTGCCATGGTGGTACAAGATGCAGAGTTCCATCTGCCTCAGCAATGCTTTGTCAAAACTTGACTAATGGCAGATGATTTGATGATAAGTATGTTATGGACTGTCAGGCACTTAGGTATGTGGTGATAGAAGCTAGAAATAAGGAGGACCTTTGGCTCTTACATTAATTCACGGTGTAGTTTCCAGAAGTTATATGACTGGTTCATTTTCCTCACCCATTTAATAATGTATGTGTTTTCAGGTGAGGCTTTCAAAACCACCTAGTTTATTAAAATGCCTTTTCTCCCTTCATTCTTGTGCCTTTTGTGCACCTAAATCAGATTCCTTTTGCATCTTAGAAAATCTCTTCTTAAAATCCTTGGAGCTGTACCATAAGAAGTGCAAGAATAACAGCCACAAAATTCATATCAGAGAAGTGTAATTATTATGGCATGATGGTCACTCCACATTTCAGTATCTATTTTCCAGAGGAAAGGCAGGTGAAAAATCTGGGTCCCAGAGTTAAGGTTAGAAGGTACCATTTCTTCTGGCATGTTCTATAGCTCTGGCCATAAACCTCACTTGCTTATTCCTCAATTGAGCTCAGTAACAGCTTTTTTGAAGAAGGCAGAAAGTTTTGCACTGAACACATGAAGCAGATGGGCTGACAGTGCTTTGCTGGCTTGTTCTAATGGCAGATCCCCTTCCCTGTTAACAACATGTACTTTAATTTCTCTTTGGATCTGCCTTCAGTTTTGAGAGGCTGGACCTCATTTTGTCCTTCTCTGTTAGATTAAAGAGCCCTTTGGTTACCAGTATTTATTTTTTACAGAGGTATTTATATTTGTCAATTCAGTACTCAGGCTTTTTGAAAATGTAAAATGATTAGTACTCCAAGCCTCTAAGTAATTTTTGTCCTGCCCTTGATTAGTTTTTCTCTATTTTTCTTTTCTCCATTTTCTCACCTGTATTCTTGTGTCAATCTCTCTAATAGCTGAGTGTGCTTAAAACAGCCTCTCACCTTCCTCTGTTCGTATGCATGGCAGTTTTGTAAGCTCTTCTGCCACAGGAGATCATGCAGAATTGACTGGCCACTGTGACCACTAAATCCTTTTCACAGTTGCTACTCCTGGGATGTAATCTCCATGTTTATACATAAAGCCCTATTGTTCCCTTTAATGCATAATATATTACAAAAATGTATCTTGTTTGCTGGATTCAGCTCACCAACCATCCTGGCATATATCACCAAATATAGAGAAAGACATTGACCTCACTGGTAATTATGATTTTTGTAATCTTTGGGTTATCCACAAATGTTATTTAAGAAAAATGTTGATATTGGGCTGGTATCATCCCAGCTGGGGCTCTGCTAGAACAGCAAGTTTATGAGTGATTTCACTTTGAGGACTGTTTTCATCCCAGTAATTTATTAGATTTTAATCCCTTAATGTATAAATTCCTGAAACGGATTTTAAAATTAACTCTCTGCAATATATCATGCTGTATTAAAACAAACACCTTGTAAATGTCTCTTTAATTTATGTTATTTTTATCAACTAAAACTTGTGGTTTCTTCAAAGAGGTGTACATGCTTTACTTTCCATGTCTCTGGAGATCCATGCTGGTTTCCATAAGTAATCATTCTTATTTTTGCAGCATTTATAAAATCTATCATGAACAGCACCTTTGAATTGTCCCCTGGAAAACATCCACATTACTGAGAGACAGCGCAGAGAACAAAGTCAGTGTTACACTGCCCTTTTTTGTGTCTTCCAAATGAAATCATCCAGAGGTTGCAGTTAAAATGAGTGATGGGTAGAGCAGAAGAGGAAGAGGTGTATTTAATTTCATTAGGAGTTGCTCAGCTCCCGGTTTGTAATTGGTTTGCCTCTGCATAACAGTCCACATCCACCACATCTGAGGAATTTTGCCTGACATGGAAAGTTGTGGCTTTTTAACAGGAGAACGTTGGTCTTTCTTTTGTCTAAGCACCAAATTATTTGTTAACTTTCCAAAAGCAGCACAACATCATTTTAAAATATGGATAGAAACCATCTGTGACAATGACAGCGAAAAATGGCAGCTCTTACATGCTCCCCTAAGAGCTTTGTGTAGCCAGGAGGAAGATAACGCACTAATAACACTTCTGGAGCAGCAAAGAAATGAGAGAAATATCTGGTAGGCATCCAGCATTTGTCCTCCTGTGTTGCCAGTATAGCTTCCTTCTTTTTTTGTATGATGTCCTGATGTTGTGGGATCTTATGATTCACTCACGGTTACAGGAAAATCGTGACCCAAGGCTTCAGCCCAGCTAAATGGGATTGGTGCAGAAATTGCAGAGCTAATGGAGGAATCAGTTGTTTCAGGCCTTCAAGTGGCTCTGTGTCACACAGAGGATGTGCTCTCTGCTTATCTGGTGAAACTGAGAAACTCCTCACCACTTAAGAATAATAGGCATCCAAGTAGAACAGGCACCACATAAATCCCCAGGCAAATAGAAATAACTGGGAGGCTGTCAGCTACTTTCCCCCCACTTTGTAACTCTTCCTAGAGTCCAGAAATGACATCCCTATTACTTCTGCTAAGCTATCAATGCAGAATCTCCCCCTAAGTTTGATTAGAAGTCCATTAAAGGAAACTTGGCTGGGAAAATCATTAACAATTCTCTTTGCTATCTGTTGCACTCAGAGGAGAAATATAGTTTGGTTAAAGCCTTGGCTTAAACTGACTAACAGAATTGCTTGTCCAAAGAAATAGATACAGGTATGTGAAAGTGTGCTAATAGCAGTGCTCGAGAACAAGTTAGGCCTTGATTATTATTTAACAAATTGGAATAAACTGCAACAGATAAATTAAATGTTACCTGCACTCCCAAATGTCATTGAAGGGGTAACTTGGAGTTCTGCCAGCTAGTTCTCTGAACTCCAGGTTTTACTCCAGGAGTTTGTGTTTCTCTGAGGATAGCGGAGCACCTGCAACAGCTATTTGTCTCATACGTTGTGTAACTGGGGTTTTAATCTGTGATTAAAATGTATCAGAATGTGATGAAAAAAGGTTAGCCTAAAAAAAGAATTAAAAAGGAAATCTCTGACAACAGGGCTTGTGTGGTTTATTCAAACTAAAAGGCCATTAAAGTAGTGCTTATATATGGCTGAGTTTTCAAAGAACACTGCATCTGTACAATGAGATTAAGGGCTTATAATAGTTTAGAACTCTGGTGTTAAGAGATGACAGAAGAAGCGACTAAGCAGTATCTACAGCTGGATTATTTGCAGCATCCTGAAATTGTCTTTTTGAATGTTACCTCAAACAGAAGCTGCAGTAGGTCAGCCCCTCCATTTGCTGATCTGTCCACATGAATGAAGGCAATAACAGAGCACCACTCCTGCTTCTTTGGGTTTGAAATGTGCTCTCAAAGCAGCCTGACATCTCTGTGAGCTCAAAAGAGACCTGGTCCTGTCCACAGTCGTGGACATGCAGCATTCACAGACAGTGACTGAACAGTAACTCTAAATGTTACAAAAAATTAAATAAATGAGGATAGGCTTAAACTGAGAGGATGGAAGGGAGGGGCTTCAGTGAAGTTTGTTCTGACTGTGAGATTCTGTGCCTTGTAGTGTTGAGCATTAGAAATCAGGTACTCTTCCTTTGTAGGAAAACAAGGGTCATTAGTCTGGAAAAAAGTGATACCTTCTAAATTTAAGGCCTTGCCTCAAAGAAGTGACCAGTACCAGGTAATTTTAAGGAAGGGCAAGGACCTCAAAGTGCGTAACATGCAATTCATAAGAAAATCAGAGATATGCTTAATTCTCTGGCAGTGAGCCACAGGTTTTTATCATCTCTGCCATATATTTAATAATAATCCCAACTGATATAACTGAGTTATTCTTATTAACCATATAAATATGCAGTCTTCCCCCTTTATTTAAATCCTTAATCTCTTGATCCTAGTAATATCTTCTGGTAATGAGATTTGCAGACTGATCATACACAGATTTGACTGTCTGCTCCATAATGTGAGAGCATGATCCAAATATTGTCTTGTCTGGACAGAGGTGGGTTCAAATTTGCCAAATTTTCTGGTTACATTAAAGCCTGTCTGAATTTTGCCTCCTGCCTGCCTAGAGTTTTTCAGCCACATGGAAGAAACTGTATTAAATAGTTCCTTTTTTTCTGTAGGGGTTTGTGAGATCATTTTACTAACCAGTTCCCTCAGCTATGAATTGTTGCAAAGAACAGCATATTGAATGACTTTTCAGAGCAAATCCAGGCTGGTTTAAAGAATACAGAGAGAAGGCTGTTCCTTGCTATTTATTTGGAGAATGGGGTAGAAAGATGATCTAATGTAAATCTCCCAGACAGTGTCTTGAGAAAAATCCTGCAAGTTGGAGCTTTTAAGTGGTTTGGTTTCTTCTTTGCTTTTGTTGGAGGCTTTCATAGTCTGACATGACTGGCAGTGGGTACAGCAATAAGAAACATGAGATGACCACTGTATTCCTCTTCAGCTCAGGCAGGTTAGAGAGATGTGGTCTGGTAGTTAGACCTTTGTGGCTGCCCTTCAGGAACTCCTCTAACTCAGCATGTCACCACGGCAAGTTTAGCACCTGTGTTGTTTTGGTTGAAAGACAAGGGCACATAACGTATGTCTGTTTCCTTTAAGTGTATAAATTGCTTTGAGAACAGTGTATGAAATGTACATATTGTCATTGCTCTTCCTCCAGAAGAATGGAGTGCTGCTATCCTCATCCACAAGACAGATCCAGGGAAAATGCCTACTCACTTCATTCACAGGAACAGCTACAGCTGGACATGGCCTGTACCCAGGAGCGTTGTTTTTAAGCAGAGCAGAGAACATCCACTAGTCACCACAGTTTCTGCCTTTTACAGCTAATGAAATAATTAGTGGGTTTGTGCACTGAGTTCCCTGCAAAGTATTAGCTGTCCAAAGTTGCCAGTGTGACACCTCACCCATACTGACTGTGCTCTTCTGCTCTTTGCTGCCGCAGTTGGGAATGGGCTGGAAGTCACAGATTAAGTATCCTGGAGCAGGTTCAGACAGCAGCAGATAATTTGCTCAGTATGGTTTCTTCCTCTATTTCAGTAAAACTTTCTGCTTTGTACAGAATGGATACAAATAAAACCTTGCATAATTAGGCTGAAATAACACCGGATTATACCAGCTTCTAGCATCCTCACCAAGCCAGGCTACTGTGCCTGGAGTAAAAGTGTGCATCAGATTCATCACTGCCAGGAGACTGCAGCACGTGGCCTTTCAGAGAAATTCCTTTTGTGTGCTGTCTTCTCTGGTGGGAAGATTTTTATAGAAATTCAAGTTTGTTAATCTGTAATACAGTTCTGTGCAAATAAGAGTATTCTCTAAATTAGGATTTTAGATTTCTGCAGGACAGAGTTTTAGTTAGGAATACATTGCACTAGCTAGGCAGGAAAGGGTCCAGGAATATAAATTATTTTAGCTGGTTTAGGTCAGAAGCTGTGCTCAGACTCTGCACAAAGGGAAAGGTGCAAGTAAAGGGAGAGCAGATGGGTACTCTTTTATTGAGTGAAATTTGACTATAGAGCTGTATTCTGGATTAGATGCTAAATCAATCATATTCTGAAAACAAAACTCTTTTGGGAGAGGACCTCATACTTTTCCTAATAGCACTCACTCAAGAATTTCTAGTACTTTGCATTTAAATATATAGTGGCCTTACTATTATGTGGGATTGAATAACTGTGCTCTACAGAAAGAGGAATTACTTAAAGCAGTCATGGAATACAGACATCTTTAGGGCAGGGAGTCAATGGCAGGGCTCACAGCACCATGCAGCAATGACAGGAGAGAGCAGAGAGGCTGGGAAGCCCTTCATCTTGTTAAAGGAAGCAATGAGACCTCTGTTCACAACACAGCAGGTGGGACAGTGCTTCTCAAGGTCCTGTTTGTTAGACTCATGCACAGTCACCATGACTGATCTGCTTCTGAAATAAGAAGTGCTGAGCTGACCCAGCTATGAATCTAAGCTCTCCTGTTTGGGTGACAAGCTTTAGGCATCTGATCCCTGATGCCCCTGCTGAGCCTCAAGCCTGGCAGCACCTGCTCTGGGGAACTCTAGCTTCTGCCCAGGCTGGGTGAGTGCTCCTGGGCTGGCTCTGGAGTGCAGTCCCTGTGATCTTCTCCATTCAAAACCAAGTCAAAACATGTCATGTCCATGCAGTCTCTGTCTTTGGCTAACACTGGTGGGTTTCTGCATTGAATCCTTTAACGAGTTGATTTCCATAGAGCAAATGGAAGAAGATAGCACATAATACTGCTAAGCAAGCCACTTCCTTTCCAGGGGGTGTTTTTACACTGGTGAATCTTGCAAATGAAGTTTTTAGGGAAATGACGAACAGTGTGGAGTGCTGTGCGACAGGGAAGCTTGCAGAGTGATTGCTGCTTACAGAAGGAGAAGTGGTTTCCACAGCTGTAGGCTCTGCTTACTGCCAAATAATGATCTATCGGAGGGAGGAAAGCAAAGCAGCCAGGACAACACAACTGAGGTTGTTATTTTTTAGCAAGTTTCCTTTTCTGTTTATTGTACAACATAATAGACTTTCATCACTTGGAGCCCAGTGGGTGCCACCATTAACTATTGCCCATCTTCTTCCCTCTGAGGTGGCCCCAGAACCCAGGGCAGGCAGGCTGGTGCCAGGGTCACTGCACATCTCTTACTGGGGCTGTTTGGATGAACCTTGGGGCAGGTGGCTCTTGATCCTCTTGCCCTGCCTGTGGGAGTTGCACACTAGTCTAATACCTCCCTTTCCCTGAGTGTATTCTTAGAAAATTCCTGCCTTATGTGGCCTCTTTCTCCTCTGCTGCTTAACTCCAGGAGATGCTCAGGTAGCCTGATCTGCAGAACACGGGTCTCCAGATGTGAGGCTTTGGGGAGAAAGGGAGACCATGACTCTCTCCAACAACATGAAGGTGATTTTCTGGAGAAAAAAAACCAAAAACCCAAAAACAACAAACAGCAAAACAACCGCAGTCTTTGTTTCCACACCAACCCAGCGTGGGACAGCAGGAGCCCTGAACCTTTGGGGACTAGCATGTAGAGGGAGTTGCCTTTTTGTACCACCGAGTAGTCATGCAGCTGGGAAGAGACAATTTGCTTTTTCTCACTAGCCTGGCCTGAAAGAGAAACTCCTGCCATGGAAAATCCTGAGCACACAATCCTCTGGGAGGCAGGAAATAACAGCCTGTTCAAGCACAAGATTTCCCTGACCAGCCTGGTCTATTAAAGAGAAGTTCCTGCTGTTTTCCTGCTGGCATTGGTTTGAATTATAGTGCAGACAAACCCACTGTCCTTCACTGGAGTTTGTGTCTGGGTAATGTTTTCAAAGCTGCAGCATTACTGTGAAAATAGGTCAGAAGTATCATCATGGAAAGAGGGAGAATTTCTCCTCCAACCTAAGCAGAGCACAGAAAGAGTCACTTGTGTAGCTATGAGAGAGTCAATTTTATGGAAAACATCCTATCCAGGGATTGTGCAGGGCTATGTTTTTCTTAGAGAAAAAACCAGCAAATTTGGCTCGCTCACTTAGACCCCCAGCTCCCCCCAGCTGTGTACTGCTTGATGCAATAAACCTCAGTCCAAGTTAGAGCTGAGCACGGTGTAGTTCAGCTACAATACAAGTGGTTTTGTTAATTAACAAAATTTTCAAAAATCCTTTGTCTCTATCTTGTGTCCCTATAGGAAGAGTGCCAGAACTATGTCCGAGTGCTGATTGTTTATGGCAAGAAGGTTTTTACCTGTGGTACCAACGCCTTTTCACCAGTGTGCTCCAGTCGACAGGTCTGTTTTGCCTCTTTTACAGTGATGGGCAGGGCTGGATACATGCTCTGGGAAAGACCAGTTATTTGACAGGGCATCACAGCTACAGAGAATATGTTCCAAATGTAGCTGACCTGAAATTATTTTGGTTTTCTTCTTTCGGTGTCTTTGGGCTGCTTTGGGGCAATGAGTGTATCTGCAGCTGGGGAGCAAAAAAGCTTTTTTGGTGGGTAAGTTGGATCTGGACAAAGTGTTGCTCATGTAAACCTTGGGCTGAAAATGGGGAATACAGACAATCTTAGCTGTGAGTACCTCCTGAGCTGAATACTTGGAAGTTTCTTTAAATGACAGAACTCCCTTTGGCTTCAAGGGAGGAAGGAGCAGGTCCAGGACCATGTTTATTTTTATGTTTTTAACACCAATATGTATTCAGGAGGTGTCTATGGAAGATGAGAAATCTGTGCTAGCACCAGGGACACCTGATTGCACTGAGCAGGTCAGGGCTTTACTGACTGGGGAATTACCCTTTGTACAAAGCAACAGAATCAGTGAGGTTTAGACACAACTTCTTACATTGGCAAATGATGGATGTAAAGATTAATTTTCAGTCATCACTAACATTGCATTCTCACAGCTGCCTGTTTTTTTAAGAGCAGGGGTTCACTTGTAGGTATCCATGGGCAAACTGAATTCCCTATACCAATTAGAAAGCCAGATGCTCTGTAAGTTCTGTTCTCTTTCCTTTTAAATACAGGTAGGAAATCTCAGCAAAATCATTGACAGAATTAATGGAGTGGCTCGGTGCCCATATGACCCTCGGCATAACTCGACAGCTGTGATTACATCACGAGGAGAACTCTACGCTGCAACTGTGATTGATTTTTCTGGACGGGATCCTGCTATTTACCGCAGCCTTGGAAATGTTCCCCCACTTAGGACAGCACAATACAACTCCAAATGGCTCAATGGTAAAGTCATGTGGGTCACATCTGAGCAAGAGATGTATTAAAGTCAGCTTGACAGGGTTGTAAATCTTTCTCTCTCTTTTTCATATTGAGATCCAGAGTTATGATGGGGAAGGGCTTCTGGTGCAATAATCCATGTAGCTTAGAAGACATTTAAAAAGAGCCTGGAAGTATTTCAGAGAAGTTGAATACAGAATACAGAAAGTGGGTCTTATAGGTTACTTAACATATATATGGGTCTCTGTCTTGGGAGATGACCAAATATATCATTTTAACAAGAAAACCCCTCAAAGATTTGCAGACCAAAACCAACTTAAAGGATCGTATTGTTGACCCAGTTCTGCAGAATGCTAAGTACTCTCTACTTCCACTGACTCAGCTGAAAATGGTTGGTTTCAGTGCAAGTTCAGTCCAAAAATGAGAAATTTCACAGCACATTATGTTCCATGTGATTTCATGCTGATGTGAATTTATAGTTATTAAAAGCAACTCTTACCCCAGTGTGATAATATCCTACACCAAGCAAGCTATAGAATTTCAACCAGTGATCCCTGCACTGAGTCCACACCTTCTGACTCAGACAAAACACTTCTTGTCTGAGCAGACTATAGTGATGGAGACCCCAAAATTCCCCCTCTCTGCTTTTACTCAGGTAAATTGACAAGATATTCAGAATTTTTCTATTAGATTTCAGTACCTTTCAATTAAAGATAAAAACAGTGGGACTATGCATTCTCTGGAGCTTAATGAGAGTGAACTAGGCTTCTGCAGGCAAACTGAAGCCAGTATGGAGGTCCAGAATTTTAAGAAAAAGATGTCATCGAGCATTACTGTGAATTAGGACCAAGAAGCATCATAGCCCATATACAATCATTAGGAATACTTTCCTCTTGTCTGCACATGAATGCAAGATTCAGAAAGAATCCACATTGAAACAGTGGAGTTTAAGAAAGACAAACATTAACTGAGGTTCTAGTATGTGACTGGAAAAAACTAATGTGATTCTTGGATTTATAACCTGGTACAGCACTGGTGACATCGGAGTAATTTCATCCTGTTCTGGCCACTTTTCAACAAGAAACAGAAAACTTGAAGGTGATTCAGAGAAGAGCCATGCAGTGATTTGAAGCTTGGAAAGCCTGCCTCACAGTGAGAGACTTAAGAAGCTCAATTTATTTATCTTTCTGAAAAGGAGATAAAAGGTGTTTTGTTCATGATATGGAAGTACTTACATCAAGAGAAGATTTTGGACAGGATAAAGTTCTTTAATCTAGCAGACAAGTCATGACAAGAGCCTATGATTGGAAGCTGAAGCCAAATAATGTCAAATGGGAAAAGATGTACAGGTTGCAGCTGGGTCAGTCTTTAGTCATTTGAACAAGTCACTGAGGAAAGTGATGGATGTAAAGCCATGTGACATTGTCCAGTAAGATCAGATCTCCTTCAAAAGATGTGGTCTAATTCACCTGCTAGTTCCAGGATCTGATGGTGGAATTACAGGGTGAAATTCTCTGATTTGTGTTAGACAGAAGGTCAGAAGGTTGGATTGTTGATCACAACAGTCCCTTTAAGGTTCTCAGTTTATTTGAAGGAGAAAATTTCACAAGGGATGCTTTTCAGCACCCTCCCTTCTGTACCATCATCTGCCTCCCAAACCTGTCTTGCAGCAGCAGCAGCAGCAGCAGCAGCAGCATGCCTTCCTCTAACTCCACCACAACTCGTTTCTCCTTTCACGCCTGGGCTGCAGCATTACAGGAATTCTCTACTTCCCTTTTTTCATCTTTCTTTGAGCATTACTCAGAAATGAACACTGTAAAAGCACCCTATAAAACCAACACTTACTTTTTTCTGTTTGGTCAAATATTATTCATTGGCCAACCTTTTTCCTTTGCCAAAGAAATTGTTAGGATAAAAGGCTGTACACTTTAAAGCTTTGTTAAATATCCAATTAAAATATTCGCTACTAAACCAATTCCAGGTTCTTTTCAATTCTTGTGAAAATAATAACAATAATTCTAGGAGAAAATGCATTAAGGAGAGCTTGTTCCACTACTGCCAGTCTGTGGTATGGTTTTGTTTTATGGACTTAAGATAATCTTTTGTGCATAGAAACTGGAAAGGTTTCATGATAAAAGCCAGATGTGACTGTGCTGGGAGAGTAGGTTGAATGTTTCAGTGCAGCAGTCTGGGGAATCGGACGGATGCACGCAGCATATTTAACACATCATAAGGTGGACTTCAGAAGAGAATAGGTGGAGGAGCCCAAGGGGAAGGCTTTATGTTGTAAAATGAGTATAGGAACAGAGACTAGTCATGCATATGCAAAGTGTTGAACTCGACTTTCACTAAAATCAGTAGCAGCTTTACAATAAATTGGGGAAACAATGGGATCTTTCCAAGATCTGAAAAACAGTACTAAAGCTATATCCCTGAAAATCGTTATTCTCATCTACTGTTTTTATGTCCTCTGCTAAGACCAAACTCCCTGTGGTCCCACTTTGACAGCCTGCATAAAGGGAGCTGGCAGCACAATGCAGAGAGCAAGTCAGAGAGCATGGGTTAATGTCTAACTTGTATAAATCTCTTCAAATGTTTGTTTTTTCAGAGCCTAACTTTATTGCTGCCTATGACATTGGTTTGTTCACCTACTTCTTCTTCCGTGAGAATGCGGTGGAACACGACTGTGGGAAAACAGTGTATTCTCGTGTGGCAAGGGTTTGCAAAAATGATATTGGAGGGAGATTTTTGCTGGAGGACACATGGACAACCTTCATGAAGGCCAGACTGAACTGCTCCCGTGCTGGAGAAATCCCTTTCTATTACAATGAATTGCAAAGCACCTTCTACCTTCCTGAGCAAGATCTGATCTATGGTGTCTTCACTACTAATGTGTAAGTTGTCCCTGTTTTACTGTGCTTCTTTTATCCCCAGGAGTCTGAGACTGACAATATATTGATTTCTTAGACAGCCTGAGCAATCCTTTTTGAAAGATCCTTTGGTTAATGTGAAGAGATAGGTCTGTGTTATCCAGTATGGCAACATAGCCTTCAGGGCAATGTTTTTAACTCAGGTTCATAGATTGCTGGAGTCCATAAAAGGTGACTGTGCAGTTCTAGGGTAACTTAATTTGATATAAACCTGGGCAGCAACAGATTTCTGCCTCTGTAATGACAATGCAACTTGTGTAATTCAGAGAGATCATCTAAATTACCTAACAGAAAACTATAATTAATTTTCAGCCAGGATAACTGCCTGGACAATCTGACACAATTGTGTGAACATTGGAATTGGCCCACGGGCTGAAGAGGTACACATGTTTGGGGTTTGGGAGAGAAGGACTGGAAGGAGAAGAATGAGGCAGAAGGGATCACAACAGCCTAGACTGAAATCAATATTATGTTGCTGTTGAACAAGCAGGTCATGTGGGCCACAAGGCATTTGACATTTGCAAGGGGATCTTTACCTCTGCTACAGACTGTTTCAGGTCCACAAATCAAAAGCAGTGTTGGAACTCTGAGAGGGAGGCATGATTTCTGATACTTCATAATCACCTCTTCTTGGCTTGATATTGAAAAAACTTGTAATTGGAATGATTTAGTGTAGCTGTGAAAGCAGAAAGGAAAAGAGGAGTTAATTAAAAAATACATTAAAAAACTCATAATGTATATTTTTAAGTCAGGAAAACTCAAATAACTTTTTCTCTGATGCTCAAGGCTAGGATGATAAGTTTCAAGCTATAACCAGCCTGCATGGTATTGAGTTTCAATAATACATGTTCTCCAGGGGAGTGTTAGCTTGATGTGTAAACTAGAGAATGAAAATCTGAGTAGTTACTCCCCATGGCAAACGCTCCAAGTGCCTTCCTCATGCTGGGTAGCCAACTTCTCTGAGGGTTTTGTGCACAATGGTATACTGTCCAAACCTTGCTGTTTAAAGGTGTCACCGGCTGGGGTGACAGGGCTTGAACTTCAGCCCTTGAAGTCACAGAGCATCAGTCCTAATTTCTTGAGCTAAAACACTGTTGGGAGTTTCATGGTGAGTCAGCAGAGCTTGAATGTTATTCCTACTCCATAAATGTCAAGAAATAAGAAGGTGTTTGGCCACTTTCATCCATCTTCGTATTTTGTTTCTGCTCCACCATTGCCAGCGTCAGTCAAAACTGAGCCAGTGAAGAAGCAACTAGAAAAAAGAAAAATGATTGAGCATGACACCTTGTCTGTGGACACTGGGGGAGAGCTGTCCTCCAATTCATTCTCTAAAAACATTTAGAGGATGTTGGCCAAACTTCCTGCACATAAAACAGAAACCTGGCTATTGTTTTGGGCACCTGGGNGGTTGGTTGGTTGTTTTTGGTTTTTTTTTTTGTTGTTTTGTTGTTGTTGTTGTTGTTGTTGTTGTTGTTGTTATTGGAGAGGACTTCCATGCCCACAATGATAATGTTTTATCTATCCATTTGTCCATTCATCCAGCCAAGAAGAGAAGTTGTACATGAGAAAGTTAATAATAACTGTATTTTATTTATCAAAGTGGTGAGGTTTTTGGAATATAAGCAGGGAGACATAGACTGGCTCTAGCTGGAACAGTTCTCTTCTCCTGTATCTGTCCCCCAGGTTCAACATGAGATGTGATGAGTGCTTCTTGTCTCCTTTGAGTACACTTAAGTCACTCTTCATATGTTAGGGATGTATGTTCTCTCTTACATCTTCTAGAGACAATATAATATGTAACATTTGTGTAATTGAAGAAATTAGTTATTTATAATAGCTAAAGTTGGTCAAATAGCATTTGGGGTTTACAGCATGGTGTTCTTTAGAGAGTTCACAAAGAAAATGTTCCAATTTGTCATCTGACTAGAGAAATAATGGTAATTATTCTTTTAACTTCCACTGGGACTTATATCATGCTGCATGAGCTCTGCATACCAAAGAGGGTTAATGTATACACCAGTCTGAGTTTCTTTACAATAAAATACCAGTGCATCACAAAACTATGATATTTTTTGTTTACAGGTATTTTTTATTTTGGAAGATTCATGTTCAATGAATGTAGAGTCATCTTATAATAAAGGGGAATTAGTGGTTGTGGTAACACCCACGTATTGATTTATTGCTTCATGTTATGTTATACCCAGCTGAATCAGTGAGAAAAAGAGCTTTTGGGGGAAACTGCTGATGAAATATTTAAGATGTTTTTATTAAAATTTTTTGGGAGGTAATAGAGAGAATGTTAAAACCTCCTTGAACTTAACCCATTCCCTAAACCAACTAGTTACCCATAGAAGGTAAGAGATAGGAATAAATGAAAACACAGGGGCCAGCTGCTCCAGTTGATGTCATTGGCTTGAGACTAGGATCAAACTTGTCATAAGGAGGCATGGGAAACGTGCCAGGCCACAAACAGAAAGGAAACTGGTCCACAGATTTAATGGAAAACCACTTTCCTTTCTCCTTTCCAGCAAGGGGAAAGGGCTAAATTATGGAGTCTTAGGGCCCTAAAAATATCCCCCTTTTTTTTTAATTTTTAAGTATTTTCCTTAAACTAGTGGAATTTTTTTTTCCCTTTTTCATTTTCTTTCTCGTTCTGTCTTTTTTTTTTTTTTTTCCCTATGTGTGCCTCAAGGCATTTACTTGTCATCCATCATTAGCTTTGTCTCAAGAGCTGCTGCCTGCGAGCTCTGCGTCAGCAGTGTCCAGACAAAAGTGGGGAAAGATTTGCCCAGCGTTGCTTTGACATGTCCAAAGTGAGCTACTCCATCACCCCAGGGATGGAAGGGGCAGGGGCAGAGCAGAGAATGGGAAGGCAAGGCAGGAAGTTCTTCCTGATGTTGTATTGCTTGGAAGAAATATACTATGAAAGAATCTGTTCTTCTGCTTCCCAGCCTGGGATTGAGGAGAAAAGCTTTTTTGTGCGCAAGAGAGTGTAATTATTGGTTTAGTAGGGGGGAAAAAAAAAGTGTTCTTTTCAGAGAATTCAAATTGCTTTAATTAGCAGAAAGATACATACAGCAGGGTTTGGGTTATTTTAAAGGCACCGTGACAAGTCAGTCTCTTATGCTGGCCCTATTTTTAGTTTTATTCTGATATCTTTTCTCTCAACCTTGTAGTTTTCCTTAAAAAAAAAAAAAAAGGCAGGGGGAAAGGATGAACTGGGAGCACATTTGACTTTCAGGTTACCTCTCATCAAAGGTCCCTCTTTGGGTCAGTTTTGTTAAGGTGCCCTCACCATCTACAAAGTGCCCTCCAAACCCTCTTGAGGCAAAAGGAGCTGAGCTGGCTCAGGACTCTGCAGAAATGGGTCCTCCAGGACTGAAGTGGAACAGCAAAGGCCAAGTGGTCTGTGTGCAAGTCTGACTGGGCAGCAGAGCATCCCTAAAACAAATCCCCTTCCAAAGAGTCCTACCTACAGCAGCATTTCCCTATGCTGTTCCCAGCTGAGAATACAGAAGGGTGAACTGTGGTCAGTGGAAACAGAGGCTTTCAAGAATCAGCAAGACCTCCTGTGCTGAGCTACTGTCACAACCAGCCTGGTTTTCACTGTCACCCTCTCCCTTTCCCTGCATATGTGTATATATATATATATAATATTATGTGATGTAATTTATAGCTGAAGAGATGTATTTTATAGCTGAAGATTTCAGAAACCTGTAGAAATAGAATTTCACCTTGAGAAACACCGAGAGATTAAAAATTATGTTGTTTGTAATCAATAAAGGTAGGTGGGTTGTTAAAAAAATAAAAATAAAACCAGGCACAAATAATCCATGCAAATTAAACTGTATTCACCTTTCTTGTCAAAAGTACTTCCATGGCCCTTAAATCACTGACATTTTAAAACCAAACTTAAAATTCATTCTCAAAATTGTCACGCAAGTCATCTGCATTTTACAGTTTATTTATATATTTATTTTTCCTCCCTGAGAGATTGGTATCACTGTACATCTACCTAGCAATTTACATGTATTTTATTTGAGTGGAGTTTGATGTCTGTTATGATGAAAATGTCAATGTTCTAATGATTAAATTGATTTTTTTTTCTCCCCTTTTCCAGAAACAGCATAGCTGCCTCAGCAGTGTGTGCCTTCAATCTGAGTGCCATTACTCAGGCATTTAATGGCCCTTTCCGTTACCAAGAAAACCCGAGATCAGCCTGGCTGCCAACATTAAACCCCATCCCCAATTTCCAGGTACTGCTCTGGCCCTTCAGTTTACTGCAGTCCCTTTTACCTTCTGTCACTCCAGTGGGTTGATTTGTGTAGGGCTCATTTTTCCAGGTGGGCCCACAGTGCAGAGAAATTGTATTTCTCCTCATTTATGAGTGTTTTAGTCTGTGGAACTCCTTGCCACATGTTATTGAGATCACATGGCAGAAATATAATGGTTTAACCGATAATAAGAATGTTCTGATTTTTTTCAGTAATGAATAATTTCAATCACTGTTACATATATCACTTACACTTGTAGTCTGAGAATGTGGTTCTCCCAAGGGGACATAGAGACATGTCCCCACCAGAACTGGGAAGGATTCAAAGCTGAAGCTGGACAAATTCAAACTAGAACAGAGACAACCTGCATTTTTTAAACAAGAGATGTAATTAACCACAGTGACTCTGGAAGGATGTGATGAATTTTCCATCACTTGATAGAGCCCCTAAGGCTACCAGGGCTTCAGTGGAAGATGGATGACTTTCTAAGTCATGGTAGCTCAGCCAGAAGTCATGGACATGTTACCACAGTAACTGGTAGAGGAGGACACATGAGAATTTTTGCAAGAGTTCCTTCTCAGCTTAAAAATACTTGACTTTATGAATCAGCAACTTTTCAGAATTATAAATTAAAGCAAATTGAAAATTATAAAACAACTTCAGTCACTTTATGCCAGGATCCAGTCAGTGTAATGCAGAGTGTGTATGTGACAGCCCCAGCAAACCTCAGTCTTCTGAAGCATGAGCCCATTTTACAGCTCAGTCCCTTTCCACCTGAGGAATCCTAGGGAGGATGAACTTTGTCTTCCTGTCCTTGCTTCCCTGTGGTAAATCCTTTCATCCTGACTGTATGAATCTGGGTCTCCTTTATTATGGCAAAGATGTTGTGGCTGCCTGCAAGAGCCATCTGCCTTCAACCTGGTGGTGTCAGGGACCTTCCAAAAAGAACTCTGCAGTCACCTGACATCACAGCAAGAGCAGATGGGAGGCAGCTCTCTGCTGCAGGCAGGGACAAGCCTTTCTTCCTGCTGAGGAACCTGACTTCTCCCCCTTGAATTCCCTCATGGCACCTGACTGAGGGCTTCTGCCCATACAAGGTGGGACAGGTCTGGACTCTTGATCACCCCCTCAGCTTGGTGCACTCAATCCCAAGAAACAGAACTTCTCTGAAAGCCTAACCATGCCAAACATGGCAAGGATTTTTCATTGTTTTTGGTTCTGTATGTTTGTTTCATCTTGTGTGTGTTTTTTGGTTTTTTTTGTGTGTATGTGGTTGTTGGTTTGTTTTTTAGTTCAAAGGGAATATTAAGGCTAACTGAGTATCAAGGACTTTCTGTCACTCACTGAGCTAACCCAGAAGGAATAGGAAAGGACTTTGGAAAGCATTTCCATATAGTGAAAAGTATCAGATAAAGCATGGAGTGTAAAGCTTGAACAGGCAAGATGAACGAAAAGGGTCAGAGGAAAATAAGGAAAGGAAAAGGAGGTATGTGGCAGACAAAAGGAAGATTGCAAGAAGAGATTAAGGTGTTTTTCGAGTACAGAAGGAACAAGAGGTCAGTGAGGAGACTTTAGGAGATGACAAGGGTAATTTAGTGACAGAAGCGGCAGATATTGCAAAAAAATTAAATTAGTTTTGTGCCTCAGTGTTCACAAAGGAAGATGGGGGAAGCATGCCAGAATTTTTTTTCTTGCAGAGAGGAAGGAGAAATACTGAAGGATACAGAGGACCAGGACAGTGCAGATAATCAGGAAATTAGAACAAAACAGAATAAAACCAAACCAGAGGGATGCTGTGTCAGCACATGATCTGCCAGTAGACCAAAAGGATTATCTGTG
Organism: Formicarius rufipectus; assembly: GCA_013399695.1. NCBI lineage: Eukaryota > Metazoa > Chordata > Aves > Passeriformes > Formicariidae > Formicarius > Formicarius rufipectus. Next base: position 2,969,861 of record VXAU01001099.1, on the reverse strand, counting down.
ACTTGCTGAGAACAGAAAACAAAACCAACAATGACATTCCTGCCACTGGGACTCCTTTTAGGTGATGCTCTAGAAAGGAAACTGAACGGGGAGAACAGTATCCAAAGTAAGACAGTAGTGAGAACCAGAAGGAATATAGGATACAGCGGAAGAGAGCCATCTAAAAGCCCTTTAGAATGTAGGGTGAGTCACGAACTAAAAAAAGACCATTGCAATAGAAAACAAAACAAAACAAAACAAAACCAAAAACATTAAAACCCACCTGAGGACACATAAAAAACCCACCGATATTTCCTTAGTCTGGCTACTCAGGAAGATGCTCAAGTTAATTAAAAAGTGACCGTGTTCATAGGTGGTGAGAATTAGTATAGCTCTGTTCTTCTAGTTCACACAGCCTCCAAAGTACTGTAGGGCTTAGGACACCAACCATTGGGATCCGTATTTACTGTGTAAATGTGTGCTAAATTCCTGACAACTCATTTTAGCACATAGTTACAGAAGGGCTGTGTGGCGCACTTGGAAACCGCAGCCGTCCCACAGAGCTGCTTTGCTGCGTACCAAGAGCACGGGCATGGGAAATTGGTACACTGTAGCTGGAGTGCTGTAAACCGACATCCTAACTCTCAGCATTCTGACTTCTCTTCCAAGGAAAGCCCAAACACCTGGTTCCAAAATGAAGGAAAAGAAATTTGTGGGGTTTTTTTTGTTTGTTTGTTTGTTTTCCTAGTGAATTTACTCAGGTGTGAGTTTCACTTAGTGAGAAACGAAGTTGTTCACGTAGTGGCAGTTGGAGTTGGCAGTATTACTACTTGTACCACTGACTCCCATGGTCTTGGGCAAGATAAATAACCAGTCACCCAGCAGCCTTTTGGAGTAATATATTTCCTGCCTACCATGTATGACGCTGAGGGGAAGAGTGAGATCCAGCCCTGGCTGCTGACTTGGACTACAAAACTTGTAGTTGGCTTTTGAAAATGCTGAGTTCTAGAGATTAGTGTAAGATAGAAACTCAGGCCTTAAAATGCACTATTCACCTGGTAGCACTTAGGCTGGTGTTTGAAAGGCACAAGATGAGCTCTCTTCTTTCCCCCTATTCTGGCTGAACAAGGGAATTGAGTCCTCTTTCAGTGCACCCCTTGGTGCTGGAGGATGGGTGGACATGGCTTGATCTGCCATTTGCTCTGAGGATAGAAGAGCTGCATGTGGGGAAGGAGGAGATAATGATTAATTTGCCTTGCTTCAAATAGAACTGGGGGGGTCTGTTCTAAGGGAGCACATCAAAGAAAAGCAGGGTGGCAAGTCTGGTTCTTTGATGCAAAACCAATACATTTTCAGGGTTTTTTTAACTCCAGTTTTTGTTCATTGTACAGACTGGAATGTCAGGTAGAATCTGAAGATTGTTTTAAATGCTTCAAGGACTTATCACCACAAAAACTTTCTTCCCACTTCTAGATTTAAATCTTTCTGTAGCTAGTTTTAATTCTTTCTTTTTCTCCCTGGTTTGTTAATACCTTTTGCCTTTTTGGTGTACTGGCTGAGAGTATCACAAGGGAATGAAACTCCACAGTGCTGGTCAGTGGACCAAATGGGAGGTACATTTTTAAAGAGTGGGCTACGGACCAAATCTAGGCTGAGGACCTGTGATCAGGCTACGGGCCTGATCCTGTGACCCTCACACAGACCCACCTCCCTGGGAACTCCACAGGAACATGGGTTGCCATGCTCGGGTGGGGAGAAAATGCATTTTCTGAAGTTCAATCTTCCATATTTAGTGTGGGACGCTGAACGATGACAGCCCTAACGAGAACCTGACGGAGAGGGTCCTGCAGGACGCACAGCGCTTGTTCCTGATGAACGATGTCGTGCAGCCCGTGACTGTAGATCCCTATGTGACTCAGGACAGCATTCGGTTTTCCAAACTGGTGGTTGATATTGTTCAGGGGAAGGATACTCTCTACCACGTGATGTATATTGGAACAGGTAAGAGTGTCAGGGCTTGAAACAGTTCCCTCCACTTGCCTGTAGATGTAGCAGCCCTGGGGGGCTAGTTGTGGTGTCCTTACACAGTTGCCATTCAATATGATTTTGGCACAAAACCGCAAGGAAGTTAGTTTGCCTGAGTAAATTAAAAGCAGGATGGAGGACTTGAGGCAGCGTCCCAAGTGATCAGACCATAAATCTACATTGTGTTTAAAAACAACAATAACATTTTTCTCCCTCTTATAAAAACATGTTTCAACTAATCAGGCTAATATATAACAGTGGGGAAGAGCAGAGGTCCCTGGAATGCTCTGTGGTTTCACACATGTAAGTTGCCTCTCTGCTATGACATACTCATCTCTGAGTAAGCAATAATAATAATACTTAACTTCCAGGCTTGCCCAGGGTTTTAATTATGTCTTTCTTTGCTCTTCCACGTACCTACTGGTGTATGACTCCCAGTGTTTTCAGGAATGGGCATGCACTGAAGTGTAATACAGATAGGGAAGCTGAGGCAAGTGCTTTTTTTTGTGGTAGCATAGCAAGTCAGTGGTAGAATTAAGTACATGATTTAGTCTCTAGATTTCAACTGCCATCCTCTAATTAGCAGGACACATAGCCTCTTCTGAAAAGCACAGATATCTTGGATAAATGAAAAATGCTGAAGAAGGACAAAGTGTTATAAATGGTTGTCTTAGCCCATATTCATACTCATGATAGAGGTTAAATTAAACAGTTTGATTAATCAGAGCATATGGCCAGCCTCATGGGTATAATGTTGTTATCCTCTATTGCAGAAGCTTTGACTTTAGAATAAGATGGATTGCTTCCATAAGTGTAAGTTTAATCTCACATCTGAATGCAGAGTCATTGCTTCATTCTCATGTTTAGGAGAATGGACCTTCAGGACTGTGTCATAATTTATCTAACTTTTACCACCACTTATTTCAAGAATGATCATCTTGGATGTGTTCTATCAACACTCCCACTGTGGAAGCCTCCATAGACATTGATTATGATGACAAGATTATACTTAAATGGAAATACAACATGGTTGTGCCATTTTGATATCTTATTATTTGAAGTGAAGAGTCCAAGCTACAAAGCTGGAGAGAAAGTTGGAATACTTTGTGCCCCATACCATTAGTGTAGAAAGATCCACTGCCATAACCTTACCTCCTTATTTGTGTTTGCTTTCTGGCCCTGGCTGGTGGTGACTGAAGAGTAAGGTCTACTGGAAACATTTAAACCAGTGAAATGCTTCAGTAGAGACAGCCCTGACCAGAAGCAGCTCTGAACACAAATCCAGTCCTGAGCCGAGACTTGAGCTTCAGTCTTGTTCCACACATAAGGTTTCCTAAGTGCAAAAGAAACCTCACATAGCAGCCAACCCCACCACTGAAAATCGCTAAGGTTTGGGACCAATGCAGAAGTTACCAGGACAGAAAAATTAACCTTCAGGAACAATCAGGGTTAACAGGCATCTTGGAGGTTTTAATGAAAAACAGTGTCATTACCCTTTTCCCCAGCATTAACCTCCCACAGTTTGTCAGATCTTTACATTGTTTAGTTAAGAGCACTGTGAACACAAACATATATATATGTTTCTGTGTATGCGCTGCTCATCCCCTTGTCAAGCTGGCAGGATGGTTTCTTCCAGGAAGAGGATCAATTAGGTCTGTGACCCATGCAGTCATTACAGAGGCCTTGGGGATTTCCAGCAGAGCTGCTGCATCTGTTGTCATTTATCATGGCATCAAACCACACCGATCTGCTCCATAAACCAATAGAAATACAGACTCAAGGCACCAGAAATGATCCCTACTATCTTAGGTCACCTTGCTGTGTAACTCACTGGTAACGGGACCAGACTCCTCTGCTTCAGTGCTCCAGCTGGGAAATACTGCCAGGTGCTCACTCTCCAGATGGTTCACATCCTTCTGAGTTCCCACTAAAATGCATTCTCAGGTGGTTTCTGCTGAAGGTTGTAATGATGTAGTAGGAATTCTCTACCATGGGTTGCAGGTGACCCAGAACTAGGATTCAAGAAGCTCTGTAATAATGACATCAGTATTTCACTCCTTAGGCAGGTATGAAATGAATTCAGTGGCTCCAAGATTTATTTGTGCCTTGTTTCTTCTTCTATTAGAGTATGGCACCATCTTGAAGGCACTTTCTACCACTAACAGAAGCCTAAGGAGTTGTTATTTAGAAGAAATGCAGATTCTCCCTGATGGACAACGGGAAGCAATCAAGAGTCTCCAAATCCTGCACAGCGACAGGTCGCTCTTTGTGGGCTTAAATAATGGGGTACTAAAAATTCCTCTGGAGAGATGCTCCATGTACAGAATGGAAGGGTAAGTAAATTTACAGCTCTGATATATCCCACTGCAGGTTAAAAAGAAAGGCACCAGAGGAACAAATCCCAGTCTGGTTCAGTTTAGAAGGCATTTTTTTTTTTCATCACTAAGCAACAAAAGACGCTGTTGAAGCGCATCATAACAGGAGCAAGGAGGATAAGCAATGTGTTTTTTTGTAAATATTAATTAGTCCTCATCATAAATAAATTGTATGTTTACCAAGGAAGGGCTTACAATATTTTCTTTAAAAAATAATATATATATATTTCAGTGTTGCTTTTATTAAGTCCATGTGTTTTGCTGGTGATTCTTCTTGGCCGTATGGCTGAAGGTTTGTGAATTTGGGTTGCAGCCAGTCTTTCCTTGCTTATCTGAGTGATCACCTTTGAAACACAGGATGAGGTAGGGCTGGGCTATGTCGCAGTTTGTTATTGCATTTGGAAATCAATAGCTCATCTCCACTATGTGTGACACTTCTTACACCTGGATAGATTCTGTGCCTTGATTGTATCTTTTAAAGGGAGTAGGAGAAATGTCTCATTTTAATTGTCAGCCCTGGCTCCAGAGCAGTTTTCCACCCAGAAGTGTGTGTAGGTTTTTGCATCCAAATGGCACCCCTCCATTTAAGCAGGTGAAAGAGTGTGATACCAACTGATTGAGACAGATGCTCAAACAATCATCTCACTGAGTCTGTAGTGTGGACTGCAGCGGGCCACTGCTTGTTTACATCTCTTGAAAATACTTTTTCTTCTCCTCTCAAGCTTTTGCCTTGTTTTCCTTGATGAGAGTTTTGTGTGAAACTGATGTCCTCTGTGCTAGACTAGAGGAAGGATTCTGTTAGCAACATCTAAACGGATTCCCTCTTCATGGCCTGCTGCAAGATGTCCCTGTTCTCTTGCCAAAAAAATCTGATTCAGAAAATGTCACCATAATTTTATTTTCAACAAGGAGAGTTTATCAACTTGTACTAAATTTATGCATGTCTAAATATAAAAATGACAGCACTTTCTATTTTCACTGAACCTCTTAATTATCCCTTTCAGAAAATTTAACTTGGTCATTACTGCAGCTTGACACAGAAGTGTTCGATGTGCAAAGGTTTCATTGCTTATACAGACAGATGGACACAAAAGTGTTTAGTAAGAGAAAGAGAACCACAGCTGGAAAATGCCATCCCCTGTCCTCAGCCCTTAAAAGCAGACATTTTAAAAGGTAGACCATAACAGCTGTGCTCTTTGGGCTGTCCTGCAGAGTTTCAGTTCGAGAATATTTATGTGTGTATACATATATGTGATCCAGTTTCAAGAGAAACAAGTTCTTCCTTTTCTTTCTTTTGCCAGTCTTGAGTTCAGCTTTCTGGTATTTTATAGATAGTGTCCCATTTTCAGCCTGTCAGAGTGCTTTGCATGACACTTCCATTAAAGCTCAAATGATGGAGGTTTGCTGAATTGCCTTAAAAAGGAGCAAGCAGGCAAAAAGCAGTGACTGGAGACTAGACAGGTGGATCTGCCTCACAGGAGCAATATATTTGGGACCTGGAGGCTGCAGAGCAGTCCCCTACTTGTAGAAGCTTATCCCAGCAAAACAAAGACCTTCCCTTGCCTGCTGGTGACCAAAAGCATCCTCAGTATTAATGCATTTTATGGCACTGAGTCCTAGCTGAAATTTTTGGCAAGTTTGTGCACCAGTGCTGTTTTTTCTAAAGCAAACTTTCTGGAGGCACTTTTCGGTGAAATAGGGAAGCAACCCAATTCTTTAGGGCATGGAGACTCAGATTTTGCCTCCATTGTCTAGTTTCATAGTGGTTTTAGGCAATATAAGCCAATCACTGGGCAATACAGAAGTACTCGAGACAGGGTCTCCTGACAGTATGGTGGGATGTGATGGGAATTTGAGCCAAATGGGAATTTGGCCAAATTGTATTTGTGAACATTGCAGATCCTTCACCCTATGTGTGAGTCTTGTGGAGGGATTGTGCATTTGAAAAAAGGAGGGGGGAAAAAAAGAAGAAAATGTAAGAAAGTCAAAGACTATTATTTATTTATTTGAAAGGATGAGTGTGATATTATTATTGCATTTTAAGATAAGTGGGTATTTTGGGGGGTTTAGAGTTGTTGGGTTTTTTTGTTTGTTTGGTTTTTTTGGTGGTTTTTTTTTTGGTAGGAAATTATTCAACTGCAAATTTTTCAGCTGCAGATGTTGGAACTCTTTCTCCCCTTAGCATTCTGGCTATGTAGGTGATAAGTCAACTTGACCTCTCTTGTATTTCTTTCAATACTGAACAGTATCAAGAAGGATATTTTAATTTCCTTCAGTGCATTCCACCTGGCACTTCTGCTGGGCTGTGATTTATTGCTTATTGTTGTGTCTATGTTTAATACACGCCAATATGCAGCCACCACAGGAAGAAGGGCTCCCACCTCTGCAACACTCCCCGCTTACTTTTTCGTAGTGTAGTGACTTCGTGACTGGCCTCCTTAAAAAGCTCCGGTTTCAGCAGTTTTTATAATGTAATTGTTCTGATGGGGGCTCGGGAAGCTTGGAGGTGATGGAGAGAATTTGTGCCTGCCAGGCAGGAATACCACAACATTGTTTGTTGTTGGCTCTGCCTTATGTTATCAGGAAACTTTTTAGCCTTTTACACCCTCGGGGCTGATGTGGGGTTTTGATTGCTGATACAGAGCTCTTGCCCTCACCCTGCCTTCTCCCTCCTCCCTGCAAAAGGCAATCATGTATCGAGAGAAAATTGACCGCACCATTGATTCCCTCCAGCGATTCTTGCTGCTGTGCTGCTTTAAAACCTCGGGGCTTGGTACCGAGGCTCAGAACTGGGGCAGAGGAGTAAAAACAGCAAAGCGAAGAGATGGAAAAGGGATAAGGATTTCTGCCATCCCCTTTAGTCTTTGTTTACTGACACGGCACCAATTTGGTCTCTTAAATGGTGACCAGTGACTCAGCCCCATGTCTCGATGAAGTTCGTTGACCCGATGTATTTCTAGGTGTCTGAGCAGTGTTTTGTGTGTGCCCACTGACCTGTCTCAGACTGTCTTAGAACAGCCATTCTTAGCAACAGGGCACCGGGAGGACATCTGTAATGTCAGCTGCACAAATTTACAGCCTGGACTTGGAGGCAGGGACCTTGCCCTGTGTGTGTGTTTTCCTGGTGTCTGTCGTTCCTGCTGTTCTTCAGTGTTGCCATCGCCCTTCTTCTCTTGAGACTCGTAGGAAGATGTCCAGGGTGGGCACAGCCTATGAGCCCTTCGAACATGCAGCATGTTTTGAAGGTTGCTTTGCTGGGTGGTAGTAGCTTGGCTGTGCTTGCTGCTGCATTTTGCATGGCTTTGAAATCTTTGTAATCTCCCAGCAATTTTCAAATGAGCATGGGTTTTTTACCTCAAGTTGCCCCCAAGCTCTGGGGAGGCATATTTGAAGAACCAATATTGCAGCTTTGTCGCTGACATGACCATATCTCTAGAATGTGCCTGAACAAAATCCTGAATCTGAATTTCAGAGAGGTGAGGACTTCAGATCTGTTGCATTATTCTCAGATGGGGTGTATTTTTAGGGGTAGTTTAGTCATTTTTTTTTCAAAGGGTGGGGCACAATTATTCATTCTTTAGCAATTGCAATCGTACAGATAGGAAAATGAAGCTGGTTATTGTAGGGAACACCTCATGATTTCTTTGTTTTGTCCCTTTGCAGCATCAGGACCATGGGTCTCTGAGCAGACAGAAACCCTGAGGCTGCCCTGGAGTGATTTTATAGCCATTGTTTGATTACACATTCAAATGAGGAAGAGAAAATGTGTTTGAGAATGAGACCAGACAGTCCCTTGAATAGGTTCCTTTTCTGCTTTCCTTGTCCTGAGCAGTGTATTTTAATGCATGTTATCTTGATACTAATTCTTTCTTCTTCCTCCAGCCATAATTTTTGCTGCATAAAATTTGTGGTTAACATGACACAGGTTGCAATTTTGCATGAACTGTGTGGTTCTGTGAGTAGTTTGGCTTGCCTGCCTTCTCCCTGTCGTGCTGTGGACATCTAATCAGGTTGTGTGAGTGCCACCTCAGGTTACCCTCATGTTGCTGTAGATCCTCCTGCTTCGGAGGGGAGAGCCGGGTCCTCTTGCATGCAGCTATGGCATGCTCTTATTTGAAGTCTTGCCTGCTTTTTTGACCCGATGGCAAGGAGTTTGCTGTTGAGTGATGCTGAGCTTTTGCCCTCCTACTTGACCTAAATTCTGCCATACATCCCCTCCGGCCATGGGACTTAATGCAAAGTTGGCAGGAATGACTCAGCTGACAAGCACTCTTATCTGCTGACTTGAGATCTGTGTGAGAAGCAGAGCTCACCTCTAAATAGCTCTAGGCCAGTGATCAGACAACTAAGTACATATAGGTGAGCATCTCCTGAAATGGCTCCAGGGATTTTTGGGAAGAAAAGGGCCAGCAGCTGCAGTAAAGAAGCAGAGAGTTTTCTGCCCTCTTTGTCTCTCCAAAGTTCAACTGTAGCTCCAAGCACCTTCTCTGTATCAAGTCCACACTATGCTTTAAGGGGGTTAAGATACCACAGGGAGGATTCCTTTAGAGGTTAATGTTGTTTTGTGTTTGGTGTTTTTTGCTTTTGTTTTGGTTGGATTGTTTATTCCTTATATGGTGCAAAATCCTCTACAACAAAGGAATGAAGCACTTGAATTTGGGATTGTAAAACCTGAATTATAGGATTACCAGATTTCAGGAGTGAAACTACTGAGAAATTTATTTGGAGAAATAAAATAGCCCGGGAAGAGATCTAAGAATTTCCCTATTTTGGGAAAGGATTGAACATGGGCTGGAAATCCCTTGACTCTCACAGAATGATGATAGTTTCTTAAAGGACAAACAAGGAATTATTGTTGGGTAAAAAGCACGGGAGATAAAAAGGTTAAAAGAGGTAAGGGAGGGAACAACAGAGACGTTGTTCAGTGGAGCCCAGCAGATCACTGAGGTGGCATGGATGGCCAGATTGTTCATCAAAGACCTTGAAAATCCAACACTTTTTACAGAACTGAGGCTGTTGAAAATCTGACCCAGGTTTGTTTTTTTTTTTTTAAAGATCTTCTCACTGAGAGTTTTAAAAAATATTCAGCACATTGGGTATCCTTTTAAAAACAGAGGCAAAAGGATGTTGTGATAAAGCTTAATCGTCAATTTCCATCTGCTCTGGCTGATATGGCCTCTTCACAATTAAGGGAATTAGCTTATTATTGTATCACCAATAATGCTGAAAAGCTTTGGAATACTTCATAGGCAGAAAGGAGAGTGCTCAGCCCAATGTTTTGTTATCCACAGTACACAATAATACATCAGAATAAATCACTAAACATCTGCTTTGACATTCTGGCTGCATTTAAGAAAATAGTGAGACTCCCACTGACAGAGAATGAAGACATCAAACAGAACCATGATCACTAAAGCTCTTGGAAAGAATGAAGTTTGGTAGATGAAACAGATCTGTGTTCTTTAAATAGAAGTACAAAATTATACTATTTTCTCTATCCTGAAAACACATTTACATCTGCTGTAGCAGGCAATTACTCCCATTTTCTTTAATGTAGCTGTTTGTATATGTAAAGTTAAGTGCATGCACACTATTTGCAGGATATGGACCTTTAAGATTTGAAGAGATGGTACAGGTCTAAGAAACATGGCTTTCAGAATAGCAGTTGAAAAGCTGTGCTTGAACAGCCTGGGAAAGGGACATGGTCATGTGTGTCTGAAATTGGAAAAAAGTAGCAAGCAAGGGTAAGCTGTAAGGTAGTGAGCTGGGGCATGTTTCCGGTGAGGTGCCAGAGAGATTGGTTTTCAGTTTCATCTTATTTGACATTATCTTTAATGGCATGGAAGAAAGAAAATAGCATACTTTGTGGATGGCATTTAAGTATGAAGGAATCACAAATAACAGTGAGGGGAGAGATGCAGTGCGGAACCAGCAGGGGAACCAGCAAGAGGCTGAGGTTGAGGAATAAGCCTGTGCTGAGATTTCTGGTAGGTGTGTCACTGAAAAAGAGAGAGGACACAGGATGAAAGAGTGGGAAGCTCTGATCCCAGCCAGATGAATTATTACACTTTTTCTCATTTCTACCAAGTGCTCAAGCCAAAGGCATGGTTTACATTCATTTTAAGCAACCTGCACACTTTAAGGCTCCCACTTTTCTCTCTGAACTATGTAAATGGCCCTAAGTGAACAATACAGTGACAGAAGGGGGATTTAGCAGCAACCAGAGTCCAGAGTTATACAATTGCTGAAACAGATGAAGGTCACTTCAGAAAAAACCAAACAAAATCAGCTAATTTCAGGGCTCACTACCTTTTGTCTCCTCACTATCATGATTAGGTTGACAATTTGTTTTGAGGGGTTGTGTGTTTGCTAGGAGGGAGGACATAGGTTGAACATGCCGAGGGCTTTTGTTTGCTCCCCATTTTTAAAGAGTCCTGCCAACATGACTTAGGAAGTTTAGTGTATGGATCCTTTTCCCTCTAGGAGACTGGCTTTAGGCCAACTCAGATCAATGCTGTCTAAAAGTCATTACCATCCGACGCCTGCTAGGTGGGCTGTGTGAAATGAGTTTCAACGCAGTGGCGACTGACAGGAAAGCAGGTAATTTTCTTGGAATATGTTATGTTAGGATGACATTGATGCTTTTGTTATACAAACAAGATTAATAACTAAAGCTGCCACCAAGCCCCAGGGCAGATACCCATTGCATCTGTCAATTCTTGACATTTGCTACTGTTATGTCATCAGATTTGTATTCTAGGCAATGGTCACATTCAGTAACGTGGCTCCTGATGAAAGGGAGCTGCTGCTGTGGTTGGTTTGCTTCATGTCTCAAGCTTCCAGGCAGCATTTGCAGTCTAAGACACAAATGTGTCCAATGTTAATACTGAATGAACGTATTGCTCCAGATGCATCATTAACTTTTTATCAGGAGATTGCTGTTTTACCTGTTTGAGGAGGAGAAAGTGTCTGGAGCCAGAGCCATAAAATATATATGGGTGTACAAAAACATAATAGTGTACAGTCTCGTGTCTTCTATATGTCAAAATACCCAAGTTTTATAGATCTGTGGGAACACTCGAGTTTGCGAGGGGGTAGGGCTGGATTTCAAGAATATCCATTTACTTAAATGATGTTGTCTCTTGCTAAAAGGGGACTGGACATTGTTTGATGTTGTTTTTATAACTGCATGTAAAGAAACATTGGAGAATAGGTTGGCAGGACCCTTTTGCCCCTCATACAATGTTAAAATAGCCCTGCATTAAACAGGAGATGTGTTAGATCGTCAGTGTATAGTAGGTGATCTAATACTTATTTGCCTTTTCAAACATACATTAATCTACAAAGGCTCTATCTAGTTGAATCTGCATCTTGTTGAGCAGAAAATAATTATCCAGAGCTTAACAAAATCCAGCATTCACAAAGGAGCTACTTGAATATGGATTACTTTGTGCAGCCTGGTGACAACTGTAGGCTGTTTTCAGGTTTCTTTATCATCATTCACACTTTTTTTCTAAGTTTTCTGCCTTTGCAGTTTTCTTTCCCTTCCTAAGCTCCCATTCTAGCATAATTTGTGTTCTTAAATCATCAGCATCTTGCAGAGACTACATGAAGCACCTGTCTGTGCCTCTTGCAGTGGATTTGCACTTGTCTGAACCACCTTTTTCCCCATCTCCACCTACACCACCAGACTACAGGAATTTGCCATGTTCACACAGAAGTCTCAGATCTGCAGCCACAGAACAGGAACACAGGAGCAGAGCACATCTTGATCTGACAGCCGCCTCCAGACACTGACTGACACAGGGCAGAGCCAGGGAGTAACACTTGAGTGCACTGATTTGCCCAAGCTGCCTTTCCAAACGGATGTCTGGTCCCCCCTGTCTCTCCCCATATGGCAGCCCTGAGGAGCGTGTCTCCTTAAGGCTCAAAAGCCTGCTGAGCCTTGGAAATCATCGTTTATCACAACCCAGGAAAACACAACCCACACTCAGGAATTCCTTTTGGCTATTCCTTTCATTAGGACTTTAATAGTATCTGAGTTTTCTTGTGGATGACTGATCCTGTCACTGGTAGTCAGAGACCCTCTGTACTTCTGTTTTTATTAGAGGTCCGTTTTGTTTGGCGCAGTGACAACAGTTTCTAATAGTGTTGGTGAAGGAACACTTTCTTTTTTTTTACTAATCTGCTCTACTGCTGTAAACATAAATCCAGATTTAATCAGAGATGGCATTAATCTTCATATTGGAATAAATGCAGTGTTGTTTTATTTCACAGCTTTAAAAATAAATACCTATCCAATAAAGAAGTCACTGTTGCTAGAAGATGATGGAATGGGATGTCAGAAAGAAAGAAATGGAATACTTTGTTGTGTAGATTGTGTGAGACCATAATCCATAAACCTCAATCGATTAAAGTGATATTGAAAATGGTAGGCCAGAAGGTGAACACTTACAAGCTGAGGTCCCTGATGTGGAAAAGAAAATTAGGTGAAACTGCCTGTGAAAATCTTCTGTCTGTGCACTGCTTCTTTCAAATAAGTAACATGTGTTTGACTCATAAATGGACTTCAGTGTTAGAAGTTGGTTTACACCACGGCTCTAATTTATGCATTCAAAAGAAATCATGTGTGGAGCAGCAATCACTGATGCTAAGCATGTGTGGGTGATAAATTACACACACTCCAGCTTCTCTGCCTCTGCATCCAATATCAAATGCCAAAATACCAAACCTTGTCTGTCCAGATTAACATCAACTGTGCTCCTCACAGTGGTGGTACCTGTGAGCCGTAGAATGCTCTTTCTGAGCAGTGCCCTGCAGTTTCCCCACGAATTCCTTATGAAGTATGAGGCTACTTGTCTTGAGGAAAGGGCAGTAACATCTGGCACAGAATATGCTGTACTCACCAACTGAGAAATGAAGTTGCTACTTGACCAGTGTCTGACTAAAGCAGCTCAGTTCCACTCGGCTTCTCTTCTTAGGAGGAAAGATAATGGATTTGTACAGATCGCTAACTCATTTCTGTGGTTTGAGTTTTTAAAGGTATCAAAATTAAGGGATTGTTTGAAGGTCTGGTGCTTTTCTTCTCCTTTCTAATCTTATTTTCTTAAACCACGAACATCCTTTTGATTGTTGTTCTTCTCTTTTCATGCCATCTGGCTTTAGGGAAGACAGAGGTCTGCTCTTCCTTCCATGGGCTATTGAAGTTGTCAGTAATTACGATTCGGTTGCCTGCAAGCTAATATGATTATTTGTTTAGTTCATCCCCTCCACAGGTTCCTAGCAGTGGGACAGTAAGCTAACCTTGTCAGGAAATGCCTATCTTGTCAAACACTTCCTCCTGCTTATAACTAACAGACACAGCTAAAAACCCCCTTATTGCTTGCAGAAAGGGCTCTTCCCTCATGGGTAACTGTTCAAAGAATGCAACAAACCAGTGTGGAATTCTGAGGTCTTATTCTCCAAAAGAATCAGGTGTGTGCCTGTGCTGCCCATGCTCCTGACATGCTGAGAACCGGGGGATGTTGCTCACTGCCTTTCAGGATCAGGCTTATAAATGTACTGCAGCAGCTGATGTGCCTCTGATGGCCTGGCTGGTGGTGCCCCCGAGGGTTTAAAAGATTGGGTATAGAGACAGTTATTATATCTCCCTGAGAAACAGAATCCTCACTGAAGGTTCCAAACTCATCAGTGAAAATACCAAGCCCTCTCCTGGCACTGTGGCAGGATTTTGTAAGAGAACAGTTTGGGAAGAAACTTTTCAGACTTGAGGTCTAGAGCCCTGCCTCTGCACATCATCCTGTCCTGTCATTCCATTCCTAGTTGCTTTTAGTCATAAAAAAGATGAGAGAAAGAGGTCAATGAGAAGAGAGGAACTGAAAACTGGGAGAGCAATCACATCCTGGCAGATGAAAGGAGCACAGTCCTTCATTGTGAATATTTCAAATTAATGTTGTGGCTTTTGGTACAAAATGGCATTTTTATGTGTCTTCTGTCTGGTGTTAAGAATGGGAAGAGGCTTAGCAATTCTTATAGTAATTCTTTCTATGGTCTGTTGAAGCCTAATCTCTTGGTCTGGTTCCACTGATTTGATGATCCATTTGTTATGTGGTCTAAAGTTTTAACTCTCAGGAGAAAATGACCAAAAGAGGAAGTTACCTAGACCCAGAGAAAATTAAAGTGGGAATGAAAAACTTTCGAACTACAGATGTTTAAGCTTTAATGAAGATTCTGAAAGAAGTCGTCCTTCAGGCCATTTTGAAAAAGAGTTCTTGGGCAGCACCAGCATCTTGGAAGCAGAAGCCTTTTTACAGCACATGCTGTTAGTGAAGGCTCAGCACACCAAGCATCAGAAAACACATAAAAAATCTTTTGAGTCATAAGAGTTTCCATTGACTTCAATGGGCTGTGGATAGTGCCCCTCTTGCAGAATCGTAATCCTTTGTGTTATCCCAGATCACTGCTGTAGACATGATTGCAGCAGCCAACAACAGGGAGGCTCTCAAACAGCAGGCAGCAGGTGAGCTCTTGTGAGCAAGATCTTATTTTCATGCAAATGACCTTGGTAAGTGAGAATAAGGAACTGGAGAATAAAACACCTTGAATAGAAGACACAAATGGAATTGTTTTTCAATTGAGTGTTTTCAGTGTATGCCTTTATGCCTCAGATAAGACATTTATTGTGAGGAAATGAATTAAAGTGAATCACTATTGATAGTAATGCCCTGTCATAATAATCCATCCTCTTAGATATGTGTTATGTGGTATTCTTCCAAGTCCTCACTGAATGTGCTATGGTTAGTAGATGGCCAGAGGAAAACTGGGGGCATGGACCATGTGTTGCCATCATCATCTCACTTCCAGAAGCATCCCACTTTGTGGGATTTCATTTACTAAGTCATTAGCATTGATGGAGTTGGTGTTAACCTGTTATGCTCAGGTAGTCTTCTGGGATAATGGGTTCCCTCTACCTGTGTGAATTGGAATGGGAGTGTGTTGTTAGTTCTTTGAGGCATTCCCAGCCTGATACTGAGGAGACCCACATGAGGTGTTCCCTGTATGTATGGTATGAAATCTGGCTCCACTGAGCCAGTGGAAGAAGTCCCATGGCCTCTGAAGCATCAGAATTTCGCTGCCACATGTAAACTCCTTTGTATCTTATTTCACATTATTTACATAATGCCCTGAGAGACTGCGGGTCCTGTGGCCTGTGTGAGACTTTTCAACAGTATCATATCACAAAACAAAATGTATTTACATGTAAACATTTCAATTATTTTGTGTTCTAAGCAGAGGAAAATGCTGTGATATCTTTACGTTTTCCACACCGTGGTGCCCGATCTATTACAAATGACAGTGTATTTCTGAGGTATTTTGATTTGTGTATGCATGTATGCATTTGTCTTTTGGTGTGTGTTTGCTGGTGTGGTTTTATCTTTTAATGACATAGGGAAATGTATTCTAAAGATATTGTAAGGATATAAATTAGGGTGGCTTTTGAAGTGTTCACTGAAAGTAGTTGCCAGAAATGTTTTCTTGCGTTACGTACATGGTACTGCTTCTCCTGCTTGAAAAGCGAAAAAAATGGAGCAAATTTTGTGTAAGTAAATACATTTTTCTTCACCCCTAAGTGTATCTCTGTCAGCTGATATAATGGGTTTCTAACCCGAGCTGAGGCAGATGAGTGGGCTCCCAATCCTGAAGGGAGGCAGACAGCACAGCTATTTTGGTTTTAGATTTCACATGGTTTTGAGGACCTGCCATGCGATGAGGAGAAGTCCCAGGCTGTGATGGTTGTTAAATTACAGAGTACATTTTTTGACAGCCCAGCAGAGCCTGGGCTGGGTAGGAATCCAGGATGCAGAGTGCGGGGCCGGCGCAGCGCGGGATGGCCGCAGCTCCCGGCCAACAAGCACTGTGCTGGGCATTTCCCAGAGCCCATCATCCCGGCTTTCTGGTGGCTCCACAGCTCCATTACTGATGGCCACCAGCTGGGGGTCACAGGCACTGACAGGGGACTGCAGGCTGTGATTCAGTGAGTGCACTGCTGGGGATCCATAGCTGGGTGCTCCCAGCCAAGAGTGGCACATTAGCTTTATGGCACACATTAGGATAGTTCCAGCAAAGTGGTCAGTGCCTAACTGGGATGTGCTGCAGCCTGCAGAGTGGCTGAGGGCTGTGGCACAGAACATATGGAGATTATTTCCTGAATTTATGCAGCACATGTTTTCCTATAAATTAAATTCAGAGAAAATGTGTATCATAATAGGGTGATGCTCACAACAGCCTTCCCTGTTATGAATTACAATGACCTCTCTCAGCTCACTGAGTGCCCAGCAAAATGGCTTCATGCAGTTGGAAACAATAGTGTATGTGGTGTCAGGGTCTGAAAGCCTGACCAAAAGGCGCTCTGACTAAAAGCAGGGCCTCTTTCTCGTGTTTGTTTTTTTCCCCTCCACTGCTTCTCTTATTCATCTCTCCAGAAACTGTCCAGTGTCTTCCTGAAGTGCTGAGCATCCAGGAGTGCCTGAGTGTCTGCTCTGTAATGAACTGGGTGCTGCCCTTGCAGAGGGGCTGCTGGACAGCAAAGGCAGCTCTGGATGTGGCAGCAGCCCCACTTCATGGGTGAGGGTGGTGCCAAAACAGCAGCACTGGGGTCCTTGACCAGAACAATGAACAAAGCAGCACATATCCCTTCTGTGTCCTTGGACTGAGGATCCCAAGTAATTTTCTAGGCAAATATTTGATGTTCTGTTGCCTGGAGCTGGGGTAAAATTGTCTTTTCTTTTTCCCTGGGCATGGTGAAGCAGCTGGAGGAAAAACAGAGTAGAGACAGTCATTTTACCTACCTAAAGCATGAAATATAAGTTATGTTTCTTACCAGTCTGTGTGTGAAATCTTTAGCAGAGGAAATGTAGCAGTGGAGCAAACTGTAAACTCATAATTTTTATATATATATATATCTAAATATATATATATATATATAAAAGCAATGGGTATCAGACATCAAAACAGTCTGGGATTTGCTTTGGGGCAAAGGGCTGTGGAGTCAGTACAGACTAATAGGGTGTTCTCAACTGTGCATGAGGGTCTTGCTTTTTCATTTGTGGCTGATTAAAGGCTAATAGGATTTCAAAGATTTCTGGGAGGGAACAGTTCACATCTCATTGCATTTGAGAGGGTTTTTTTGGTTATTTTTTTTGGTGTTTTTTTGGTGTTTCATCTATCATACTGATACCTATGCTTAGAATACATTTTATTACTCTCCTATTTAGCTTCTTGAACTGAATTTTCCCTCTTGGTCCCTTGCTGGCTATCTAATTGGCAGTTTTAAAGTCATTTGGGACTTTCTGAAAGATCCTGTGATAGAAGAGAATGGATTATTGGAATTAAAAATAATGTTGTGAATCTTTTTATGTTTAGTCCTCTTTTCTTTGTCTTTCACTAACACATGCGTGAAGTTGCTTGTACCTTTATGTTTTCTTAAGGAAAATTAACAATTTGAAAGCAACTCATGAGAACAGCCATTACAGCTGAATTTTATTGGTACAGACTGCTTCTGTGACTGACCTTCTCTGTTTAGTGGCAGTAGTAGCCCTAGTTATTTTTCTTTAGCAGCTCACATGTTGGGAACACACACTTAGCCTGTAAATATGGATTCAGGAGGAAAATGAATACGGCAGTGTTCAAAGCAGCCAAAAGCTTAGAAATAATGTTCTGCTGTGACTTTTCCAAACTGACATCTTGATGCTGGGATTATAAATGAAACCATTGTTCCAGTAAAGGCCAAGACTAATAGAAAGCCTTTATTACCGGTCCATTGGCTAATTCTGCTTGTCTAACCCCTTTGGATGGACACAGTGTCAGAAAACACAGTCACAGAGGTTGCTTTGTGTGAGATTTGGCCTGCTGCATGATTACATGGGGGCACAAAGATATCTCAATGACAAGTGTTCTTTGACTGAAATTTGTAAAGTCATTTTTTTTTCCCCTAAGCCTCGGAGAGGAGTGAACTGGTTTTTAATCTACAACTTCTATGAGTGATATTTGCTTTGTGTCCTATCACCCTTCTGTTCAGCCATTCTGCCCTTCCAGGCAGGTAAACCTCTGCTTAGAAGAAATTGTTTCTTCTGCTGAGCCTTGGTGCAGTTGACAGCTGTCATATACAAGCACTATACTTGAACACATGCCTTTGGAGCTGGACAGTCTTAAAGGGCTTTAATCTTTTGTCTGTGCACATGCAGGGAATGCCTGGGAGCCAGAGACCCTTACTGTGGCTGGGACAGCAAGCAGAAGAGATGCACCACCATTGAGGACAGCTCCAACATGAGCCTGTGGACTCAAAACATTACAGAATGCCCAGTAAGTGGGAAGAGTGGAAATATTTTATACATACTGATGTGTGTATGTGCCTGTGTATATGCATAGAAGGGGAAGTGAGCGTGTGGCTGCCTGAAGAGGACTGGCTGTCGTGAAGGCAGTGGCACACACTAACACCTGTGCACAGCCTTCTGTTATGAACACAGAGACCCCAAAGGTATTTGTTTGCTCCAAAAGAGGCATCCCAAAGCAAGTATTCAGTCCTCCTCATGTCCCTCCATGCCTTGAGTGAAAAAGAATGGATCATGCTGTTGAGTTACTGCTGAGAACCATGTAAGCCCCAGCTGAAGCTTTCTCAGGGCTGCTCCACTGTGTGCACAATTTCTTTGGCTTCCCTGCAGGTTAGGAAAGTAAGAAGCACTGACTATAGCATCCTCAGGCAGCATTTGGTTAATTTTCTTCTTGGATCCATGAGCTAGGCCCAGTAGACTACAGTGGTGAAAAAGTGTTGTACTGGCAGGAAGAACCATCTAGGCAGTAGCAGAGAAATTATTGCATGGATTTTTGCAGGAGGAACAAAAAGATACAATATGTACTAGAGAAATCAAGTGAAGGGGAGAGTGCAACCAAGAGAGGGGGTATGAGAAAGTGTTGGATTCTAATCTCACTTCAGCAGGCTGAAGACCAAATCTACATGATATTGTAAGGAGATGGCCTTCTTTCCCTGAGCTGGTCTTCATGAGATGCATGAATTAAAAACAGAAAAGTGTCTTTGTTTGAATCGTCTTGAGTTGGCTCTCCAGCTCACTTCCCAGCCACCCACCCTCCTCTGACAGCAATATCCAGTTCCTGGCTGTGATCCCCAGAAGCTGTCTAGCCAGATATAATTCCTGCTGCTTCAACAGCAAGGTGGCTGGGGAGGAAAACCAGTCTTGTTAAATAAATTGAGGGTGGGAAGAAATTCTCATTAATGTTCATTGTTATTATCTAATGTCAATTAGCACGTTAATACAACTAAGTCCAGTAGATAGAGAGAGAGAGGACTGGATGGGTTATATCTTCAGTATGCTATTTCTGTCTGAAGGTGCTGGGATGTTTATTCCCCTTATCTTCCTTATTTCTCAGATATTTTTCCAGGAAATATTAGTCATTACTTCAATCCATCCTCAGCTTGGCAGGCTTAAGTTTTTCACTGCTGGATTCAGAGGCTTGTGTGTTTATAACCCTCCTGTGTTGAACTGGGATGCAGTGCTTCTTGATTGCCCATGCTGTTATCTCGTCCTGCTTAACGCCTGTGTCTGTTGATAGGTGTGTGAGGTGTTAATCCTCTAGTTTGAACATGTCTGCTGTGGCGCACACTAGGGAACGTGCTACTCCAGATCATTGTTTCAAGGTCATAAAAACCCAGCACAGAATATTCAGGAGCTTTGCCTGTTCCTGGGCTGCTACTTTTACATTTGTTTTAACATTTCCATTGTAGATTATTTTCCTTGTAGGTGCTCTCATTTCTGTTACATAGATCAGCATTGTGCTCTTCAACTGACAGGCTGCCAAGCTGTTTAAAATCCACATGCAAATGCTTTCTTTTTTTTTTTTTCACCTCTTCCTCTCACTGGAATGAATTCACAACTGGTGTGGAGTGGGAAGGATCATTTAAGCACCTACATCAGCGATATCCAAGTATTTCCTTGTATTCAGTGCAGGATAAAGGTCATGATCAACAGAGGGAAGGGTGAAGGACAGCATGTGCAGATGACTACTGGAAAGGGAAGGGAATGCAGTGACCAAACACCGAATTTTTCTCCTGGAAAAGACATGTCTGGGAGTTTAGTTGGAAGAGTTACCATCCGAAGAAGTCCTGGCTTTTCTCACCCCACTTTTCTGGGCTGAGCACCAGGCGCTCAGCTGTGCTGGTACAGCTGTATGTGAGATCACAGTCAAGTGTGAAATGGTGTCGATTAAAAGCACCCCTCCCAAGTAAACTTTCTAACCCAGATAATGTCAGTGAGTTCTTCTGCAGCCTAGCCCACAAACAGATGTCCTGGCACAGCTGAGAGACTGGCATGCAACCTTTAAAGCCAGAACTGGCATATTATTGAATTATATCCTACATGGGCCAGGCACTTGTGTGAGTCAATCACAACACTAACACAACTTGACTGCTGCTCTGGTGCAAACAGGCTTGTTCAGAGCTAGTCTGAACATCTTTTTACAGCACTACATAGCGCCACAGATTCCCTCTCTCCAGCTTTAATATTAAGGGACTTTAGATAGAGGATTAATCATGTAGTGTTCATATCATACCTTGGGCAATAGTTAATACACCACCCAGAATCTACTAAAGGTCATTACCAAGGTTGCAATGTCAACCATTTTACATTAAGAAATTTTAACATTAAGAAATGATAGCACAAAAATTCAACAAATTGCATGGCTCTTCCATTTATGTGCACGTGTTGTATTAGGGAGTCCTGAATACATGATTGTATGAGTTTTTTTCTTAGGCTTGGGAGGAGGGATTGAGATGCATTTTGATTTTAGAAAAGCTGAGAAAAGCTGTATCCTGCTTTGAAATACCTTACTGATGCCAACATGAGCCAGCTGCAGGAAGGGAACTTTAGATTTGGCTAAAAAACTCCATTGGCCAAGCTCATGGTGTCACTATCGAGGGTGATTTGGCTAATCAGGAATTGAGTATTCCCAATAAATTGTACAGTCCTCCTTATCCTGGCCCAAACAATGTTCTTCCTTATAGATTTTCATCCCAGTTCCATTCTGTGTGTCCAGCAAATCCCTATCTCAGTCATCATGAGTTTGCTCCATGCTACCTCATTTTCTTGCATATCAGTGCCAGTTTCCCTACTCTGTCTTTGGGTGTTTACTGGATTTGTACCCTGCTGTCAATTTACTTGGTCTTAGCTACTCAGAGCTGCTGTGCCCAGGGTAAGCCTGCTCTGGTTCACACTGAAGCATGCTCAGTTCACAGAAAAGACTTTTGGTGCCAGGATCAAAATCTATGGATCTCTGAAGAGAGAATGTTCGTCGCCATGTCCCAAGGCTTTGAGTGGTCAGTTTTGGATGGTTTTTCATGGGAATTGCAAGAGGTATTACAAGGACATATTATTCAGTTCCTTTGTTTCAAGGAAAATGTTGCTACTTGTGGACGTTCTTTTTCCCTAGATTTGATTTTATAAATGGTTGAAGTAGTTTGACTGAAACTTTGCAAGAATTTTTGGTTTTCATCAAACAACCAACATGGGAACTCCCAGATGAAGTAATAAAAGCTTGGCAAAATTATAAGCTGTTGATACCTGAATCCTAAGATAAAGAATAGATTAAGTGAAAGAACAACGAATACTTCTAGTTGTACCTGTAATATCAGAATAAACATGGAAAATATTCTTGTATCAGAGATTAGAAATGAACAGTCTGAATTTTTAGATCCTGCATTTGATCCTTTAGATTGTACAAGGAAGAAAAGAAAAGGTGAAGCATTTGGTGTGAATATGTAAATTTATAAAAGACAAGAATTCCAGAACTGGCAATATTGTCAGGTGAGAAAAGGACATTTGGTCAGATGTGTGTTTAAAGATGTCCTCTCTGGCTGATGGGCACTCTGTTGGCTACAAAGGATTTGCCTTGTAAAGGTATTCCTGAAAAAGATCAATGCCTATGGGTTTTTATCCCACTTCCTAAGTTTGCTCTTTTGAAGATATTTTTGTGAATTTAAAGATGGAATAATAATCCATATGTAATTTCTTAAGTGTAAAAACTTCCCACACTCACAATGTGACATGTTTATAAATCTCAGCATTTTGGTTATGGCTGCTTATTTGTTTAAGTTTTGGGTTGTTTCCCAGTATCACTTATGAGCCAATAATTATTTGTCAGCTTTTTTTTTTTGTTTTTT
>VXAU01001099.1:2831932-2947245 GCA_013399695.1 Formicarius rufipectus | reverse complement strand
TTCCTTTTTTTTTTTCTAATTGAAGCCACGGGCCATATCATACCATTGATTTCTGAACAGAGCTCCCTGCTGGAATCAGCAAGGCTTTCTGGCTCAAAAATGAATAGAAATGATCCAATACTTGGATCATGACTTTTGTGAGGCAGGAGGCAAAAGGAGATAAAAATCTAGCATTGAGTATCTCAGAGTAGTTCTTTTTGATTTCCCACTCCACCACCACCTCCCCCATCTCCAACTTTTAGCAACCCAAGTGTATTGATTTTTAAACAATGTTTAAAACAGCAGATTCAACGACAACAAAACTCAGTGTTCTCCTCCCTGGGCATCTTGCCTTGTAACCTGCAGCCCAGAGCAAATTTTTACAATGACACGATAATCTATTGCAAACAAAGGCTTAGAGCAGATGCCTAAAACCTCCCGACTGCAGCCTGAGGAGCGCAGCATCAGATCTAAATTACTTCCATGCCACTGCTGCATGCTTTTGATGCTGCTGTAGATGGGTGAGAGGGGAAGATGCCAGCCCACCAGAGGTGAATTCTGTGTGTTTTACGTAATGCCAAACTTGGAGAATAAGCACAGAACAGTATGTTTCAGCGGCTGAATGTTAGAAAGCACTGCTCCCGCGGCTGTGGTTGGCTCCCTGCATGGCTCCTGAGCAGGCTCGCAGCCTCTCTATGGCTGGGTTTACTTGTCTGTAAAGCAGGAGGAATGATTTCCCCTCTGGGGCAGTCTAGGGGACTGATCCTGTTGGCAGCAGAGCTCAGTGGAGCATGCACACTGGGCTTTGTCAGCAGTAGCCGGCTCAGATTTGGGGCCAGGGCTGTTTGCCAGGGCCCCAGCTTCTTCCTTCCTTCACCCTTTGCTGTGTGTAAATCCGAGGCCAGATCCCGTGTTGCCT
Source organism: Formicarius rufipectus (assembly GCA_013399695.1). Lineage (NCBI taxonomy): Eukaryota > Metazoa > Chordata > Aves > Passeriformes > Formicariidae > Formicarius > Formicarius rufipectus. Next base: position 2,946,347 of record VXAU01001099.1, on the reverse strand, counting down.
TTGCCAGCGGTTTTACCAAAGCTGCTGAGCATCCCACCACCCCATGGGTGATGTACCACGGGGATGTGCTGCTTGCAGGCAGCCACCATCTGTGCCATCCTGCTGCAAGGCCCATCAGGCAGTCTGGGACACGGGGTGAGGAGGATGGAGGGAGCCACCATCAGAGGTGCATCATGGTGCTGTGCTGTAGCAAGGCAATAGCTGCACGTGGGCAGGGCCAGCACAGATCTCTTTCTGCCTCTTGTTCCTCAAGTCAGGGGCACAGGAGATGCCCAGGCAGCTTTCAGGACATGGTGCCAGTCTGCTGGATTTTGCAGCCAGCCTTGGGGGCGAAGGCACCATCAACTTGCTCCCCCAGCCCTCTGCTCAGGGCTCACCTAGCACCACTGCTGAGAACAAGGCACGGGGCAGCAAGCTCTGGCACCCTGTCTCCTGGAAGGTGCTCACCAGTCCTGCACTGAAATGGTTCTCTTTCTTGTGCTTTTGGTCTGCCAGGGCTGCCATATTTTTCCTTCATTACAGCATGCAGGAAGTTCAAGTCCCAGCCTGTTCAAGGCTGTACAGGCATGAAGCAAAGGGCAGAGGAAATAGTAGCGTGGTGTGGTCTGTAAATTGTCTTGAGATGAATTGTTGCTCTCTGGATCACTGTGTGATCCTCAGCGTTAGTGCTGGTCATCACCATCTCCTTCATTTTCTGTCCTTAGTCCACTCAGCCATTTAGGGTACAGCTCTGTTTAGAAAGGGAGCCAGTTCTTACTGTGTGTTTGGACAGGGGCAGGTTCAGTGAGACCCCGTCTCAGCTGGTCACTATGGTTATATGGACAGTAATTCAGCAAACACTCTGCAGGAAGCACTGCAGAGGCTGGAGCATAATGAGTGGGGACACTCAGCACTGCCTGCTGTGTGTTTGAAAGGCTGAAAGTGTGCAGTGTGGGACGGGGAGCACGGTGGTTTTGTGGTGTGGCAGATGGATGCTTGCTGCTGGTGTGGTGCTGGCTGGGTCGGCTCTGTGCCTGTGCGCACATGTTAGGTATGTGGCCTGGAATTTGGAGGGTAAATATTGATGTGGCATTGTCTGAAAACAACCCTCTGTTTTGAATCCTGCTCACAAGCACAGACATCTCCCATCTAAGCTGCATCCTAATTCCCACCCCCCACCACCCCCGGCAGCTTTGTTTGGCATTTCTATTGTGGGCCTGTCTCCAGAAATGTAAACTTGCTATTAATTACTTTTTTTTCCTCCTAAAATTAGGTGAAAAATCTGACAACGAATGGAAGACTGGGGCCTTGGTCCCCATGGCAACTGTGTGAGCACTCTGATGGGGACAGCACAGGCTCCTGCATGTGTAGGTCACGTTCATGTGACAGCCCTCGTCCTCGCTGTGGAGGTCGTGCCTGTGAAGGGGCCAGGATTGAGGTTGCAAATTGTTCAAGGTACCTCAGTGTTCTTTGTGCATTTTAGGAAGGAGACAAGAGTTGTGTCTGTCCATAGCTTAGCTTCTTCCCTGTGTTTTTGTGACCATGTTGTTGCGTTCCAGCCAAAATGAGGTGTGTGAGATCCAGCTTGAAGTCAGTGTAAAATGAGGGAGCCCAAGGACTCTGGGAGAAGGGCTCTCAGCCAAGGCTCTTGAAAGATGAGCACCCCAAATTACTACACATATTTACCTTCCCTACACTGTGCCTTGGTTTCCCTCAGCAGCACAGTGAGTAGTGACCCCTCAGGAGGAGGTGAATAAGGCAGAGGAAGTTGTTAGCCAACTGAACAACAAAAGGCTAAAAAATATCAATAAGCTCACCATTTCTCAGAGTTTGGGTTCCAAGGCTGCATTGCCAAAAGCAAGCAGAGGTGCTTCAGAGCAACACTGGTAAAGACAGGGCCTAGGCTAGCTCTGAGCAAGGCTTGTTTGCCTTGTTCTGTGAGGCTGTGGACTGCCTGCAGCACGCTGGCCAGGTGGAAGCAGCACATCATCTCCTGGAGGAGCGTCTGCGGGGGACGGCACTGAAACAGCACATCCAGCCCCACTGGGACACAAGTGCTGCCTGTCCACGGAAGCCTGAAGCAAATGTTTGAGCAGTATAGAAGTTAAATGTCCTCCTCTTGAGTGCCCAAAACATGGTGTTTGTGTCTGTGTTACCCTACCACCCTCAGACTACATCATGTCATGACTTAAGGCAAGAGGATGCAATAGTGTAAGCACTATTTAACCAGGGTGGGGACAGCCAGAATTTTGGTACATATTGGGTCAGTGCAGTTTTTATCTACTTTATCTTCTCCATAAACATTCATTCCATTAAGGACAGCTGTCTCTTTACTCATCCCTGGAGATCAGTGCTGGTCTTGGCACCAAAACTTTAGCAATACTCATGTTTTAATTGGCATCTTCCAGTTGTGGGTTATGCTGCCCAAAAGGTGTGCTGTAATTCCTGTCCCTGTGCTGCCACCGTGGGCTGAGTGGAGCCTTCGCCAGGCAGGCTTTTATGTCAGTGGCAAATGGAAAACATGCCAGTGGGATGGGTTTCTCAGCACTGCTCTGATGGCAAAAAGGCAGGAACAGCTTCTAAGAAGGGGATGAAAAACAGATTATTCAATCTTAAGACATAGGAAAACAGCATGGTTGGAAAAATAGGGACATCTGGTCATCCTACATCCGCCTCAGCCCTCAAATTTCCTTTAATTGACTTCATATGGCATTGAGATTTCTTTGTGCAAAGAGGTAGCAGGATGTTTTAAAGATGAGTTCTATTAGAAAGCTGGAGATCTGAAAGTGGAAGGTGTCTTTATTTCTGTTGAAAATCCTGAAACACAAATAGATGCTGAGAACTGTTGGGGTTTTGAGCATTTTTTAATAGAAATTACTTGTCCTTTTTGCAGCAGGTAACAGCAACTTTCCATTTAGATTTTTTTCTTTTCGTAATTTTACATATAATCTTTTGTTTGGGTTAAGGAGCAGAGGGGTAGTAGATAGGTTAAAAGATGGCAGAATAATGTGGAATAGTAGGATTTTTATATAAGTGAGGTTTTTGTTCTTTGACCTTGTTTGGGGTGGGAGAGAGGAAGGGAAAGAGGGAGAGGTATGAGAGAACAAGAGGAGGAGTGGAGAAAGATCTATTAGGGGTCTGAAATAAAGCTGCCAAGAACAGGCAAGAGTTGATAACAAATACAAAAAGTGTGAAGGGCAATGTGGGTTTTAACTTTCATCCTCTGCCCTGATTGGTGCTATGCCAGAAAATATTTCTTGCCAGCAGTGTTATTAGTTCAGTAAATGCCTTGAAAATTAACATCTGTTTTCAGGCTTAGCTTTCAAGATTCAGAGAGCACCTGAGTTGTTTTCTGACTAGGCTTTTTCGAAAGGTTTTTCTTTATTAAAAAAAAAAAAGAAAAGAAAAGAAAACACACCCCAAAAAAGGTATTCTTTTGGCTTAAGGCACTGAAGTGTCAAGATCAGGCAGTTTCATAAGACAGAGCATTACCACTGGCTCCATATGAAATGAAACCTGCAGCCCAGAAAAGATGAGATACAGTTCCTCCACTCCTACTTCAAGGTTCAGTGCTGCCAAATCAGAGGACAGTGAGCTTTAATAGATGCAAGATTGTCAAGATGAAAATGTTGGCTTCTGTGCAGGCACGTTTGAGTCACCGCAGGGCAGCAGCGTCTGCAGCACGTGCTCAGCCTGTTGCAGGAGCTAGGCATGGGGTGTTTGCCAACATCTCTGTCGCTGAGGTGTGAACTAAGGGGGTTTACACCACATTTGCTAGGGGCTATGTTACCACTCTTCAGCGGAGATGTGATCGCTCATTAAACCATGAAACTCGATCCTGCCTCTGAGCTCTTAATTGCCTCTGGTTTCTACAGATTTAAGGTCACACTACAGTGACGTCTGCAGGCGGCCATGAAAGCTAGAAGCAATTATTGTTATTTTTAATGAAATTTGAGATTTCCACTTAATAGGATTCAATGCTGAAGGCTTTAGGAAAACACAAAATATTATGAGGTTTGTGATAAAACTATGGGAGCTGGCAGTGGTATTGCTGTAAGAGATTTAAAGCATCAGTACCTACTGAATTAGCAGAGGGTAGGGGTTTTACATCCTTTGGCACAACTGGCATTTCCAGGATTCTCCAAACCTGCATTCTTTGTGCAGAAGAGTTCAGAGACACAACTTTGGGATCAGCTGTTAGCTCAGAAGAGCCAGGTTATGAGACATAGGGGAGGTGATGAGAGAATAGTCAGAGCAAGTTACACCAACCACACTGTTGCCCAACAAATCCCAGGAGACATTTGCAAAACCATTCAGCATTTGCTTCATTCTCTTTATTCCTATTCTTTGACACTTCAAGGGGAGGAAAGTTAGGCCAGTGCTAAGCACTTTTGAAACTCCCTTTTCTAAATCCCCACTGATATAAAGTCTGGTTGAAATGAATAATCCCTTCTTCCATGAATTCAACACCTCCTCCATCAGTACCTTATGTGTTTTGCTGTGTAAGGCATAGCATGATACAGGAGACCCATTGGATGACCCCCATTCTCTGTTCTCTCTCACCCTTTTTGACAGAAATGGTGCTTGGACACCCTGGTCTTCCTGGGCACCGTGCAGCACCTCCTGTGGGATCGGCTTTCAGGTCCGCCAGCGATCCTGCAGCAATCCTGCTCCACGATATGGGGGCAGGGTCTGCGTTGGACAGAGCAGGGAAGAAAGGTAAGAGCTGTCCACAGCACCATGTGTTCATTTCTGTGGTTATAATGTTGGCAGCTGGGAGTGGTGGCTTTCATGTGAATGCAGATTAAGGCTGCTTGGCTGAAAGCTCTGAACAGAATTAAAGTTTCTTTTGACATAGGAACATGAAATGGCATTCGTTTAGGGTCTCCTTTTAGTTTACTATGGCATCTAATTTGGCTCTATTTGTAAACTCTAGTTTCTTAAGGTCCAAGCAGCAGTAAAGGCCACATTGTGTGAAGAGAAGATTCCCAGGTGTTTGGCACCTGCCGTTAGTGACAGATCACTGTTGAGTGGTCCTCCCGCTGGTCATCCCATTAAGAATATTTACTGTCTCATCTCTCTCTTTGTGACTTCAGCTTGTGTGCTTTTTTTTTTTTATTTTGTGGATTCAGTATTTGTGGAAAAGTTCTGAGACTGGAGCACTTAAAAAAGCCCTGATCTCGACCAGTTCCTCCAACTATCTCCTCCAAGCTCAGCCTGATTACCCACTCCCATCCCGTACAAAGGCTACAGTTCTCTCCATGAGCAGGAATATTGCTAACCTGACGTGTGTCAGGCTCTGCTGACTCTGTGCATGCATCAGTTGTGCCCAAATGCAGTGTGCAGCCTTGCATCCTGTACCATTTTGCCCCTCAGATGTGCTGACATGGATATTTTTTTTAGCAATGCACTTTCTTCTTCCAGATTCTGTAATGAGAACAGTCCGTGTCCGTTACCAATTTTTTGGTCTTCATGGGGACCTTGGAATAAATGTAGTGTGAATTGTGGCGGAGGGATTCATTCAAGGCAGAGGTCCTGTGAAAATGGAAATACATGTCCAGGCTGTGCTGTGGTATGTATTGTTTATGACATTGCATAAGGGGCAGCTATTGACAGCCAACATCTAGGAACTTGGCATTAGCTCCTTTCCCCATCTTGGTTTTATTTCTCAAGTAGAAGAAAATGCTGTTCTCGGCTTTTGCTGGAGAGGATGCTGAAATGAACTCAGAAGCAGAGAGATGGCAGATTTAGGGACAGACTGGTGCACAGAGGATTTCCTTAGGCCTCCGTAGAATTCAATATCAAGGTCTTCACCTGAAAGTGCTATACATGGTTTTTTTTAATTCTGTCCTACTCCCAAGGATGATCTATTGAGTCGAGGAGGCCACACACACTTCAGAAATGAGTTGCACTGTCATACTTGAGTGAACAGGTCCAACACCTGGTTCACCCCTCAGTGTGTCAATGGCTACCCATTTGCTCTTTTTACTTTTCCTTTTCTATTCTGGCAGCAGTTTCATGCAGCTGTTTTAATTAGTTTTGTGAAGCTTCCTTTCAGTATAAGCAGACTTAATCTGAAACTTCCCATCTCTTCACAAGCTGTTTGGCATTTACTGTAGAATCATGAAGTCCTGAAGCATTATTTCTTCCCCTCTGCCAGAAAACAGTGGTTTGTTCATTTATTTTAAATCAAGAACACAATGTTTATCACTGGAATTCCTCACACTAGTGGTGAGAATTGTAAAAGTCCCAGATAACCCCATCCTCACTCGGGCAGAATGGTGTCTGTACTCAATGGATGCTCTACACCAAGGATGGCAAATGGTCCATAACACTCACTAGAGAGTTCAAAAAGCCAACCAAGCAAACATAGCTATATAAGGAGATAATCTAACCCCATATTAAAAATCAAATAATAAACTTTTCAAGGAATAAACCTTCCTGACATATTGTCCTCATGGGGCTCCTCTAGGCTGACCTGAGAGCAGCATCTCAGGGTCATAGCAGAAACCTTGCTGGCTGTTACTGTTATCTATTGCCTGAATTATTCTCCTGCCCATAATGTGCTAAGCTGTCAAAGTCCCACAGGACTTTGAGTCAGCAAATAAACACAAACCTGAGGGAGACATAGAAATAGCAAGCGTAGTTCACCCTTCGGGTCCACCTGAAGCTATGCACCACCACTGCCTCCACAGGCACCACATTTTGTGCTGTGCCCAGCACTGCCTTGCGCCTGTGAGGCCACATAAGGTGGGTGAGGATTATTTTTAGATCCAGAGGGTACCCCTTTATTTTCCAAAGTGTAAATAAATCTCCGCCAGTTAGGCTGCTGCTGTTTAATAATTAAGGAGAGAGCGGTTTTCCTTCCTGACAGGAATATAAGACCTGCAACCCAGAGAGCTGCCCGGAGGTGCGCAGGAACACACCCTGGACCCCTTGGATGCCTGTCAACATCACCCAGAACGGCGCCCGCCAGGAGCAGCGCTTCCGCTACACGTGTCGTGCGCAGCTGTCGGACCCCCACGAGCTGCAGTTTGGGAGGAAGAAAACTGAGAGTCGTTTCTGCCCCAACGATGGCTCAGCAGTGTGTGATACTGACTGTACGTCCCTGCCAGCTCTGAGGGACCACAGGGCAAGCCTAGATTTGGTGGTGGAAGGGGGGGTTCTCTTAGAAGAAGCAAGAACCTGATTGGTGGCACTGCAGAGTGGTAGGGAGGGAGAGAGCCCAGTGGCACAGAGATACACAGTGGTGAGCTCTGTGCTTATGGCAGTGTACAAATTTGTTCTTGCTACTGCCAGGCTGCCCCAAAGACAACAGGCAAGTAATGAGGTTGTAAAGAAGAGGGGAGCTGTTCTGCAGGACAGTGTGCTCCCCTCATGCATAGCCTCTTATGTTGGTCCCTGCGGTACTGCTGTGATGCAAGGCACAGCCTGGACTCCCACAGTGACCCAGAAAGGGTCATCAGGGTTATCAGTAGACTCAGTTTGTGAGTGTGCAAATTTCTTTTTGTGTCTAGTTTATCTGTAACCCTGTGGAACAAAAGCCTTGCTAAGGGGTGTCAAGAGGGCACATAAATCCTTATTTTATTCATGAGATAAACAACTTGTTGTTTATTGTTTGCAACAGCTGATTAATTTGTGATCTCATGGTGTCTTTTTTGTTTTCCTCAAAGCTCTTGTTGATGATCTCCTCAAGACTGGTAAGACCTCTGCACGGATTATCAATGGGGGCTGGTCCTTTTGGGGAGCCTGGTCTTCCTGTTCCAGGGACTGTGAGCTGGGCTTTAGGATCAGGAAGAGAACATGCACAAACCCTGAACCTAAAAATGGTGGCTTGCCCTGTGTGGGGTCAGCGATGGAGTACCAAGACTGCAATCCACATCCCTGTCCAGGTAAACATGATCATCTTCCTGCATGAAACTCAGAGGAGTTTTTCCCCAAACTTAATGTTAGATCAACAACAAAATTGCTATTTCTAAGCTGCCTTTTTTTTTTTTTTAATTTGGGGGATTTTCCTTAGTTTTTTTTAAAGCTATTGTAATGCCCCACGTGTGTGATCTTTAGTGCTGACTTAGGTTTCACCTTGGCTCAGCGGGTGACACAGCCACATCCTCTAGAGGAAGTAGTATGGTGGCTTGTAGCAATTCTTTGCTTCAGGAAGGTGTGATGCTCCAACCAGTGGAGGGCATCATGGTACATCTGCTCCTTGATGAGAAGACAGGCTTAATAAATGTGGCTTAATACTGTATAGAGATGCTTGATGTGGCAGTTCTTCTTGTGAACACTTGTTTCTTCCCCCTCTCCTGCTTACGTATTGTTCTTGCGATGGGCATCTCCTCTTGACATCAGTTACCATTTCCTGCACAGCCAGCAGGGAGTATTCTTGCCTGGTTTCCTGGTTTTCGAGTTTGTCCTCATATTTATGTTGCACTCCTGGTCCAGAATAGTAGTAATAGACCATTGACTGCTGTATTCCCTCTCACTTATCCTTCTCCTTCCTCTGTAATAACTATCTAAAGTAAATTTAAGTGATCTTACACAAATTACCTTGCCTCTTTGCAGTTCTAGCAATTATCTACCTCTGGCAATATAGTTTGTGGCCTACACTTGAAAATGCTCTATTGTATTAGTACTATTATGACTCTAAAATTCAATACAAAGATAAAATTCCAATGCAGATATGATCAGAATGTGCAGCAAAAGCATAGCAGAAGTGTCAAATATTGCATTCTGTGGCCTATAAAAAGGAAATAACTCTAGCATTATAAAGGCAGCTATTAGTACTATTTTGGAAGCTCTCAGTGGCTCTTCACTAATGTCTGTGCCCTTTTTCTGTGCTGTTTTCTCCCCTTGGACACTATGATGTTTTACAATCTGTTCTGAGTGCATGATTACTATTTCTCTGTGTCTCCCTCTTTCCCTGCCTCACTCAATGTGTATACACAAATCCTGGTTTATCTTGCACTAAGTCATCAGGTTATTATCTTCTGAATGAATGGCATGTGGACCTGTAAATCAGACAATGTAGTGGCGGGGGGAGTGGGGGAATCAGGTATCTTAAGTCTTTTCCTAGTTTTATTATGAGCCTCTTATGAGGTTATGCTCAGATCATAGAATGGTTTGGGTTGGAAGGGACCTTCAGAGGTCTAGTCCAACGCCTCTGCAATGAACAGGGACAATAAATAAAACCTCTGGAGTTTCTGTTTCCTGCAGGCTGAAACTGTAGGACTTGGGGCCCCCACAGAAAGGTGCCATATAAACTCCACTTAGGTTGTACAGCACTTTTTTCCCAAGTAAATATGCTGTTGCTGTAAGTAAAGTGTCAGGACATTATAACAACAATAATAATAACAGTAATAATAATAATAATAGCAGCAATGCTATTCTCTAAAAAGGAAAGGAATAGAATGGAGTAGACTATTTCAGTGAATATTACTGACTACCGTAAAGAATAGTTTCTATTTTGGCATTTTATGATGCAGAGCCTCTTTCTGCATAGATTTCATTCTGCATCCACAGAGTGCATTATGTTTGTACTCTCCCTTTATGCAAAGTGCTTCTTGTCGGGCCCAAATGTCCTGGGGTGCAGGAAACTGCCAGCTAGTTTGGGCAGGGTGGATCTCCAAGCTGAGATACCAGGGCTTTCCACCTTGAGAGAAGTAACCTGTGGCACCTACCCTCTCTCTCCTTGCTTTTCAATGTCCTCCAGTGAAAGGCTCGTGGTCTTGCTGGACTCCTTGGTCTCACTGCTCAGCAACCTGTGGAGGTGGGCACTACCAGCGCACGCGGACTTGCACCAACCCAGCTCCGTCCAGTGGGGAGGATATCTGCATTGGCCTGCACACTGAGGAGGCCCTCTGCAACACGCACCCCTGTGAAGGTAGACGCTTCTCATCCCTGCTCCAGCTGGCTTGGCTGGTGGTGGGAGCAGGGCTTATCTGCAGAATGTTTAAAAAATAAATCAGAAATACCACCAGTTATGAGTTTTTCTGCAGATGTCTATTGAGCCATGAGAAAAGGAGACATCTCAGTATTCAACTGCAATGCATCACCTTTCTCTGTGCCTCTTCACTAGCCCATGCTGTGGCATCCTGGTGCTGGTCAGGTACAATTTTGCTAATGGTTGATCCATTTTAAGTAACAGAGAAAGCTGGAGCTTGGTTCTTAAACGTGGAAGCTTACAAGACAAAAAAAGGGGTCATGAAGTGGCAATCTGTACAGTTGCTGAAGGGGCAATCCATCCTTTCACACACAGCAGATGAGCATGTGCTACAACTCAGAGGGCAGGGTTTAGGTCAGTGCTGGCCTTGAATTACCTGTGTGTCTTTCTGATCCAGCCCAGGCCGACTCCTGCCCTTAGGAACCTCAACAAAACACTGTAAGTGCTCTAACTTGTGCTGGCTGTGTTAGCCATCCCTGGGAGGCCACGTCAAAGCTTGGAGGTCCTGGTGCAATGTTGCCTCATCCAGCTCCTTGTATGTCTTTAGCCAGAGAGCTGATATAGGAGCTTTTAAGACAACTCCATGCTATGAAGTGCTCAGCGAGCGTTGGTTTAGTCCATATTATGACAACTACAACCTGACAAGTAGGATATGAGGTTTTCATTGGTATTTTTATTGAGAAAATTAAATTCACTAAAAACTGATCGATTAGGTGTACAAGAGCGACCAAGATCTAGACATGGGATCTTCAACATGGGAGAAGTTTGGTATCTACAAGCGTCCTTTTCCTTCTTGGTGATGTGTGGGCGTTTTTCTGATCTGGATTTCAGGTGGCTGGTCGGAGTGGTCAGAGTGGAGCCTGTGTAATGAAGAGGGCATCCAGTACCGCAGCCGCTACTGTGAGGTGCACAGTCCAGACTCCTCCCAGTGCGTTGGGAACAGCACCCAGTACCAAGATTGCCTGTATAATGAAATTCCTGGTATGTGCAGTGTCATTGAGGAGGGAGAGGGTAGGCCAGGTCAGGAGAGCAGTTCATGCCTGGACTGTCAAATTAGGCTGAGATTTGCTGTTATAAATCAGGCTTGGATGCTTCTAGAAAAACAAGCAAACAAACATATTACACATTCCTTTGTAGCAGGCACAGGGTAACTGGCATTCCCTTAGGCAGCCTAAGGGAATTACCTAGATCTGTAGCAAATTACTATTATTACTGCACCTGAACTGAAGCTTTTAACCTTGCATAGTTCATCTCAGTCTGGATTATAAAAATTATCTCTGTTCTCAGTGTGGGTATGGGCAACAGAAGGTCCTTGATTTCAGGTATCAAAAGAAGCATCCCAAAAGAGTGAAGATTTATGGTGAGGCAGATGGAGAAAATTTGGGTGTGAAGTGGGGTGATTAATCCAGGGTCTAACAGAAATACACTGTTGATGGACAGATGGTCATCAGCATATTCTACTCTGTGTTTTCTGGAAATTGAATCTCTCAGGCAAATATCTGATATAGGTCTAGACTGAATAATGCCTTTCCATGTGTTCTTTTTTGGATTACAGTGTCATAACTTAAAAATCTGAGATCTCTAGGCAATGGTAGTGTTTTTCATTGTTTTCTCAGCTTTCATCTTTCCTCTTAATTGAAGAAGCTAAAGAGTGATCAGGTAACAGTACTGGAACTGTCAGGTCTTTGGAGAGGTTTAGTTGCATGTGTTTCAAACTATGAGCTTATAATTCGATTTAGAGAGACTCTCAGTATACTGCAGAACTTGTGAGCACCTTCTCGTGTCTGGAGCACAGGGGGTTTAATTATTCGAAGAAGTAAAGTGATGGCAAAATGATGACTTTCTTCAATTTTCTTTTCTTTGTTTAGTGATCCTGCCAGCCTCCAGCATTGATGAGAGCACGAACTGTGGAGGTAGGATACCATTAGCTATATATCTTTTTTTTTTATCTTAACCTGGCTTCTTTTCTCTCTGTGCAGTATCATCAAAACCATTAATCTATACAGCTCATATCCCACTGATAGCCTTAATTCCACTGGAGTCTTGCTGTCTGAGTCAGACTGGAGGAATGTATAGCATGTCCACTTGTCAGTTCCAAGATTTTTATTTATTTGAGAGTTTGAGTTGGCCACTGAGAGTCATTAATTACTAGGCAGCAATTGCTTGTCTCTCTTTACCCACAGGGTAAATGGTTCAGGAGGAAGGAAGGGATATTCCCCATTCCACCACTCTAAGCCTCCAGCTGTTTGAAGGCAGGTGTTTTTAAATAACCTATAAAGATTTCAGTGAACAAGGTCTCTTAGACAGATCCTTCGCTGATATAGGTTGAGATTAGAGGTTTATACTTGTCCTCCAAGCACTTCCTTTCATTCAAGTTCTCACCTCTCACAGAGACTGTGACTTCTTTCCGCATGTAACTTGGAAAGATCAAGTCATTAGTGTCACTTTTCTGCTGCCCTAGGAGCCCCTGTGATAAAAATGCAGACTGAAGAAAATGGCAGGTTTCTTTAACGTTTTGAAATGCTAGTTTCACATTAATGGCCATGCCAATTCCTGCTAGCATCACATCCCTACTTTCCTGAAATCTAGATGATCTGAAGGCTGCCAAAATCTCTTCTCCCTGTAGAGATCATGGCAAAAACAGGCATGCCACCTGTGGCATGGAAATGTGGCCTCTCGGTTTGCGACTGTGGGATAATCAATGGAATTAATATTTCATCCCCTGCAATGTAACGTTTGGCTTCCTGCACCACTCCAAGGGTGAAATGGTTCTGCTTCAGTTCCAGGACCCCTTGCTATGACTTGCACTCCAGTATTGTGCACTGTACCCACATTTTCTTCTTTTACTATCACCATTGATTTGCTGTTGCAACCTACATTTTAGTATAGCAAATATTATTTATTACTTAGTGTTCTACAATATTTGGCAAAGAAGCCAATCAATAGAAATTCTGTTGGCATGTCTCAGAAAATCTGTATTTTCAAAGTGATGAACCAGAAAGCTTCCCCCCGCCCTTGGGGATTCACATCCTGCAAACAAAGTAATTTGTTTGGTGGTTTGTTGTTTTTCTGCCCTAAGATACAGCTAAAACTCATCTGAAAAATCAAAGGTGAGAGTGAAATGTAAGAGAGCTTTATGTAGTGACTTGTAAATGTGGCAGTGACATGAAACATTCAGTGCAATATAAGCAAAGCTGGGCCAGAGGAGAATGTGGCAACGTGTCATGTGCCTTTACTGACCAGAGTTTTGTGTGTGGTGTTTTAGCTCTCAAGAGTGATATAAAGCAGACATAGGTTTTTAGAAAGGAAATGTCTTTTTTGAAAAGTCTTGTAATATTTAGTAAGAAATTATAATCTGCTAGTTTGTTTTTTGTTTTGGGGTTTTTTTGGGTTTTGGTTTTGTTGTTTGTTTTTTTTTTTGGACCATCATCCAAAACATGATAGAAAGTTATAATCTTGCAATAGAGTTTTATAGTGCAGTTTGAAAAATAAGTGTAGCTCATCAGTCTAAGAAATTCTGTATGTTCCTTACTGTAATTATGATTGAAGTGCCTTTCTTTGCTGTAGAACTCTATTGGTTTTGTTCTTTTTAAAATCAGGAGGATATTTTTAAACTAAAGATTAGATGAGAGCCATTGACTAATGGGCAGAATCTGCTATTTGAAAAGTGTATCAGTTAAAATGTAAGATGGCACCAAAAAAATGCATGCTGTGATCAGACTAAGAATGAGCCTCCTTTAAAGCCACCCTCTGAGTGGTCCCATTTCTCTGCACACAGTCAAGTCAACACAGCAGTCTGTCCGAATGAATTGGCTATTTAAGGATTACGGGAAATTTACCGCTGCAGTTGCCACTGAGCCAGTGTGGCTGACCCCTGGGACAGCCACTGGGGGGCCAGTCAGGGGGTCTCCCTCAGGCACTAGGGTTCCTGTCAGTTCTGTTTGAAAGATGACAGAGCAAAGGCAGAGGAAAGGCAGTAGCCTTTGGAGCCAAATAGCTGATTCTTTTTCTGCAGAGTCCCCCCTGCACATAGCTGAACACAACAGGGTCATAAAGTTTTGCCACCCAAGATTGCCTCTGGTTGCTTCATTAACTTGGTGACTGTAAAGGTCTCTACTGTTTGTTCTGTTGTCAGTGGAGACCTGTTGGTGGTTGGTTTTACTGTGGGGTGTGAGACTGTGAGGTGAGGGAGGAATAAGGAGTGCTTCTTGACCTTGTCTTCTCCACACCAGTCAGAGGTGTGAGTTAGGTACTTCCCAGCACATGGAATGCCCCACTACAGCTCCTTCCAGAGTGGTGGTCTTGGAGGGTGCTGCTGCAATCCACGTGGAGAGATCTCTGGAGGAGGCTTTTACAGTCCAAGAGCTTTTCTGTTAGAAATATTTGCACTGTAGGTACCCTGCTGGCACCTGCCTGCTACTGGCTTCCTATCTCTGCAATTTGTGGAGAAAGCCAGCAAAGAAGTGTTTTTCAAGCAGTTTCCCCTTCCATTTGCCCACCTTATCATTCTCATTTTCCCAAGGACCCCTATTTCATAGTCAGCAGTACAAATACACCTCAGAGGTAGTGCAGACACGGCCAAGGCAATGCCACCCCGTGAATAAGCAAGAATGCTGAGCACACTTGGATTACAAGGGGGAGGAATGTGTATCTCCCCCACCCCACACACAGTCCCATAGGCATTTTGAGAAGCCAGAAGGACTCTCCCCTCCCTTCCTTTGCCTTCAGAGAAACACTGAGCATTTTTATCCCCTTATTTCCATGACACGCACATGCTTTGGAATCCATTAATGTGCATTGTTTGTATGGCTCATTTCTTTAGCTGTCAGCTTAACATAATGTTTAGGTTCAGTATCAATAGAGGGGAGAGAGGAGAGACAGGGGGAGGGAGTTTTGAGAAAACAATGCATGAACCTGTTAAACTGCACAAGGCAGAGCTGCAGCAGGGAGACTGATTTGCCGGGAGATTATGTCAGTTTATGTTATAACGTAAGACTCTGGCTTCAACAGCTTATTAATGTTGAGCCTGAGATGTCACAGCTCTGATTTGCACCTGTGGTCTTGTCGGGGGAGGGAAAAGGGCCATTCTTTAAAAATAGCATCTCATGTCGTTTCACTTGCAGGTTTCAGTCTCATCCATCTGATTGCCACTGGGGTCTCCTGTTTCTTCGGCTCTAGCCTCTTAACGTTCGTGATTTACGTGTACTGCCAGCGCTGTCAGAGGCAGTCCCAGGAGTCCACTGTTATCCACCCAACCACTCCCAACCACCTCCATTACAAGGGCAACACAACCCCCAAGAATGAGAAGTACACCCCCATGGAGTTCAAGGTAGGGTACCTGAATACCAAAAACAACTTGTTACTACGTAAATAAATTCTATATTTATGTCATGGTTGGAACTGGGTAGGTTTGTGTTTCTGTGTCCAGCTGGTGGCATTGTACATGGGGTTGAAAGTGCATTTAGCTGTACTGTCACAAAGGGGTTAAAAAGTCTCATTACTGCAGTGGGATTTTGTTCTGTTTCACAGTCCTGATGAATGCCAGTCTGGCAAGTACATACCAAGATACTCCAGCCCATTCTGACTATTGAATGTATACAAATTGTCCTCTAAAAAATCAGTAAGAGCTCAGTTCAGTGCATTGTTAGTGTGTGGTAAGAGGAAACGGAGGGGAGGAAGAATAAAAATGGAAACTTCATTAGACAAATAGCTGGGAAAATGTGCACTGGTGGGATGAGATTTTGGAAATTCTTTGTGAACTGCCAAATTGGAGGGAGTGAGAAAGCAGAGAGGGTTCTGTCCCCTCTATCAGTACTGGACAGAACTTAACCCAGGCAGCCGTGCAGAGTTTAATGACAATAGCAGAGTGGAGTGCTGAAGTCTTAGGAGATGAGTGCTGAAGTGGCATATGCTGTTGGCATGTCTGCCTGCTAAAGTGAACAGCACCCATTATCTGAGCTGATAGGACACAGGGTGCTGGAGACAATACCCTGAGACGGGCACATCCTTGTGTTTGAGCATTAGTCTCCCAGTGAAGCGTGGGATCATAGGAGTGAGCAGTGGGATGGGTGGAGGGGCTTCATGTCACCACAGGAGGAACAGCCTGCCTAGGGTCACTTGAACAGTGTGGAGCATTATTTGGGGCATGAACACAAACCAGAAGGAAACCCTGCAGCTGCTTGTTCCTTCGAACAACTATGTGCTGTTGACATTTTGATTGTCTGTTTCTGCTGATCTGGCCCAGCTTCTAACTGAGACCCAACAATAAGATCAGTGCTGGGACTGTTGCCATAGTTTAAACTCCCTGGGTGTTGAGGACTGTTTCTATGTAGGAATTGTATAATGCTGGGCACAGGACAGCTCCTGATACATGGCCATGATTTGCAGTGTGAATGCGCATCAGGAACAAGGGCTTGCATCAAATAATTTGAAAAGTGTCAGTGTTGTTTTGCTGTTTCGAAGGAAAACAGTTTGAGGTGGAAAACTGGCAATAAAAATGTGGAGAATTCCTTGTGTTGGGCACTGCAGCATCTCAGAGGCTCCCACTGCCTATAAATGGAGTCTCAAAAACGCATTTGCTAGCGGCATAAGGCTACAGTTGCATACAGTTTAATAAGACTGCAGCATCATAATGCAAGTCAGCATGGATTTGTGGGAAGTAAATCATGTCAAGCAAATTGGATTCCTTTTTTAAATTAAATAAATATTGATCTAGATAGGAGGGAAGCAGCAGACATATTGGGATTCTCAGAAACTTTTAACAGAGTTTCACAGGATGTATTATTCTACACACTCTGCATATATGGGTTCAGTAATAAATTATTAAGACAGGTGAAGAACAGGGACTTGATCCTGGAAGCGTCAAACTATGAGAGTAATGCTTTCATTTATGTGAGTAGCTGTGGCAAGGTCAATAGGAAGACCTAGATTAGAAAGGCTTGCAGGAACAGAGATAAGCAAGAGTATTCCCTTGTTTCTTACAGAGCAAACAATGAAAGAAAGGGATGAAATTATTTGTGTGTCCTAAAGTAGGTAGTTACAAGTTGGTCTTGTTATATTTTCTTCATCGTACATTATCAGATCATACTAAAATAGGCAGAGTGGATAAAATTTAGAAGGATGAGGTTGTCCACAGAATGATCTTGATCAGCTGGGTAAATGGGTTATGAAATGCACTATGTCTATGTCAAGTGGTACAGTGAAGTAGAAGTAATAACAAAGCTAAGCAAAGTTTAAAATAGCAGCCGATTAGTTAATGTAGTGTCAGGAGGGAGTTGACCTCTTTGATAGATCCGTCTCTGAATACTTGATCTAGTGTATAGTAACACTGAGCAGCTGTTAGAGTCTTCTTTCAAGGGACATAAAGAGCTTAGGCATTAGATCAAGTTTTGAAAAGTCTGGTTTATTTAAAGGAAGACATTAGCTAACTGAGACTGTATGAGTTAGGCTAGGAGGAGAAGGGACTTGGACACAAGGAGAGATAGACCAGATGGGACTTATTTATAAAATGTTAGGAAGTGAAAGAGTTCAAGTGCATAAATCTGCAGTCATTGGACAGACCAAAACTAAATGTTTAGGAGCAAGGGGCTACTTGCCGAGAAGAACTCAGTCGTGCACTTTCGGAATGGTGAATGAGGCAAAGAGATTTACGCAAAGGGTAAAATCTATTTATCAAGTGAAGCTCTCTTTTCTCCATTCCTTCTGCTCTCCTTCTCTATTGCCCCTCCTTTCCTAAACTCTTGGCTGAAAATTTCTCATTTCATACTATTTATTTGCCACTCCTCAGTGTTCCCTTGAAGCACATAGCATAAGTGAAGAGGAAGGCTCTGTGTGCTCTGTGCTGTTTAATTACTTACAGAACTTGTTATTAGCCAACTTTATATTTAGGAATAACTGGCAGATTTTTCTAAGGGTCAGGAAGGAGTTTTTCATGCCTTTAAGGAGCATGTGTGGTTTTACTGTAATGTCACATAATTAACATTCAGATGATGGAAAAGGTAAAATTCCTCTTCCTGAAAATGAGGGTTGGATGGATTTTGGATATGGACCCATCTGAATTTAAAATGTGTACACATGAAAGAAAGGGGAAACACCTGAAATTCCAGATTCTAAACCCAAATAAGTATCTATCAGCAAATACCAAGAAAACCACCCTCAACATTTTTTAGGTAATGAAAGCAAAAGAATATTTGTAGGTTTGTGTGTGTGTCTGTGTGAAAGAGTTAATAAGTTCACAATTAAGGAAATACATGACATGTAGACTACCTTTCAGTAACAGAAAATGATAATACACAGTGACATGATGATAACAGAAGGCTGGCCATATGCACAAGGCTGTTAGTTTCTTTTCTGTGATAATGGAAACAAGCCTTCTGCAACCATATTTAGTTTGTTTTCATCTTGAAATATCTCTGCTCTCCAACCAGCAGGTGAACACTGTAGAAAGTTTGGCATTGTCACATTCAAATGTACAGCACTGAATGCAAACTCATAAATCAAGGTGAATTTTATATGAAGGCAGATTTTAATGAAGGAAGTGCTAGCTGATATGAGCCTTGTTGGACATTTGAGCACAGCAATGTAGTAATACAGATCAGATGTAAATATCATACGTGATGGTGACCTATTGATCATTAAGCTGATGCTAACTTGCATAGCTAGTGTTTTGCATAAGCATGTTTTATTTTTGCTGACGTCTTTTCCCTTCCTGTTTTGCTTTCTCAAGAATACTGTGAGGTTTATTATTAGCTATTTTAGCCGGGATGTCTTGAAAGATTTCATGCATATGCATTTACCAGCAACACGTTGATTTTGATTTGGTATTCACAGATGGTAAGGGAGAGACCTTTTGGGTCACCTAATAAGCAGTTCATGTTTCATTAATTGGTTGAAGTTCAAACAGCACTCTGACAATATTGAAGAGTGTGCAGAACAAAAGCATAATGAAATAAAAATTATCTGGTCTTCACATTTTGGCATGACGGGTTACAGAACCACCTACAACCTTCCCAGTACTGCCACTTCGATTACTTAATAACTGACTATCAAAGAAGTGAGGAGATCCTCTTTTTTAACATCTTGCTTCAGCTACTCAATGCCTTATGTGAGTTACTCATTAGAGTCTTATTACTTATTTCCATGCTGATGGAAAGCCAGACGATCATGCAGGAGAAGCAGGAAGATGTAAGGTCAAGATTGAGCCCTTGTGAATTAGAGGAGCTCTTGGAACAGCTACATATGGAGAAAGGGTTTGGACTGACCTTCTTCCTATTGCTAAATCCTCTGCCAATAAAGAGAGCCAACATTTTATTCCACAGGAGAATTGGACAAAGGCGTCTGCATGTTGGCCCAAATCCAAAATCCAATGGCCTTTGAATCAGGCCAGATGGGATCAATGAAAAATGTAAGTTTGCAGGATGATTATGATGATGATTCTGCAGATTTTCATTGTGACTGTGCTGGACAGACCTCCCTGTGTCCTTCCTTCCTTAACCACAGCTTTAGTCATGAGTCACACAGTCAGACTCTGTACTGATGCCTCAAATAGGCTGAGGAAGCACCTGAGCATTGCATCTGCTCTGGCATCACCACTGCTCTTGTCGAAGCTAAGGGCCAAATACTGAAGCAATGCAGTCATTTATGTCAAGGATTGAATTTATTGTGGGAAAAGATGAGGTGAGAACTGAGTGAGATTGCAGGATATGACAGTAAGAAAGGGAAACTAAGTATTTGATGTGTCACTTGGTACCTGAATTTTCTAGGACATTAGAACAATACACATAAACTTCACTAGGAATGTGATTCTTGCACTTGCCTAAAATTATACAGGAAATATAGATGAAGCTATAGATGAAGACCAGAAAATGGAGGGAATATTCAGCAGATCACTTGGGACTTAGAAGTTACAATGAGTATTTTTAAATCAAGGGAGAACAATGATGTTGGGAGCCAAATGACAGTGCAGAGCAGACACCCTCTGTGAAGGACTCAGGACCCTGTGATCCACACTTCATTACTAATTCCGAACAATTCATGCCAATAAAATACCAGCATGGAGAGTTAAGAAACAGAAACTAATTCTGTCTTTGGAAGAAGAATCCTTCTGAATAGAACAACAAGCGGAGTGTTTGGTGTGGATTTCAGCATTGCAAAAAGCAGTAAAGCTGAGAGTATAGGAAAGTGAATCTCTGTATGGATTTTAAATGTGATGGTCATTTTCACTGCTGCTGAAAATCACACCTCTTTTTATAGCGGGGAGGCTGCCAGTGGTTTAAGTTTAAGTAGCTTTAACTGCTGTAAAGTGCCCTAGAGGAATGTTTGTCAAAGTCAGCCGTGGTCTCTGAGGATATTTGCTTCTCCATGGAAAACTTTGTGTTTCAGTGTCCTGTTGTTTAATTTGATATGTTGCTAGTCCAGCTGAAATTGGCTAACCCATTTGTGTCTTTTGTGATCACAGCACGTACACTGATAGCATTGTGATACAAGTTTTATTGTTTTCCCAGTGATCCTTTCAATCTGCATCATTCAAGCCTCAGGAAGTGGCTGTAAAGTTCACACATAAGGCAGTAACTGATGATACCCAACATTATGAATACCTTATCAACAGTGTCCCTTAGGTTTTTGGTTCAGCTGCATGGCATTTGAGAGAGAGATTTAGCTGATGTAATCAGCTGGAAAAAATAAATACATACATAAAAATAAATACAGTAAATCAGATTGAGATATAAATTCTGTTCCCAGTGAATTTCATGTTTGACAAAGGCTATTTCCCTTGAACAAAGTGGCATTTAAGAACGTTAAGTGCTTGAATGGTAGAGTACGCATTTTTAGTACTTACCATGAGTATAGTATTATTTGAAAAAGAATAGTAGGGGCAGGGGGTTGTATCGGCAAAGGAGCATTGTGCCCTTTCTTGTATGATCCTGCATTTGCAAATATCACTTCAGGGGACTCTTGATTTGCATAATGCCTGCTATGAAGGGAAAGCAAGAGAGCTTACTGATGGGGAAAAAAGGATTAAGTGGTGCATCTCAGTCAAAATCTATTAGTGTCTTTTCTTCCTTTTATATCACTGGCTCGAGTCAAATTGAGCAGTGAAGCATGCCTGGAAGTGTGGCTGTCCTGGGATGATTGTGGGAAAAGAGGGATGTGCATCTCTAGTCGCTGTCCCCACCCCATGGCAGCAGGGGCTCAGCGGTTGCTGTGTGCGAGTCACAGATATCACACTCGCACAGATAAAGCATTTAAGAGTAGGGTAGACTGCCAATTCGGATCTGAATGTTACCTCACTCCTGCTCCCTCTGGGACACTAAGCAGCTGCTCACAACAGTCCCCTGGTGGGATTTGGGTCCCCGCTCCATCTGCTTGTCACGCAAACCCTCGTTTATTCACAGGGCTGTTGCTGCTCCTGTAGGCTGGGAATCCTCCTTGTTCTCTCTTTCCCATAATTTTGAGAGTCTGGCTTTTGGGATGACTTTTTGCTTTCCTCCTTAAGCCATATTAAGAAGTTTTGGCACTGGGGGTAGATACTTCATATTAATCCTGTCATGATTTTCTTTGTTGACTCAGCCTTCTCTGTGCGTCCTTTACAACCAGGCGTCCCTCCTCTGCTCCCAGGTTAGGGATATGGTCCGTGCTCTGCCTGATCACAGGCTGGGCTAATCATCATGGATGCTCACACAAGCCTTTCTCTGGAGCTGTGTTACTGCAGCTGTGATAATCTGTTTGTAGGCAGACAAGTTTTGGTTTGTTTTTAATTAGATCAATGAGCATAGCTGGAAACACTGGCAGGTTTTTGAACATGTGAGCTGCTGTTTCAGAACTGAAGACAGATGTGTTCAAAAGTTTATCTGATTTTTCCAGCTACATTAATTACTCTAATGACTGATATTACCCTTTTCTTGCAATTTTTGCCTTCCCTAATTTCTCTGAGGCTGACATGTACATGCCTGCACCCATCCAGCTGTGCTGGAAGGAGAATTAAATGAAGAACTGCAGGGATGGGAATAACAAAATTGCACTGGCCTGGCTGCTGTGTACTTACGTGACTTCCCTCTACTGGTCAGCAGGGGAATATTTCAAATATACCCTCTACTCATTTGCTAGAAGTTAATGGTTCTCCCTTGGTCCAGATGCTTGAAGTGATTCTCCCTTCCTTGTCTCCTGAAAGCTCTGGGTGGGTGTGTTATGTACATTAGCTGAGCCAGGAAAACCTCAGTGCTGCCAAGATGTGCAGGAGGAATTAATTATGTGTTTGCAGAAGAGTTTAAAGGGAGCCATGAAAGAGGTAGAGAGCTAAAGTGAAGGGAGGGGGTAATATTAGACAAACAATAAATACCAGAAAACATAACCTTTGTGCTACACTTGGAGGGGTATTGCCTCACAATTCCTCTGGAACAGTTCCACTTGCAAATAATGGATTTTTAAGTAGAATTATAAAGAACTGGAGCTACATGCATGCAAAATAAATATAGCTGTGTCCATATTCTGGGCTAGAGCTCAATGTCCAGAGTGTGTTTGGCAGCTCTGAGCGAGGACAGATGAAACACCTGAGCTTTTTTTCCCCCCAAACCATGACTACCCTGTCCTAAAGAGTAATTGAGAGCTCAAGGCTGCTCAGGGTGCACTGGCTGCTACCACATCACAGGCTGCACAGGCTGCAGCAACACTACAGCCATTGCCACCTTTCCCTGGTGCATAATTTTTATATGCATGATAGGTTTGGCATAGGGGAAGCAGGAGTAACTCTGCCTGCATTCCTGTATAGCTGGGGGAATCCTCATTAAGTCAGCTCTAATATCATCCTGAGATTTGGCACAAAGCATGTGAATAAAGAAAAGAACTGCTGTCTGTGGATGAAGGAATCTAGATGGACCGTATCCCAGAGTCGGTGAGAATCAGCTAATGAACAACTTCAATTACCTTTCTAAATATCATGGATCTTGGGCAAACCCCCAGTGCCATGAAATGCAAAGGTAATAAAAAAGTGTTTGTGAGAAAGCAGGCCAATTTCCTCCCTGCTAATTGAGTCACTATTGAGCTACAGAAGTCCAATGCACTCAAGTCACACAAGTAGCTCCGGTAACTCTGTGTGGGAAATGCCAGTTGGATTTGGGGATAAGACAAAACCTCTGTAAGCATACAGGCCCATAATCTCTGGAGTGTGCCTGGACCTTCCCCATTCTACAAAACATATCAATGGGGTGTTAAATCCTGCTTCATCTGTAAAATTTGGCAGTCAGGGCCATACTAGAGAGTGAAACCAGGAGAAACAAATGGAATTGACTTGACTGTACTTTCAGTTACAGCGATGGCAACTCATTGAAACAAATCTGTGTCAGTATTAATATGCAGGCAGATCTGAATTAATATTTGAGAGGCAACATTTCACACACCCTGATGAAATGAAAGTTGGTTGGGTTGAGCTGACAGCTGAGCCAGGATCTAATGTTGAACAGGAAGAAATCAAATATAATCACTTTTTGCACAGAGTTTCAGCTTTAGGGAATGAAGGGAAAGCATGAAAGTGAGCTGCTTAGGGGCAGATTCTCAGCAGGTTAAAAATGTAGCCGCACTGGTCCATACATCTAAAGAAAAGAGGGTGTTATTGGTGTCTTAAATAATCCTGTGATGTGTAAATAGAAATTGGATTGGACAGGAATGCTGCTGTAAAGATTGACACCTGGCTAATGGACTGTGAACACTGGACAATTGTTAATGGGAACAAACAGGGCTGTGGAGGGGAGTTGTTTGGGGCACTGCAAGCAGTAATGCACGGTTTGGCTTTATTTAATATCTTCATTAATGAGCTTGGAGAGAGTGCAGTCAGCATGTTAATTAAACTAGCAGAAGATATTAAACTGGGAGGTGTGTCAAAAAAACCAGTATAGAAATAATGGAAAGTGACCTGAGTAGGTTACAAATATAGAGAGGAAATAACAAGGTGAGATGCAGCATGGGGAGTAAACAAAGCAATCTTGAGGAAAATAATCAGAAAGCAGCTATTTAGAGGGTGGGAGAATTTGGAAAGCAGTAAGACTATGAGAGACTGAATGGAGTTAGCAGATGGCAAATTAGGCCCAGTTTTTACTTTTATTTTTACTGCTCTTTTTTTTTTTTTTTTCCCCACCACTGCAGTTACACCTTTGCAAGTCTCAGCCTCAACGTAGTGCTGTGGGCTGGACCACACTGCATGACTTGTGTTAGTTATCCATCAGAACAAGCAGCTATGAGGCCATCTAAAAATTCAAGGTTGCTTGCCCCAGTGTAACTGCAGGAGGCAGTGAGAGCTGCCTCCCCCAGACAGCCCTTGTTAGGTATCATCAGCTGAAGCCCAGGACAGCCCAGTGCCCCAAATGATCACCTGCACCCAATGTGAACTGTTTACTGTAGTTTTAGAGGGCCATGATTATGCCTCTGGTGAACTTGTCTGAGTGCTAGAGCATGTGTAGGAGCACTTGTAGTTCAGCTGATGTGCTTCTGTAGTAACACCACTGTATGTGTGGAGGACCCAGGAAGGGCAAACACCAAGGCACAGGAGTGCAGCAAGGAGACAGTTCGCACCTTCCCACACAGCTGAGATCATGTCTGATGTATCCTGTGCACCAGCTATATTGGGAAGCATTGGGGCAGCCCTGAATTCCTCTTTTGTGTCTGGACACCACGTCATGGCTGTTGCCACCACCAAATCATAGGCAAGCCAGGGATAAATAGCAAGCTTTAGGCTAGACACCTGCACTTGCCAGTGGGATGGTTTCCATCAACTCCTCAGATTTCAGTTTACAGTTCAGGAAAATACTTCAGCTTGCCTTACTATTACATGCAGTTTGTTTTGTCATCTTACTCATGTGCTTAAAGCCATAGATGTGCCAAAGCATCTTTCTGACAATGGTCTTTTATGTTGCCTACTCTGAAGGTTTTTATATAAGTTTAAAATGGCAGTAATATAACTTCACTTCCTCCTAAGTACAAGGATAAAATAGCTATTTTCAAACAGCTATAGATAACTGTAGCTATTCATTTTCTTATAATTGAATGTTAGTTCTATTGTCAACCTGAGCACATCTACAGATGCTGCCATCATTTGGGAGTTGTTTAATTT
Organism: Formicarius rufipectus; assembly: GCA_013399695.1. Taxonomy (NCBI): domain Eukaryota; kingdom Metazoa; phylum Chordata; class Aves; order Passeriformes; family Formicariidae; genus Formicarius; species Formicarius rufipectus. Next base: position 2,921,328 of record VXAU01001099.1, on the reverse strand, counting down.
ATTTACCAATAACAGTGAACAAAGAATTTCCAGTCTGAAAATATGGTAAGCTTCCATCCAAAAAGAACATGCAATCATAAGTTTAGTGCCCCAGTGGGATTTTTTTGTATCTCTTTTCAAGAGGAATAACCTTCTTATACAGAAAATAGGTTCCTCATCTGTACATCCACACTTCACTGTAAATCCTGCAAACAGCCTTATTGAATTAATCAGAAAAAACTCAATGCATAAACCCTGGCCACTGCTACTTTTGACTTCATGCAGGCAGAGCTTAAGAGATTTTATAAAAGCATCAGGTGAAACAGTTTGCTTAGTGTAAGACACAAAGCCAATTTTTAAGAAAGATCAGAAACCAGAATTATTCAAGTCTTAAAAATCACTCCTAGCTCAGAGTAAATACATGGGTCTCATAAGGTCTTTCTGGCAACTTTCCATCTTTCCAGGGTTATTTGTAATGCATAGCTGGAGAGGCACAGCAGTGTTGTGGCACCCAGTTGATCAGAAGAAAAGGACCATGTGGGTGGGCCAGACGTCATGTATTTTCTTGGTGTCAAATATTGCCAAAAGAGGTTATTTCAGTCGTATGGTTTATTTTGTTGAGATGCAATTATTATGCTAATTATTTCCAAATTTACTGGTTAATTATAATTCTGAGATCTCTGCCTTGCTACTTCCAGAGATGTACAAGCTGTGGAAAATGTTTCATAATATTAATATATTTCCAAAACCCTATGTAATGTGGCTAATGTTCCTACAATGCAAAAAGTAACATCCTTTAACAAGAAGGCATGGCCAGCTCCATAGCACAGCTAATCTGCATCAAAAAGGCATTTTACTCAATCTGATTTCACTGGAAGAAGAAAACAACTTAAGAGAAGCACAAAAGAACCTAAATGTTGGATCTTGGCTTCATTACATCATTGCACAATTCCCTTATCCCTCCATTTTCCTGGGGGATGAGGAGGTGTAATGGCCATCCCACTGTTGCTGCAGGAGGTCAGTTGGATGCTGTTCCAAGGAAAATTGGAAAGTCTCCCTCAATTCTTTTAGGAATAATTGTGTGACTGAGTTCAGCAGGAAGGTTGTCCTTGATTTCTGCAGAGGCACAATGCAGGATGCATATGGGCTTCATTTGGATTTACTAGGAGGAATGGGTTGGCTACAGAGTTGGTGCCTGCTACCTGCACCCTGATTGTAGTTGTTCACCTGTGTCCACAGTGGGTGACCAGGGGTAGCAGTGATGGGAGTTGTTACCTCTGGTTCCTTCATGCCTGCACTCTCTCTGTGATGAAAGAAATGGGAAGTTTTTCTCTGTAGTGCATGGAACATTTAACATTACAAACTTTCAGGATGGAAACTTCTAACTATGCAGCCCCTGCACAGGTGACACATCTCTCATGAGTCACAGCCATTGGGAAGGTGCGCACTGTCTTGTTCAGCCTCTTCAGAGGTTAAAGTGGTGGTAACCATAAATGCTGGACAGAGGGGTTTGAAGCTGCCCAGGAAGGTCACCAAACTTCTTTCTTTCTTTTCTCTTTTTAAAGCAGAAAGTGTCAGGGGTGGGAGGTGGAAGAACTGAAATTACATACATTAACAGCGAAATACTGGAGAAACTGTGAGGTTGAGGGGAATTGTCCTCGCTCACTGAACTTCACTGGGACTGTGGAGCTGCATAGCTGGTGAAGATTAACCTACTAAACTCCTGGGAAACTTGCTGACTTTTCCTCTGCAACATCCCCAAAATAGAAAAGAAGATCTGGAGCTCAGAGAGAATGCTGAGCTCTGGAAAGCAGAGTGCTTTCTACATGAGCCGATTAAGGAAATCTTGCTATCATATGTTACCCTGTGAGAACTGCATTATGACCCTTATTTTGGTACTAATTGTCTGTGTGCCAAAGGTTTTTAGAAGTATCCTTTTCACTTCAGCTTCTCTAAAAATATATGCAGTACTTTTTAATTGTGAGTGGGGAGATGCTCATCTTCTTTTTAAATCCAGTTTAGAAATGTTCCTGACTGTATACTGAAAATTGAAACATTTGATCTGTTTATGTGTGTAAGAAATGTTTATACAGCTTATACTTGCAGCTGTAGGATGGGAGTTGGGAGTAGTATTGCAAGTCCCATACTGTGTATGTGTAAAAACGTTTTGATACATCTGGGAGAAAGGAAGCAAGTCATTTGGTGGATAATGACTTAACAATGTGGAGCAGAGGCAGAATTTTGGGGAGTAGTGGCAAGGCCTGGCTGGAGAAAAAGGAACAAATGGAAAATCTGAATGATGACTTAGGCTAAAAATATCAATGGAGAAAGCTGAACAAAGCTAAGTACACACGTGTGGTACAATACAGTCATGGTTAGCACATTTGGCTGTACCTTGGGAGAAACAGCCTGCATGTCAATCTTCTGCCTCCGGTGTGAATTCCGGGGGGCAGAGCCCAACACGAGGGGGATATCTGTAACCCTTCCCTTCAGACTCTTCCAGTTCTGATTACTAATACACAAGCATGAGTGACCACAAATTGTTCGTATAATTCTGTAAATATTGAAATACTCAGGATTCTGTTGTGCTTCGCATAGACATGCAATTCACTGTCAACAAGACTGGACCTTTTGGGTAGTTGACAGATCATGGATAGTGGAGCAAGCTGCTGCTCCTAAAGCCGTAACAATCTTAGTCCATCTGAAAATATCTCTGCTCAACAAAGCACAGTTCCTGGGTCATGGATGTTTTTTTAAAATTTATTAGTCATATCGCAGTCAGGAGTCAGTTACAGAAAGCAGCTGAAGTTGTGCCTGCTTTTGAGTGATCCATTTGGTTGGGTTAGTGCGTGCTGGTGGCTTACCTTCTGCTAACAGGTCCTTGAATTGAGGTTAGTGGTGAACAGACCAGAAAAAGAAAATTATAATAAATATGAGAGGATGGCATGGTTCATACTGGAAGGGAGGAAGCAGGTAAAAGAACTACTTATTACTTGAGCAGACCACTATTTTTAAGCACATCACACAGGTTTTTGTGTTAGTTCAGAGTCTGGCCTCAATTTTTATGGGGAATATTATACTTGCACAAATACTAGAAATTCTTTTCTTCTCAAGGCAGAGTAGGACCAAAATGAAGGCCTGAAATACATTTTCCTCAGTGTTGGAAATACATCATGTGTATGGCACAGAGATTTTGCAGCAAGAACTGTGTCAGCAGAAAGTGTTGATCAGTCCTTTGGTTCTTTCTGCTTACTGAGCAGGTGGTCCTGAAAGGTTGTACCACCTGGCAAGAGGAGTCAGTAGTATTTGATATGGGAGGGAGCAGACATCAAGGGGGAAATGCAGAGTCAGGAAAAGTGACATCAGTAAGGTCTGGAGAGTGCTCAGATGAGTGACAAGTCTCCTTGGAGGATGCAGGAAAGCTCAGGTTGCAGAGACAAGTCTCTCTTCCATCTCTGAAAGCTCTAGTGGGGACAGCCTGAGCTCCAGAGCTTGCTGCACTGCTTCAGTCACCTCAGTTACTTCAGCTACCAGTAAGTCCCTGCAAAAGCACTGGAGGATTGTCCCTTCTAGGAGAACCTGTTGGGCATTTTCTTCAGCAGCCAATTCTTGGTCCCTGTAATACTGTGGCTCAGAAGTGGCTGAGGTGAAGAGGCACTGGCAGGAGTTGGGCTGGGAGCCAGGGTCTGGGCTGTGTTCATTTTTGTGTTTGCTTTTGTGATCGAGCAGTTGTGCAGCGATGACTCTTGCCTTTCCTTTTGGGACTGGCCAGTATTGGTGAGGGCACCTGTGGGTGCAGCAGGCTGTTCTCAGCTCCACAGTAACTCCAGCGAGTTGGAGTTCAAGGTGTTGAACTTGATGGCACAACCCACATAGCGTTGGGGAAATACCTTCCAAAGGGAGAGTTGTTGGCCATTTCTGGCCAGGCTTGTACTGTCACAGCCTTGCAGGATGAGAGCAAGGATTAAAGCTCTTGAGTAAAGCAGCACAGGAGTCCACCAGAGAGATTTAACCGCAGACCTCTTCTGCAGTGAATACACGAGTGTGTCTGTGTACATCTCTAAATTCACTGCTGCCTAATTTCCCTTCTTCAAAACATCGAGTTTCTCATGCAAAGGAAATCATCTATTTATTAAAATAAGGCAATAAGTTTGTGTGGGGAAATGTTAAGACAGTGCACACTGATCATGCTGATTTAGGACAGTACTGCCATTGTAGCATTTCCAGAGATAAATTCTGTGCAGCTAATTGTTTTATAAGTTCTACTAAGCCATTGTCATAAGGTATTTCCCTAAGATATAAGCCCCCCATAAAAAATAAAACCAAAACCAGGAAAGGATCAGTTGTGGGTTTTCCTAATTAAATATTATATGAAAATAAGAAGAGAGAGAGGGAAAAATGCAAATCCTGTTAATTAAATGCTAAATCTGTTGTACTAGGCTAGTTTTGAATACTGTGGGACATGTTGAAGCTCATTCAGATTTTCCATCTGAAAGCCAACACAGTTGAGATCTGAGGCCTTTGTCCTCAGATCAAGACAACCCTGAGCTATTCCAGGTCAGGATTTTGATGTCACTAAGTTTCAGAGATGGTAATCCTGGCATGTTGTGAATCTTCGCCATCCCAAAAGATGACACAGACAAGGCTTGGATGTTGAACCACCCTCAAGAGAGCCCACAGAAACTGCGGCAGTGGCACTCATGGAGCTTTGGTGCCTGCAGTGGTTATCCTGGGCTAGAAGCACCAACAGGAAATGGCATTCATTTTGTACAGGTGGTATGAGCACCTGTGGGGTTTGGCAGAGAGCAGTTCCTCCAAATACTCAGTGATAGTAAAGTGTATTTTTTGCAGGGGATCTCAAAAGTTGTTCTCAAGCTGAGTCAGAAGATACAGAAGCACAGAGCAGTTAATTAGGTTTCCCAAGGAAGCATAGCAAGCAGTGGAGGACTGAGGATTTCCTTGTTTCCCAGGCTCCAGCACAAAGCATCAGACTGTTGCCTCCACTAATTTAATATTTTTTCAGGTGACTGAGAGCAAAGCACGACATTTTATTCATATTGAAGGGCACAAATTCTCCTTCCTTGGAAATATTTGTCACTTTGAGCATGCCTGTACAAATTCTCTCCTTGGTTCTTACAAGTGTTGTGCTGTGGGCTCATTTGACAGATTCCAGGCAGGGAAAGATCACAGTCAGACCAGAAGGGGTTTGGGTCTCCTCCAGTTTTCAGGTATGAGATGTTTCAGGCAGTGCTCATCTCTGAAAAGCTTACTCAGTGGTTCAGCATTTGGGAAATTTCTTTCCCAGGGTACTTTCGTCATGGGAAAGCTTTTCCTCCTAATATTTTGTATGAAACTGGGAGTTATTAGTTCCCAGGGTAGCTGTAGCTGTCAATCTGCTATCTGATTAGAAGAAAGCATTTTCTTTTCTTCCTCCTCCTCTCCCCCTCTTCATACAGTAAAATTATTGGATTACAAAGGCATTGGGAGAGAAATGTACTGCCTGTGGTCTCGTCTTTGAGCCTGGGGCAGCTGATCATTGCAGTGGTCCCAGCTGGGATGTGGCTAAGCCCTGACTGTGCAACAGGCACATCACAGGATGAGACCCCACTGGTGCCAGGTCACCCCACTGCTGCTGGGGAGCACAGGGGCTTCCCCAAAATTTTCATCTGCTCCTGCCCTGACATAGAAAGGAGACTTCCTCTTGCCTTTGAGGAAGCCACAATGCCTGAAGTCGAGGTGACTGAAGTCAGATGGGTCAGGTAAAGCTAACAGAGCTGAATAGTTCATGGGCTTGAGCATTAGTCAATTCGTTTTCATCTTGCCCTGAGTTGGGTCAGGTATGAGGTGTTTGTCTCAAGGTGAAGCTGAGGTAAAGTGGGTCCCCCAGGAGCATTGGGCTGTGGCAGAACAACCATCAGGCCCCAGGACTTACTGCCTCATTAGACCTCTCCATCTCTGCTCCTGACAGGAGAGATGCTCATACTCTGCTTAAATATGTTGTTAATTAAATGTGCCCTGAACATAAGGATGCTGTAGCAGCATGCCGAGTGTTGATGCCCAGATCAAAGGAGTGGGTTCCCTGCATAACCCAGCCATCAAAGGTGCACTTCTGAGTGACAGGGAACAGAGAGAGGCATAAGAAAATTAATCTAGGAGTTAGCTGAAAAAACTTTTATAGAAGTTACTAGGACAAATTCACAGAAACTGGATGACTGTGATGTAGGAGAAAGTTCTGTAGAATTATTGCACCTGCACACATAAAATGGGTTTTAGCCTTGTGCATAAGTAACAGCTGGCATAGCAACGGGCTTTAGTCTGGGGAGAAGGGGACATCTGCTTGCTGGTGGGAAGAGGGGAGGGAGAAAAAGACATTTCTAAATTTTTGTGGTAAAAGGGGCATTTGTCATTTTTTTATGCTATTGTTTCCGACAATTGTTACGTGGTTGTTAAATTTTTTGAGTAATTTTAGATTTACCAAAAGTGACCATGATTTATTACTTATACTGTAGCTTACAGAAGTGACACACTTAATATCGGGGGGTCCAAACCTGGATATCTACCAATGGAGATGGAGATCAGGTAAATGCACACCTGCTCTTCCAAAGAGATAAGCTGCCTTTTGGCAACTGGTTTGAGAGGGAGCTGTAGGCTGTACCATGAGCATTTTGGAAGAGGTTAGACTCAGTGCTGCCATTAATCACCAACCTTCGTGTAGGCCCAGCATGGTTTTGTGTGACAATGATGTTCAGACAATGTGCCATCTACCAGGAGACTCTGTCTCTGGAGAAGGCTCTGGGTTCCACCCCTAGCAGTAGGTGAGCACAGGTCCCCTGCAGGAGACCTGGCAGGAGCTGTGGTCCCCCACAGACCAGCCCCGTAGCGAGTGCGAGGTACCGTCTTGCTCTCCCAGCCGGAGGGAAGGTGGTGGTGCCCCCAGCAGAGACTGTGATGGAGAAGGCAGGTGAGAGGGAGGTGTCTGCAGGTAGAAAAGACTAATTATGTAGCACTGTTGCCATGCCTGTCATCTCCTCTTCTCTTTTGCAGACACTTAACAAGAACAACTTGATACCGGATGACAGGACCAACTTCTACCCGTTGCAGCAAACCAATGTGTACACAACAACCTATTATCCCAGTACACTGAATAAATATGACTACAGGCCCGAGGCCTCTCCTGGAAGGACCTTTACCAACAGCTGATGATGGACAGATTCTACAGGACTGGATAACTTCCTATATGATTTTTTTTAAAATTGATTTTATGGACCAAATACTGGCCCAGCCTCTAGATGTAAATATTGTACAATAGGGTCTTTTTTCCTTTTCTTTTTTTTTCTTTTTGGTTAATTGTATTTCTTGTAAACAACACATCTCCTTAAAAGGACAAAAATGCATATGGACCATTCTGCAGAGCTTTTGTGGATATTTGGCTGGAGATGGCTCTTACTACTGCAACTGTTTATGGCTGGAAGATCAGCATTGCTGTCCAAGGCCAACGTTGTCAAGGTGGGGGCTCTGTGCTGGGTTTGGTGGCCATTGTGCGGCAGCACACAGCACACAGGAGCACTTCAAGCAAGGCCAGAGGTGGCCTCCTGGGGCAGGGGTGTCTGACTGGTGAAGAGCATCCTTCCTGAGCCAGGACAGCAATGGTGCGCTGGATAACACACAGCTCGTCAGACAGGCCAAACAGGACTCCATCGTGCCAACAACTTGAAGAACATTTTCTTTTTCTTTTTTTTTTCTTTTTCTTTTTTTTTAATGTTTCTGGGGAAAAAAAAAAAGAAGCAGTAATTTTCTAGGGCAGTGCTCCCTTTATCTTCAACAGAATCTTTTCATATTACAGGAAATACTCTCTGCAGCCTTCTTTGGTAATATGCAGTTCAGCTGATGAGAAACAACACACAAACAAAGTGCATTATCCAAAGAAGCTTTCCAGAATGTTTCCAGTCTTAATTAAAAGAAAATTATACAGGCAGTGAGACACTGAGAAAAGTAAATGTTGGAATAACATCGGAGACATGAACTTGGAGTGCCTAACAAACAAAGATGTTTATATCACTGGAAAAAGAGATGTGATGATTGCCGCACAAGAGCCATGGGCTTGTTTTCTTTCTTCCTTTTTCTTTTTTTCTGAGACAGTGTTAACTGTTTTGTTCTAGCTTTGATCCTGATTGCGTCTGCCAGGAAAGGCAACTTTAGAGGCCATGCACTTCTTGTGGGAAATCACCATGCTTTGGGCTAATATTTTCTCTTGTTTTGTTGTTGGGTTTTCGTTCCTTTACTCTCAAAGAGTGAATAATTCTGACTTTGCAGGGGGAAGGTATTTTTGTAAGGAATGTTTCCATAGTCTGACATGACCCAGAATGTCTGCTGCACATACTTACAGTGTCTTCCAGTCAATATTCTATGAAATTGTAACACAGCTGAGTAATGTGCATTGTTTGCCAATGTTTCTTCAATTTGTCTGAGAAAAACAACCCAAAAATCAAATGCTGCTGCAGCTATTGAAGTAAATTGAGGTGGCAGCATTATTAAACAGTATATCCAGCCTTGAAATGTAATTTTGTGTATGTGTGTGACTGTGTCTATAAGAACTGTATTAGTCTGATGCAGAAGCCATGTTGTCTACAAGCAGATGTTTGTCTGACATAATTGTTTGGCAAAAAGGAAACTTATTGCTGGTGCTTAATGTACAATTACATCCAGTGTGTTAGCAACGTGAACAAGTTCACCGCTGTTATCATTCAGTGTTTCTAAATATTTGTAATGAACTCCTGATGCTAAGGATTTTAGAATGTCACAATACTGAGCATGAGATAAAAGTACACCCTGAAATACGCATGAGCTCCACGTGGTCCTGAGCTTGGCTTTGTCGTCTGCATCCTCCTCGAGCAGTTGCCATGCCTGTGCCTGGCCACTGACCCGGCCACGTCCCCAGCAGTCCCGTCTGTCTGTGCTTAATTTCAGATTTTGCTGTAAGCCAACATCGATTGTTTCTCAGTGCTGTTCCCTTGCAGTTGCTTGTTTGGAAGTCCAGCTTGGGCTGCGTACTCGGCTCTTTCACGTAGGCAGCTGGTAGGAAATGAAGAAAGACTGTGTTGCTCGTGACAAGTATATTGCTTTTCCTGTGAGGAAGAGCCAACATGGCTCTGCAAACCTGTGTTATGGCCATTTGACCAGAGGGCAAGTATAAAATAGCCTCCCATTTTTAAATTACTTTGTTTGACTTCAGTTTGCAGTGATTGAAGGCTGTAGGAATATTTATAGTAAGTGGGGTCGTTAGGGCTGCTGCAAGGACATCTTCGGCTCAGCACTGCCCATCTTCAATAGCTGCTTTTCTAACTCAGCAGCTGATCCGGCTTCTGCTCTGGTCCCACCAGGTGGAATGGAGGGGGGAGAGGGAGAGACAGAGAGAGAGGTGTCCGTAAATGGATTGTAAGCAGTGGAGTCAGGAGCTGATGCAGACCTAGAAGATCTGTCTGAAGCAATCTGCTGCAACCCTCCAAATAGGCACAGTGGTTCAGCACCCCCAAACCTCCCAACAGAGCAGCCAGGCAAGAGCAAGGGGAGTGAAACAGGAACAACCAGGGAAGCAGGAGAGCATTGGTACCAGCACCTGCAGAGAGGCTCTTTCCAGGCTCCAAAATTCCATTTGAGGAGCAATGACTTTGTGCCTCATGCTATAATGAGTTCACCCTGAAATTCCACATCCCCCTCAGCAAAGCTGAAAATTCTACTTTGAAGTAGTTCTAACAACTATGCAGCCATGGGGTTGAAAATTATTATATTAGAGTATCAGGATGGGGTTTCCTAGATTTAATTTATGTGATTCAGAAGCAAACACTGGCTCCTAAGATCCTTCTAGCCACTGTAAAATCAAAGCCATCTCTGAACTTCCAATTCAGAAGATTCCCTGTATTGACACACTCTGCAGTTACCATGTGTATGGCAGGTTGTAGGTGGAGTTTTGGGGGGATGTCAGCAAGTCAAACCTTGCAATTATATCTCAATTTTCTATTTTTTCTTTCTCTTTCCCGCTCCCCCCACCCTTAAACATTTTTCCATTTTTAGCTTCTCAGAATAACATGATGTAAACTGATTTTTTTCCCAAAATACTGTGTCAGATATTAAATTATTTAAATGTTCAACTCACCAAGATAGGTGATTACTGCCATTGTGCTCAGGAGGTGGATATTTTGTATGCTATTGGAGGACAAATGCTTTGAGGGTGGTGCATGTGGTTATAGTTTCATCAGGACATTCCTTCTTCCCAGCCATCCAGATGGATCCAGCCCTTTTTCATATAATTGGCAATCACAGCAAGGGGCTGTAGTCTCCATTCGAGCAGAAAGCAGAATCCAGGAGAGAGTGAAAAAAAAGAAGTCAGAACACTTATTACTCAATTAATGTTTGCAGTCAAGTGCAGTTCTTTAAGGATGATGTTAATGCAGTGTGAGAGTTGCATTTTTTATGAGCTCTCTAATGCGTGGCAGGTTAATGACACCATGTACAGTGATAGTCTTGTGATCCAGGGAATTTGGCACCTTGAGCATCAGGTCTGTAATATCTGTATCAGTTTGAATTGCTCCTGCAGCTGGATGTTAAACTTGCTAAAATTCCCTGTTCCTAAGCACATCTCTAAGTACACTGGAAATGCATTTCCTGTGGGAACACTGCTTTCCAAAAGACTGTGCTATACTTTTTTTTATTTTTTTTTTCCTCTTCTAAGAAGGGGAACCCTGGGCAGTTTCTGTGTGTCTCTGCAAACCCTTTGGGTAGCATGCAGGTATACAGTATGTGAAATATAATAGAAATCCTACAACCAAGTATGTAGTGGAAACACCTTTGATTAGGCCATTCTTTCTTCTTCTGTGGAAGCGGAAAAAAACAAAAAGGTGGTGCTATCCAGGCTGTGTTGTGCTGTTGCTGTCAGGCTTTACTTGAGCAGCTGTCACCGACCAGGAATCACTTGTGCTGCTCACTAACAGACAAAGCATTTGATGATCAAACCATCACGTAAGAGATGCTGTTGCTCTAAAGGTGCACTTGAATGTTCAGCATATGAGCCAGGATACTTACACTTAAATATATTAAGTGTACAGATACTACAGGAGAAGAACGTGTATTGTCTTACCACCACTGATCCTAATGTCTTGTGTTCAGAAAGTGTTTGGTTTGAAATCAGCAGAGAGGAGGAATGGAGCCCATGTGTGAGGCAGACAATTTGATGCCTCCAGTGATATTCTGATGTTCAGCCCACCTGGAGAGAAAACTGCTGTCCATTGAGATTGATTTATTCTTTGTACCAAATGTAGTGGGGGAGAGTTATATATATATATATAAATATATATATAAAAATGTAAATGTAAAGTTTGTGTAACAACTTGCTCTTCTTTTTGTAACAGTATATAAATCTATCAGTGGATAGATACAGTATATATTTATAATATATACACATGCAATATATATATTTAGCAACATGCCTGCAGAGGAAACTTAGAATAAGAAAGGCGGTGCTGGTATTCAAATACCACAGGGACAAAGTGAAGAAAAAACCCTGTAAGAATCTAGTATCCTTTCCATTAGGCTTAAAAACCTACTTTTGAGGTAAATGAAATATAATTTTTTAATTGAAAAAGAAATTGATTTTTCTAGTTAGAAATGCTGATTCTCCCCTAAATCATTCTGGTTAAGAGTGATTAAGAAAAAGATACTTGTTACTGCTTATATTTTCAGAATAACCCTCCCAAATTTCTCATGTGTATCCCTCTGTTGTTTTTGTAATTATAAGTAGGGAGTAATTGTGCAAAGAAAATTAAAATAGCAAGTAGGAGTAAAAAAACCTTGTACCATTAGAGCAAAAGACATCATCTGTTAGAACAGGAAAAATGTCATTTTCTGCGTTAAAGAAGTTAGGAGCTGCCTACTGAGTTATTGATTGGCATTACAACCCTTGCCTTACAGTCACACAAGGAGGTTTTAGTACAAAAATTAAGAAAATAGAAAGCTTGAAAACCCGTAGCATTTGGTTTTCAGAGGGGTCCAAAAAATGGCATGGGGCCATGGGAGTCAGGCACCTGGTGCCCTGGGCATCTCCACAGCTTTCTGCACTGGTGACTGAGGCTCTGCATCCGTTTCTGCCCCTGTCAACCCCATGAGCCAATCCCATACACACAGCAGGGCATGGCACCCCTTGGAGTTGTCTGGCCTGAGAGAAATACCTCAGGTTTGAAGGATTTCTTTTTTTTTCCAGCAAATCACTTTGTAATGCCCTCATGACCAAGCCCAAACTCCGACAGGTGAATCTTTCCCTTAAGCTTGCTGTTATGAGAAAGGATCAGGTGGCTTCAAGGGCAGTTTTGGGGTGGATGAGGGAGGTTTCTGCCCAATTTTGTGATGCCCGATTGCCAGAGTCTTCAAAATGGGGCAGAAACACCTCTGGGGCTGGGTCCTTGTGGGAGCTACCCATTCTCAGCTGTTCTGTCTGGAAGTACCTCCTTTGGACTCTTTGGGAAATATTAGTGTCTGCATTAGTCCTGGTTGGAGGAGCAAAACCAGTAACCCACTATTTACATAGCCACAACTGTAAGTGTGCAATACCATTGAAGATAAGTTTGGGTCTTGAACCCATCATTTTTAACATTCTGCCTCCAGCCTCAGCTGCAAACTCACTCGTGCTGTTCGGGAGGGTTTGGTGCTGTAAGAGCAGCCTTTGGCTTTCTGCAGGTCCCAGCCATGACTTGGTTTTAAACAAATATGATTGTGAAAAGTGTTAATGCTGCACTCTGGTTGTGACGCCTCTGTCACCCAGCAGGACGCTGCTGCTTCGCAGGCCAGGGAGTCAAGCAGAGGGTGGCATGATGGGCCATTAATAACCGGAGCAAAAATGTTATTAGTACCAAAATGTTAAACAGTGTAAAAGCCAGCCAGCTGCTCAGCAGTGTGCTTTCCATCCTCACCCCTCCTTAGGCAGCATCCAAACCTGCCCATATCTAAAAGTGATGCACTTACATAGGAGCATCCCCATAGAGGAAGTGTTGGGGAGGATATACAGTATGTGAGATGGAAATGGTAGGACTGTAGTTGAGGTGGGAGAGTGACTGATGCAATACTGGATCTTGGATACATGGGAAACAGAATACATGCCAACACAGAATGCTTGCCCCAAAACAACAAAACCTGGAGAGTATTATTGGACTCTGTTGTGAAGGCACATCACCCTTCCTATGCAATTGAACTTGATGGTACTTTAGCATAAAGGTGACCTAGACTGTAATCACTGCCTTTAGACACTGTGAATTTTTTTTGGGTACTCTGTATTTTTATATATTGTACAATGTAAAGAAAAATTCAGAAATAAAACAGACCAACCTGATAAGACTGTGAGTTATTTCCCCTGCATGTCCAATGTGTGGCAGGGCTGGGGCTTCTGACAGCACTGGCGTGGTGGGTCAGTGGGAACACGGAGGAGCTTCCTCCTGAGCTTGGTGGCCAACAGCAAAGTAAAATCCACTCAGCTGCTTGAGCAAGCATGGAGAGTTGCAGCACACATCCTTCCTCCCAGTCTGCACTCTGGCTACATCCTGAGGCCCAAGTTTGGATTACATTTATCATGAGTTGTAGACTGTGTGGACACAAAATCATGCTACTGAATGTTACACCAAAGGCTGTCACTGCAATTCACCTCCCCTGCCTCACAAGCTCCATGCCAAACCTGGAGTGCATTTCAAAAATGCTGTTTCTGAGTGAGGTGCCCAGTGAGGTTAAGATCTGAAATCTGGGGTGCCAAATCCTTGTCCAGTTCTGCCTCCCACTCTCTGCAGGTGACACCAAATCTCCAAGGGCACAACTGCTCCCTGTGCCAAGGAGATCAGCTGGCTGCAGCCAGTAAAAAGACACTCATCCTCTGCAGAGCCTCTGAGCTGTATGTGCTCAGCTGCAGTGGAATCCTGTCACAGCTTCTGCTCAAGCCCTACATATTGATGTGAAAAGTTATAAAAAGCTGAGGGACACGTTTTGATTGAAGGATGATCGTAGCCTCATATTGAAGAACGTTATAGCTCTTGTTGCATTTATTAATCAAAGTAAAGACCATGAAAAGTGACAGAGTCAGGAACATTTTAGTTTATGTTCCGATACAGCTCAAGACTTATATTGAAGTTCCATACAGAAAATTACACCATAATGTCGTAAAAAATAGATTGGATTGCTAATAACCTGAAACGTGCTACACCTGCATACATAATACTTTAATCCTACTAAATCATAAGCTATCATTTGGGTGTTTTCATATTCTCAAGCGTGCATACAGGATTTTTTTTTCAATACAGACCATTAAAAAGTAATTGAGAGGCACAAGATCAGTAAGAACAAACTTGCTGTGAGTAACATGGATATTTTCCCCAGTTAGATTGCACGATAACACAGGGAGGTTGTTTCTGAACAGTTTTGCTTTGCATCAAGACACCTCCATACACAATTAGAGCAAAGTATCACATTGGAACCAATTTCCAATTTCCTTTAAATCTACCACCACTTTTTTTTCCCTTCTAATTGCTAATTTGATTCATTAACATAACAGTTTCCCTTGTAGCCTCAGTAAATTTTGTTCTCTCACTTTCACTGTGCATCCCAACTGTACACTTTTCCCTCTTTAATTCTTAACTGTGTGGCAAACAGCGAATGTTTCGTTATCTTGCAGGTTCCCCACCAGCTTTTTCTGATGCCAAAGCTTCAGGTCTGCAGTGCTGGGCTGTGAGGAGCATCTGCTGCCCATCAGCTTTGCTGGGGAGCACCTGCAGCAATGTTGGTAAATGGGGAACACAGGCCAGCGTGTGGAGCTTTCTGTGGGAACAGCAGTGACAGCCACAGCCCCACGGCTCCCCCTCCAACCTGCCTTTGGCAGTGCTCAGAGGTCGAGTATAAGAAATTCAGGAAAAGGAAAAAGCAGAAGTTTCCTCATGAGCCATGTCTAGTCTCCCTGTTTCTCCCAGCTCCCTGCAGTAGGTGCTTTAGGGACATGGCTGTGCCAGATGCTGCAGTGACAAACCTGTCTTAGCCCTGTCCCTCTGTATCAAGCCCTTTTGTTTGTTTTGTTTTGTTTTGGTTTGGTTTGGTTTGGTTTTGTTTTTGTGGTTTTTTTTTTTGTTTTTTTTTTTTGGTTTTTTTTTGTTTGGTTTTTTTTTTTTTTTTTTGTTTGTTTGTTTTTTTTTGGTTTTTTGGGGTTTTTTTGTGTGTGTGTGTGTGTGTTTTGTTTTGTTTATATTCTCTATCAAGCAATGGAAACATCAATGACTGGTGGGGCACTTGCCTGGGCAAGGGCACTTGCCTGGGCAAGGGCACTGCCAGCACTCGGTGTTACGGAGGCGAAGAGGGGCAGGGAATTGCAGCCCAGCCCATTCAACAGCCGTGCTGGTGAAAATGCAGGAGCAAGGACTTGGATGAAGGAGCTGTACCCCCCAGAGAGCAGCTGAGCAGATGCATATGGACACCAGGGCGTTATCCAGAGCAAGTCATGCCAGACCATGTTACTTTCGTCCTCTGAACAGTGACCACGTCCTGCAGATAGTGTGGAAATAAAAATCATCCCGCAGCCTGATTCTAGCAAGGCTTTTGAGTCTTTCCTACATGACCTTCCTCCTATGCTGCCAGGGGCAGTGTCCAGGCATAGAATGGCACAACACACTCCTCAGAAAACAGGTTGTGGTAGTAAGAAAAACCTGAAGTGAGTCCCTGCTGCCATGCCCAGCACCAGTACTGGTGCCCAGCACCCCCAGCAGTGCCCCCAGCTCCCCCATCACCATGTGATCACAAGCCTGGCTCTGACTCCCGAATTTCCCTCTGCCCACACAAGCATTTTACTTGGTTGGGACAGCCCACATGGCTGCGCTGCTGTGACCAGGCAGGGGGACAGTCCCCAAGCTCAACAACAGTCCCTGCGTCATCTTCAATCCCCTCGGTGCAGCCGTCCCGCAGAGATCCCTGCAGAGCAAGCACCTCCTCAACGTGTGTGAGAGTCAACGCTCAGCTGTGACAGCTCTGCTTCCCGTGGCGTCCTGTGTGTTTCCCCCTTGTGTGTACAGCCAAGGGACTGCACACTCCCAAACACACAGTTCAATTACCAAAAGCTTTGGAGAGTCATTAAAAATGCTGTGTTGCCAGCAGCTGAAATGCATTTTGACGTGGCTTGTTTTGTTCATTTGTAAAAATGATGGAGTTGTCATTGCACGTTCTGTTTAAAAAATGCCTGAGATTCAAATTAATTGAGAAGGTAACAGAGTTCAGCTCTGCCCAAGGGGTTAAAAAACCCCACCATAATCACACACATTCCCCTATCTTTGGTCAGATTGCAACATTTTGACCTGCTGACAGTACCCCCAAACAAACCATTCTCTGGAGAAAGGACTGAACCAGGCTAAGATTTTGTATGTTGAGATAAAATTATAAAGCTGGTTTTTGGCAGCTGGGCAAACTCTTGCCTTTTCCTGCTTGTCCCAGTGTGCTTGCAGGACAGGTTTGTTTTGGGACCCAGAGTTTTATCACCCTTTTTTGCTGTGACTGTCCCTACGTCGATCACCTCACGGCAGCAAAACTGTGTGTAAGATCAGCTTAAAAGTACTAAGATGACAAGGCAGTGCTGGCATTCTGAATGCCAGCCCCATCCATCCCTCGGCTCCGTGGTGTGGATCTCTACAGAATATGGAAGATGCAACTCTTTGGATCCTTGCATCAGCTGAGGCAGATCTGGAATCCAGCAAATGCTTAAAGCTCCTCCTGGCTGAGCAGCTGCACTGCAACATTGTCACCCTTCAAAATAACTTCACTGCAGATTTTTCAAGGTCAAACATCACAGTTTATGAACTGGCAATTAGCTGGCAGCAAAAAGTAGTCTTGGTTTTCCATCACTCTGGAGACAGTGAGGTGTCTCCCACACCCGGGATTAGCATCAACCGCGGTGAACAGCAACAGGCTGGTGAGGTTCGATCCATCTAACCTTGCTGTATTCTTTCATTTTTAAACCTCCCATAGTCATTTCCTTGCTGTCATGGAAATAATGGAGCCAGCAAAGGATTGCTCCTCTCTCAAGTGCAGGGTAATGAACAGCCATCAGAAACATTTGATATTTCCATGATGTGAAGCATCAATGGCCATAGAGAAAACTGTACCCATTTTGGCAGTACTTAATTTACTGTCACGAGCAAGCAATCTACACGAGAGAGCAGGCACAACGCTGATACACTTTTATTACCCTGGCAGGAGCCACATTATTGTTTTCTGTTTTCACATTTCTTAGCAACAACATTTTTTTGTTCATAGGTTTCTTCCTAGGAGTTCGGCTGGAATTATTTTTATGTTGTCCCCAATTTACATGCTGACTTACATCAGCCTGTCCTCAGGTGAGAGCCCTGCTTTCTGCCTGAAAGCCTCCTGGCAATTACTACTGTCTTCTGCTGATCCATCACTCCTCTGGCGCTGGAGGGAACCTTGCTGCTGGCAGAGGCCACCTGTCCTGGGGAGCAGCTCGGTCCCTGGCAGTCCCTGCCATGCCAGGTGGTGCTGCAGCCAAGGACTGTCTGCAGCTAATAGGTCCGAGCATCATTTCTGCACACCAGCCCACAGACCCACAGTCTCACCCCAGCCAAGATAAAATCATCTCTAATTACCACATGAGTTTACAAGGTGGGACAAGCTGCAAGGCTTTATCATAGGCCAGACCTATGCTGACAATCTTTCTCAAAATGTTATTTTTTGCACTTCAGTGGCAGTGAAGGCATTTCTGTATGAGGTTGCATTTATCTAGTTCACATTTCTGCTGCTCATCCACTCACTGCAAACCCTTCAGATCTGCCTTTTCCATTGCCCACCATCACCCTTTTCCCTTCCAGTAACAAAACTCAGTCACAACTCTACATCCATAATACCAACCCTCAGCTCTGCAATGAAAGACAGTTTTAGGAGAGCCCTGGCAGAGTTTCAGGTTTAGAACACAGCAGGGTGAGTTTGTCACCTGCTGGCATTTCCTCTGCCTGCACTTGCTGGAGCACCACTCACCAGGGTCTCACCGAGGCAACATTTCCCTCTGTGCTGCCCACGGGGAGGTTTGCATCCCCTAACCCACAGCCTTTTACCTCCCCAGCCCGGTACTTACTGTGGCTGTAGGCCAGAGTGATGGACATTCTTACTCACAGCACAGTCCTTGCAGCCCCCAGGGAAGGGGTCCAACCCACCCTGGTGCCACTGGCAGAGCTCACACAGCCCTGGGACTTGCCTGCAGGTATGGAGCAAAGAAATGGAGTAAAGCTAGAAAGCTCCCGAAGAGAAACCTCACTGTGGCCATGGCACCTGCAAAGCCTCCTGGGACTGTGGGGCCCTGCTCCCATGCTTGTTTGACTCCTGAAGAGTTAAGGTGTTTTTTTGCAGCCCTTAGCCAAGGATGACTTCAGTGGGTGAAGCTGCCCCGCAGCAGGAGAGGAGAGCATGATGCTCCTGGCAAGCGTGCATGAGGAGCACTGGCATGGTGCATGCTCTGGGGCTTCCTCTCTGTCTGCTCAAGCTCAGCTTGTGGCAAGAAAAAATCCCCAGTTGGAAATTTGTGTTCATGTGGTGGTGGGTGCTGAGTAACATCAGTGGAGGGTGTCAGGTAAAGGAGAGTGCCTTGGGTCCTAACAGAACTCCCTGATGGCAGCCCAAACCATGCTCCTGGAGCAGGTAAAGCACCGCAGCTCCTCAACTCTTGTGACCCACAGCAGGAGGGTAAAGACAAACCCACCTGTGTTTGGGTGCTGCTGCTCATCTTTCCCAGTATCAGCATCCCTTGGTGCTGGACTGCCACTCAAAGATGCCAAAACACCCATACCCTGCATTTACAAGTGGCCCAAACATTTCCCCCAGCCTCTGCTGGTCCCACGGCCATTAGACAGGAGGTATCTGTGAGTGGCTCACCCACATCTGGCCGCATCTGGGCACAGCACCAAGTGCTTCCAACCAGCCTGGCCCCAGTCCAGCTGCTCCCCCGTGTGCAATTGCAGGGTGGTCAGAGAGGGAGCCACCAGGGAGCTCCAGCAAGGATATGCCAATCGGGAAAGGGAGAATAAATGTCATTTATGTGCCAGGGAAACGGCAGAGTTCAACAACAGCAAAGATAAAACAGAAACCAGGGGGAAAAAAACTCAGAGGAAGAACAAGAACAGGAGCTTCACCAACACACAAAACTGCATCAAGGATCTCAGATGGACCCTCAGTTCTCATTCCCCCTGAGGATGGAGATTTCTGTAACACCGCAAAGATAAATACAACTGGGAACTGTATCATTAGAGGCGCTTTAAGCTCCCATATATAGCCTGGAAAGAGACTGTTGCTAAGAATAGTGGGGCCCAGATATTTCACCACATGAGAGTTGACAGATTTCTTCCCAGAACTAATAGGATGTGAGGCTATTTTAAACTTGCCCTGGTAAATAGTCAGGGCATTATTGAAGAGCTGGTCCTAGAAAATAAACATGGATCAAGAGATCTCGGGTTGGGTCCATTTCAATTAAATACAGGATAAACACAAGGAAGGTTATTATGAAGGGTCTCCTTTCTAAAAGCCTGAATGGAGACATTGATGGCGTGAAGCAGCAAAATCAACTGGTATGCAGCACCCTGAGCCTGGACGAAGCAGGGTGTGAAATCAGAGGTGTGATGGTGTGGTGGAACAGCAGGGGCTGCCACTGCCACCAGCCCCTTCCCTCCCCAGTCCCCCACTGGCTGGGGACTCTCTGCCCCAGCCCACCCTCAGCATCCCTTGGTCTGTGGGGACTCTCAGTCCAACAGCAGTGCCAGACTTCCACCATAAAACATCACTAAAAGCGATGGAAATCTTTCTGTTGGCTGGGTTGGGGAGTTGGATAAGGGTACATTCATTTAGAGTAAACAACCCCATTTTGTAGCAGTATCTGCAGTGGGTTTTGGCAGTATTAGAGTAGAAATAAACTATTCCCTTGTGTTTTCTTGGAACTCATGGACAGTGATGGCAGCAAATCTGAGGAACATCTTTAATGTGCAACAACCAGTACGTAAAATAACACGCACTTCATGGTCAGAGTCCAGTTTTAAATAGAAATGACATGGTGGAGACTTTACATTGACAAGTATATAGTGCTTTCACCATTATTTTCTCAAAAATAAAAATACATCACCTTGGAATATTGCATACAAAACGTAGAATTTGCCCTAAAATAAAATTCTATCAAATCATTAAAAAAATTACAAAAGTAAAATGCATACAAACTTCAGTAAAACTGAACAGTCTTACAAGTTGAGAATAGTTTACAAAGATGCTCTCCAACACATAAAATCCTCTTCCTTCTCCATATGTTCATGCAGTTCAAAAAGCCCCAACTGTTAGGGGCATCCTGTAATTAAAAGCTGGGTTTTCTCCACCTTATCAAGTACTTCTTTCTAAAACACAGAGCGGAAGACATTAAACTTGGTAGGGGAAAAAGAGATTTTATCTCAAAAATACCATATGCAAAGAAATTTATCTGGAAAATACACTGCTGTCCCAGGGGCAGCCAGAGCAGATGGCCAGCTGCCCACGGGGACACCCTGTGGCTCTGCCGGGCTTGCTCAGGTGAGAGAGTGGCAGCAGAAAGGTCAGGGCACACAGGAGAAGTTCAGGCAGGGGTGTTTGGCAAGGAAGCCAACTCTGTTTTTGCACTACAGCTTAGACTGCACATCCAGGGTGTCCCTGCCTGGGGAGGGACATGTGGCACCCCCTCCCGTTACAGGTGGGGAGAGTGGGGGACCCCATGCACAACCAGCTCGTCCCCAGGTGCCCGAGCAGCTCTGTGACCAAGTAAGTGTAGTGCCCAAGCTCTCACTATCCATCCCAGCATCACACAAACTTGCACATCCCCTCTGCAAAGGAAAACAAGGGCTTGGGGTTGTTTCAGCTTTTACAAACAGGTGGGCTAAGGCTGGAGAAGTGGCCTCAGCCTGAGGGGAAAAGCTCCCCATAAAGAAAAAAGGTTTTGCTGACAGTATCCTCTTCACGTAGTGATACAAAGTGAGCGCAGTGAGTCTGTTCAGATGTACCAAATGGACAAATCACATGGAGGAAGCCAGTGGGCAGAGAGACTGTGTAGGGAAAAGCTGCTATTCAAGAGAGCAATTCCCACCTGTCTTCTCTGCTGCACAAACCATGTAACAAACAGAAAACAAAGGTCAGAAACTCATCCTTGAGGAAGCAAAATATGAGACTCTGAGATGACTGCACTGCAGAAGACAACCCTCCTGTGCAAACAACCCAGGTGCCCACCAACATTGAATCTCTTGGGCATCCTGGCTCAGGCCTTCCCTTCTCCTGCTCTGCCCTGGTCACTGTTCATCAGCCTGGGCAGTTTCCTACAGCACTGCTGGGGCTGAGCAGTGAAGAAGTGCTGTTGGGGCAGCAGGAGCAGGTCCATGCTCTGGGTGGGGTTGGGCACAAATTGCTCCAAACACCTTGTGAACCCAAGTAATAGGCAAGAGCCAGCACATCTGTGCAAATATTTGCTTTTCCTTGTCAAAACTTTGGACAGAGTTACATTTCTTCCTCTATTTATTAGTTTCATCTGTCCTGAAACACAAACTGCAAAAATTGTGAGCAGACTGACGTCTTCTGACTCCACTGGGGCTGCGCCTGCTCTGTGGCCACTCTCCTCTACCGGCTGAACTGACACTCCTGGAGAGGGCAAGGCAGGTCTTGCTGTGCCAGCCACAACCCACCTCGCAGCAGTGATGTCTGCAGGGAAATGCAGGGAGCCTGTGTTGCTAGGTCTGACCTCTCACACAGGAAGCAGTGAGCCCAGGGGTTGTCTCTCTGTCAGAAGGGAGGCAGCAGCCACAAGGCAACATTTACTCCTACGCACATTCCCCTCCCAGCCCAGATGTTGGGACCCACAGAAGATGATGAAGTTCTTATGTGTTTTGGCAGTGTCAACATCTGCCCTTGCACAACTGTGCATCCATGCACATGGTGGTCTCCCTGCGCACCCCACATCCCTGCTCTCCCTGCGTGGTGCTTTAAGAACACTGAGAATTGGTGGCACCAACATCAAATACAAAGCAACACCAAATATTCATGTAGGGTTCCACACTTGCATTACAGCTGTCTTGCCAAGCTATTACATTGGCCCATACTTAGTATAAAAGAACAATCCCCCCCAAACCAATGAAACAGAAAAATGCTTTTGTCATAGATACTAATATCTGCAAGTGACTCAACAGAAGGAATGAACAAATAAAGCCCTGCTGCCACAGCATTACAGAGCACTTATATCCACTGTGCAAACTGTGTAATTCCCATTCATATTTCAGCCACTCATCACAATTAAATGGTATTTCCCTTTCTCATAACAGCCAATATATGCACATCAATCAATTCAGCCTGTTATGTTGCATTGCAAGGCTACACTGTCACTTGCTCAGTTTACTATAGAATAAGCCAGGCATTAACATCCCTACCACCACAAAACTTCAAATTTTCTATGATCAACTCCATGCAGTATTTCAGTGTTGAAATGCCCCCTGGAACCGGCCCCCTCCCCTTACTCAATCCACCAGCTTGTTGCTCTCCCCAAGTTACCACTGCAAACACTGACACAGCCTGGGGTTTTCCAACCCACTCCAAGATTAAAGACATCCCACTTCCACTCATTTCAGCTCTGTCAGGTGGTTGAGAATAACTCTGGGATGCTGTGAGCCTAAATACCTAACACACACGTCTATCAGCTTGGCCTCTCTAGGTGTGGGAGCTAAAATTACAAGTTTCAGGCAAATTAGTCTGTTTGTAACAGATTATCTGCTCACAACATGTGCAGCATCCTTTGGGTCTGCACTTTCTCCCAGTTGGTGTGATTTTCTCAAAAATCCCTATTCTTATGTATATTAAGCACATGATCAGTCAACCCATTCCTCTAAAACTGGCCTGGGGGCACTCAAGTTCTTCTCCACACCTCTGGCTCAGGTGAGTGGGCGGCCACAGGGGGAAGGCAAAGGAATCAAGAGGAAATTACTGGGTAACAGCAGTGACCAGAGACAGTAATCAGTGCTGCAAGTGGAGCCTGCACCTCCTAACCCTGAGCCTCTTCAGGAGCAGTGTGGAAGCTACCACAGCTCTGCAGTTTGGGAGAAGAAAAGCCAGCAGCACTGGAAGCTGAACTGAAGGTGTTACTGAGCCGAACAGAGACCTGACAAGCAGCCTGTATTTAAAATGAATCATTAAGAGAGAGTGGTCTCTATGGAGCATCCTTTCCAGCATTTCCAACACAAACTGTAACACAACTACCTGTGTGTTAAGGGGTCTGTCACTGCTGGGAAAAATGTTCTTCAGGGTGATGAACTTATGGGCCATGAAGAGAGGCAAATTCTGTGGCTCCCCAGGGTGCCTTCCTCTGCTGGCAAGTCACAGGCCACGCAGCAGCCAACATCATTACTGGTTGAAAAGCTAGAGAGACTTTGAACTTTCATTAAGAACTGTTTTGAGCCTATTCTGCACTATTGCTAATTGTATCAGCACTGCTTAGGGCTCTCCCTGAGTTCTCAAACTTCCACCAAAATGCAGTTATCCTGGCAGCTTAGACCCTTGGTAAATCCAAGTGATAACACCCCAAACATACTCCTATGAGTTGAGTTGGACTACTGACATGAAATGGACTGCTCCTTCCCTGAAGGATGCTGCTGTGGGGCACAGATGGGGATAAAATACTTTTCAGAGATCTCAGCAAGCACATTTAAAATCTGCACCTGTTCTGAGACAGACTTGCTAATCTAATAAAATCCTCACAGTGGAAGAGCCTCTGGGATAACATATGTAAGAAGGGGAAAGAAGTTACAGCACACCTTCAATGGCAGCCACAGGGAGGACTGAATGTGTGAGAGAAACAGCTCTTCAGGTACGCAGGTCAGTGCAGAAGAAGGGGAGGAGGTGCTCCAGGCATGGGAGCAGAGACTCCCCTGCAACCCATGATGCAGACTGTGGTGAGGCAGCCGTGCCCC
This sequence comes from Formicarius rufipectus, assembly GCA_013399695.1. Lineage (NCBI taxonomy): Eukaryota > Metazoa > Chordata > Aves > Passeriformes > Formicariidae > Formicarius > Formicarius rufipectus. The sequence goes on along the minus strand of VXAU01001099.1, from coordinate 2,897,329 downwards.
TGGAGCCCACAGTGGACCACCTGCAGCCTGTGGAGAACCCCACGCCAGAGCAGGCAGCTGCGGGGAAGAGGCTGTGACCCTGCAGGAATCCTGTGCTGGAGCAGACTCCAGGCAGGACCTGTGGCACTGTGGACATGGGAGTCCATGCTGGAGCAAGCTTGCTGGCAGGACTGTTCCCAAAGGTCTGCTCCCAGCAGGAAGGATCCACATTGACAAAATTCATGGAGGACTGTCACCAATGGGAGGGATCCCACGCTGGAGAAGGGGAAGAGTGTGAGGAATCCTTCTCAGGTGATGCGACATGTGATGATCTGACCACATTCCCCATTCTCTGTCCCTTGCACCTCTGGGGGGAGGAGGAAGAGAAAACCACAAGTGAAGTTAAGCCCAGAAAGAAGAGAGGAGTGGTGGGAAAGTGTTCTTAAGATTTGGTTTAGCTCTCATTGTCCTACTATGATCTGTTTGCTAGGAAATTAAACTAATTTCTCCAAGCTGAGTCTGTTTTGCCTATGATGGTAAATGGTTAGTGATCTCTCCCTGTCCTTATCTCAACTCATGAGCTTTTTGCTGTATTTTCTCTCCTCTGCCCAAATGAGGAGGGCAATGACAGAGTGGCTTTGTTGGGCACATGGCATCCAGCCACAGTCAACACACCACCCAGAAAAAACATCTACCAAAGCATCAGGATTGCAGAGAGCAATTCACACTGACTCACAAAAACAACCAAAGGGGTTTAAAACAAGAGCTTCACTCTTCTCCCCTGACTATGGAGAGCCTGCATCTGGCAGCACTGACAAATATTTTGAACTGTTTGATGCTTTCTGGAGCAGAGGCAGAATAGGTTATAGCCTGAATATTGCCTGAAGTGCTTCTCCACCTTAAAATTGTCAGGATGCTGAAAGGATTAGAAATCTCTGTCACTCAGGACAGTGCCTGAGCTGTGCAATTTTAATCTTAATATAGCTACAGTAAATTGCAGAAACAGAGCTCTGAAGAGCCATCTGAGCTTGCAGTTCTGCCATGACAATACAACTCCGATCACTCTTGGCAAGCAATCCTTGGTTTCAGAAGACAATAGGTAGCAGCATCTACTGGATACTAGAACTATTCCAGGCACTATAACATAGTAAAAAGAAACTGGACAGTTAATGCCATTCATCTGAAAAACAGTAAGAGGATGATGCCAGTGGATCTGAACATGCTGATTAGACTGATTTAGTTACCCCCATGTAGGTTAGTTCCACTTCCACAAAGAGCCTGCTTCAAGACAGAAAAGATCATTTAGTAGCTGATACAGGTAATGAGCTAAAATCCGTGTTCAGTCACTCAGTAAATACATCCATTGCTCTGAAAACATAAAAGCAGGGAACAGCTCATTTTATTTTACTGCACAGATACACTCCTGAGTTAAAGGTCTTAGTGGTGTATTCTCTCTGCAAAAGGAGAGTAGGCAGAATGAACAGGTCCATGTCTGAAAGGCAGCGCTCAGTTCAGGGTTTATTTGAGTGAGCTTAGAGTGTTGGTGTCACCTCAGGGGAGAAGAGCCCCACCCAGGAGCAGACGGTGCTTCAGTCAGACTTCTGCAGACACAGACTCCAGCACACCAGCCTCCTTCAACACGTGCACCCAACCCCTGCGAGGGAACTGCCATGAAAGGAAACCATTCACCCCTGAAAAAAAGTCATGTTGCAGACAGAGTATGCATGTGTTTCCATTCACAGCAGGGACTGGCGCAGTTACAAACAGGCAAGCCACCATTCCCAGACAGGATCACTTAAAATAAACCTATGTAAAAACATACCCTTATATAACTTATATATATATATATATATGTATCTTATATATATAAGTTTTATTTGTGTATACATAGATATAAATATGCACACACACACACATATGAACACCCCCTCGTAACATAAAGCAAGGAACACACACACACGGAAATATTGTAAATGATGCTGAACTGAAATCTAAGAATAGAATTAAGAAATTATCAGCAGGTTTAAAAATCGATTTAAAAAACTATTCAAAGTGTCTTTAATATTTATGTTCAAGTAAGGGCCAGAATGACCACAGATTAGTACTGATAAAAAGAGCTGGCATTAATTTCCCACATTATGCCAGAACTCATGCGTTATTTCTCATTGTCATTTCGCTATCAGCGCATCTCATCAACTAGAACGGTGTTTTCTTAGGAAACAGTGATTTTGCAAGACTTGGGTTACAAGCAGTATTGTTTAGGCACCCTCAATCATAAACTAATTCTAAAAACCACACACACCTTGGAGTATTAGGAGAGAACTAGCGGGACTCAGACATCCACACCCACAGGATTCAGTGTCACAAACAGGTCTTCACAGTAAAAAAGGCAGTACCGGAGACAAGGGATGGAAACGTGACACAGTGGTGGCCTTTAAAACAGCAACATTTAGCAGGAGTGACTCTCCAGTACACCAGAGATGCTCCATATTCAGGAGATATGGAACAATGGTGGTGCAACCTGGGATTCAGTGGCAGCTCAAGCTATTGTTTACTTGTGCTCCAGGGTGATAACAAACACCTCTAACAACACGGCAAGGATTATTTGGGATATTTAGTATGGCTAAAAACCCTGGTACCAGTGCCTTATATCAGAAATCACTTTATTAGAATGTAAATGTAGTGTACAAGCACCAAATCATTTTAGCTTTACTGTTTAATGGACTTCCAATACATAAATGACTAGTGATTTAGAAGAGATCTTTAAGAAAAGATTTTTTTTCCTTTTCTCACTTTTTTTTTTCCTTTCATGATGATAATTCCTTATTTCTATTCTGATAGAAGACTCCAAAGATTACTGGTACCCTGGTGTGTATAACCGTGAGTCAGCACACAGACACACACACAATGTACACCTCACTGCTACATCAACAGCCTCTTAAATAGAGAGCCCCAGCTCTGGCACCAGGACCTATACAGCAGACACATTCTCTTTGTGCATTTCGGCCTCATTATCACCACGCAAGTTCCACATTTGCAGCAAATCAAGGTGATCTTGAACGCAAGAACAACCCATCCCTCACCCGCTCTAAATAAAGCCACGATTAACTCTGCGTTTCTGCTGTCCAGCTGTGCAAAACCAGGCAGATGTGCAGACTGCAAAGCTGACTTCCAGTCTCTTCCAACCCCTCACCAGCCTGGTGTAAATCACACAGAGACAACAACGTCGAGATAGAGTCTGTCGTAGGATTCGCGGAAGCACAGGATGAGGAGCAGGCTGAGCAGACACGATCCTGGCAGGCACCAGTTGAACCAGGAAAACTCTGTAAAGCGGAACAGAGACCCAAACCAACAGTTACCAAACATGTTCTGTGTCTAAAGTGACTGAAATTTGGACTGATGGCAGGTTTGAAGGAAATTACTGTATTTTGAACAAAATCTTGACACTCCTTGATTGATCGGTGGTTAACGTGGTCTATGAGACTTCTCCATGGACATCTTAAGTTACAAATATATATATATACATATTTTTAACCAATGCCTCCAGCTAACGTTAATCCTCCTTATTCAACTTGCCAATGAAGAGAACATGGGAGGGAAAAAAAAAAATCTATCTTTGCTAATGGAGAATACACCATTTCCAAACACTCCACTCATTCGTTCTTTGATTTCTATGAACTGAGAACTAAACCAAATTAAAAGTGTAGGAGGAAGTTGGATTTGATTTTGAATTAAACCTGCTATATAATATAAGGAAGGAAAACCAATTCCTCAGAAGAAACTGGTGTGTAGTATGATCAATTCAAACTGGTTGCAAAAACAGCTCTTCAAAAGCCTCTTATCAGCTGTTAGACATAGTGTACTGCTCTTAAAAGGCCATGTTCCATATTCAAGAAATCTTATCATCTGATATTTGACTACTAATTAACATTTTTATTCCTTTTTTTTTCCCTAAACAAGTGCACCACAATTTCCTTTTTAAAAAAAATCTTTCAATTTACTGAAGAAATATTAATTTCACTGGAGACATTGTTCTATTTCTTTTTTTAAAGTTTCCATTATTATTATTTAATTTTACAGAACCTAAACTCTCCCTCAAGGTCCATTAGTCAAAATCAAGGCTTCAGAGCTGCTGCTTTTTTAGATCAGTAATTTACATTGCTAAAAGAAAAATCATGATTTATATTACACAATGCAAAGGACAAAAGTCAGAAAGCCTGAAAAATCAACCTTCCAAAACCAGCAACCTTCAACAACTCCCTCCCTGATCCACCAAAAACCCCATGAGATTTGTTTAGGTGGGCATGTTATTAAAACCATAGCAAAATTTTCCTAGGCTTGGAGAAGACTGTGTTGTGTCACCAATATGTGAAGCCAATAGTCAAATGCTCTGCTATTATATTCCTTAATTGGATTAAACAGACTTTAACTCAAATATCCTAACAGACCAAATTTAACTTGTGAATCCTTTGGATCACTTCTAATCCAGAATTTGTGACAGCTCTGGTGATGCAGTGAACTCATCGATCACAGGAAGCCAAAGGTCAGTTTGCCTTTGTTTTTTCTTGGGAAGTCCCTGCAAAAAAGGCAAAGGAAACCACATCCAGAGGCTGTGGCTTTAGAGTGTAGGGCACAGCACTAGCAGGGAGGCTGAGCTTTAGGAGGGTTTACATCTCCATTAGGGTAGATCAACCAAAAGCTTGAATGGACTGGAAAGCTTCCAAAGTTTGGGTCCTTCACAACATTTGCAGTATCAGGGTACAAGAAGAAAAAGAGAAATCAGAATTAAAACTACTGAACGATTATTTGGCCTAAAAGGAGAGACCAAGGGAACAAGATGAATTTGACTGAGTTCTGATTTATCTTTAAGCTTCTTAAATGCCATTAGAAGACGTATTTGAATCAAATGAAAGCAAATGATTAAGATCGTTATCAACCTCTTAAAGGATTTTTTTAATCAGAGGAGCCAATAGCACCCACTGGCACTGATCCCCTTCAGTGACCACAGGCTCTCTCGTACTTTCAGTCAAGGAATGGACTGTCCTAAGCACAAATTATGTTTTTTTTTAAATTTTTTTTTTCCTTTGAAGAAACAGGAAAAATATTCCAAGTTTACGGATATACTAATTTCAGGTCTATCCTTATCTTCATTTATTGATATCTCCAAGGGAAGGAAATACTAGAGACAAAAAATGGCCTCAAATACCCTATTTATGAGGGAACAAGTCCACTTAATCATAATTCTTCCATCAGAAGTGAGACACTGTATTCTCATCTTCAGTTACTAAGTAATGCCAAGCACTGGACTGCTACTCTGAAAAATGCTGAAAAAATTCTCAGAATATTCTGTGTTGTCTTTCCAGTTCAAGTACAGATGTCAAAAACTACAGTTCACACCAACTGATATTAAAAAAATTAATACTAAAAGCATACTTTAAAATAAAAAGGCTACCTCTCACACCACCCAAGACTGGTCCAGGTGGCATTCAGATTTTACAATGATGCAGTTCAACAACAATATTAAAAAGAAATAAGTAATTTCTCTCTGTTTGTATTCACAGACCGTAATTTGGAACAGGGCTGTCATCCTACTTGCAATTTCCTGGCAGAAAGACACAAATCATGCTAAAAAATTGCTCCAGGTTGTAATCTCGATAATTTCTAGCAGAATTCCTTCTGAAATCTGTCAGTTTCCTCTGGACTATAAAACACATTCTAAGAAGTACATGCATTCATGATAATACATAAAAGCTCAATGTTCTAATGCTTTACAAATCTTGCATCATGCAGCAAGCATTTACTACAAACCAAAAATTTGCATCTTTGAAAGCCATTAGTAAAGACCACTTCCTTCTGAAAGCAAGTTGGGTTCTTATTTTACAGCTTAGAGTAATAATACGTATTGTAGTCTACTAAATAGCAAGTTGTAAGCTATAATTACGAGTTGTGAGGAAGCCAAGCTCCAGAGATGAGAAAGTGTGAAGAAGCTGATGAAAACATCAGGCAAAAAACACTGTTGTGCTGGATGAGGCCACGGGACTGTCTAAAGGAACGACTGGTCTGTCTTTGAGCAGTGCTGAAGAGCTACTCTCTCCCCTGCAGTAGCAGGTCCGACTCCCGGCACACAGCTGACCATAAATAGGGCATTTCTGCTCCGCCCCTCCTGGGCAACACAATTCTACCCAAAGGCATGAGATTGGATTAGCTTTACTATGGTTCTGAATGCTCCTAGGTACAAACGTTACAAATGGTCACATTACTCAGGACTTTACAAAAATATGACAGCATCTACCTTGGTGGTTTCTGGCTACAGCAAATTCAAGTAGAACGTGTTCTCCATCTAAGTAATTTCATTTTTATTAGCATGCATATAGAAAAGCACGACTGAAATTCTCCTCCCCGGCTGCCCAATTGGGGGGTTTAAACACTTGATTATTAACAGAAATTTTATGTGCAAGTCCTCCCTTTTACTGACAAAGGTATGTCTTAATGGAACATTACATTTTCAAAGTGGCTTATATTTCTTACCTGTATGGTAAAATGTGAGGAAAAACAAAAGCACTCCCATAAACACATTACTCAAAAAGGTGACAACTCCACAGGTAATTCCTTCTGGAACAGGGTAGACTGTCTCCACAAACAGTTCAAAGAATATTGGTACACTGCTGTTGAGGAATATACCCAACAAAATGCAGGATGTGTACAGTGTAGCTATAACAGAAACAAAAACAGTTATTAATTTCATGCTGGTATTTCTCCCCCTATTCAGAGCTGCTGAGAATACTATTATTTGAAAAACAGAAAAAATGCATAAACTTATTTTTATCCTCAGTGTATCATAAAGCATATCACATCCCACTAGCTTTAGGCAGAATGCATGCATTGATTTGGAAAAAAGTCAGAAATCCTGATTTATTTATTTAATTAAACAGAACTCTGGAAGATACATTCAGTGATTTGGAATTCACTTGTAAGTAAAACAAACAAAATTATGAATGCAAAGCATCACCTACAGTTTGATTTACCTCTGAAACAATCAGAAAATATTGCCCTCCACACAATTAGGACAGGGAGCAATTAATGCACCAAATTGGAAATGGACATGGATTAACCTTTTGACTCAGCTCTAAAGGTCAAAACTAATTCTGCTTCCATTTTACAAATAAATACTAATGATCTACCAGATATCAAGGCATTAGTATTCAGCACAGCCTGAGCTGCAACATGTTGAATCCCTTCTGGCTTCAAAAGGAAATGAAGGGCACCCGATGCCTGGCAGGAACGGGACAGATTTGATAATGCATATTATTTGCTGCTGTACAACAAACTGTTTCTCTTGGACAAATCAACAGAAGAATATAGACATTTCTTCAGGAGCCTCAACTGTTTTGTTCTACAATTTCTAACGCTGCCAAATACTTTACAGTGCTTAATATAGAAGCTTAATACACAATACACTTATATTATCATTCAATAAATCTATTCTAACTATTTTTGAAAAAGAGAAAAAATAAAAAGGAAAACTTCAGAAGAATTTAGTGCCTACTTAGAAATTTAAATAAGTCGTTCCTTATGGGAAGATCTCCTGACCTGCAAATTCAACAACTTGAGGTTACTGATCAAGTAAAAAGAATTAGAAAATTATTAGAAGGCTTGAAAAAAAAAACCAGAAAACTCTGCAATAGTTTCTGAAGTTTCCACCAAAATGGTAAGAAAACATAAAGGAAAAATATTGAGATACAAAGGTATTACCAAGTCCCAGAGAAATTATTTATAGCATCTTTTCACTGCTGTATGGTACAAAATCCTCAGAAAAAAATTTTTGTTTTCAAACAGATATATATGTTTGTATTTCAGTTTAATTTACACTTTTCTGTTTTGGAGAGAACTGAAACAGCTCTGCTTAATTTGTTAAGCACTGTTCAAGCTTCAATTGAGAAACTGTTAGGAAGCAGGAAACTTCCAGCTTCAAAATTTTTTGTTTTTAAAAAAATCACTGTTTTTTCAAATGTGAAGAATCATGGGAAAGAGATAAAGGCACTACGAGGCAGAAAGGGCTATCTATCAGATCCTCTATTTGATGTAGTTTGCTTCCAAGGCACAAAGACGAGTCTTTCTCTACAGAGGATTTTCCTGGACAGGAAAAAGGAGGGAGAGCTGGCTGCCATTTTTTTGAATATACCACAATATTCTGAACTGTTAAGGAAAAGGAAACAAACAAAACCAAAAAAACCAAACAAACCAAACAAAAACATCCACTCCCAACTGCTCTCCCGCTCCCCCCAAATATAGTAGCTTTTCCAACTCTTAAATTCTCTTATCATGAACTGCAGAATAAATCAAAGAAATCAATGCAACGTATGCCCAGAAGTCGTCAGAGAGGAAGAAGAAACACCAAACCAGTATTAGGGTGTTTCTTCCCAATGGGTTCTTCTAGCTAACACTGAAGAACAGATTCCCTACTTAAAAGATCCATAGATTTTTACTGCAAGTCCTCACCAGTATTTAAAATTTCATGAGCCACTCTTTGAACTCCTGGTTACCTCAAACACCATTGCATATTGCTCTGACTGTCTCTAACTGCTACCAGGGGTAGCCAGAAAATCCAGCCATATCAGCTATTTGAAACCAACACATAAATGAAATAGAAGAATCTCTTAAGGCAAATGAACATCTGCCCCTTATTACACTCAGTGGAAGATACCTATAGATAACTTCTCGAGAACACTTTCAGAACTTTCCCCAAAGAAGAGAAGGTGGTAGCCAGCTGTAATTCTGTATCAGGCACTCAAACAGCAGAAATAGTCGTGAAGCTGCTTGAAAGCCACAGTAACACCATCAAAAGTGGAGCTGCATACAGAGTGAGGCAACATCCCTGCAGGAGGGCTGAAACATCTTCCATAAAGAGCAACAGTCAGGAAAAGGGAATCACATGCCTCTGAATGGAGACAATCCATAGACCAAGAATTTCTAGAAACTTAAGAGTCACTGAGATTACGTAAAAAATATTCACCTCAGATTAAGACCCACTTAAAAGACCAAAACTTCAAAATTTAGTTAATCTAGTAGTTGCCAAAGTCTCCATAAAACAAACAGAAGCTGTCAAAATAGATTTGTTGGTTTAAAAGATGTTAGTTATCTACATCATAAGTTATCACTTACTAAAATGTATTAAGACCACCAGAGCATAAGCAAACAAGTTCAATAACTGTACTTTAGGAATGACACCCTCACATTTCCCTGTCACAACAGTCACACAAATACACACACCAGCATATGCCTCACCCTTCCATACTACCAGGAGCAAAGCAGCTTCAGCATCACCCTTTGGTTGCCCCAGAGTATTACCCACCTTGTGTGTGCACACCAAAAACTGCCAGCCAAATCCCAATGTCAGCAGCCCAGCTGAGATCACAGGTAATAGTGACAAAACAAGGTCTACATCTAGATACACACAGCCTTGGAATTAATAAGCTGAAATGTCACAGCAAAAGGACAGACAGAATACAGCATCCAGTAGATGCCAATTTAAGTTCTAACATCTAATGGATATGACAGCTTTTAACTGGTAAACCACAAAAAGAAGCTCTGAATATGAAGGAGATGTGCACATCTGAAAGCCTTCCTTAATGGGTACATACTGTAGTGATGGGAAGCTGTTTTTTATTTTATGTATCTGTAAATAACCCAGGGTCATCCTCCGTGATATACAAATAAACTTATCCCATTAATTTGGCAACTAAGTCACAAAACCAACTGGTCAATTAGACAAAAAACTCAAAGACAAGATAGGCAGTTTCAGAAAAATAAGTAATAGAAAGAAGTAAAGTAAGAGTTCAAAAGTGGTTTTTCGCTTTTTATTCCACACACTAAATAGTGTATCTCACATTCCAGCTCATAGGCAACAAGATAGCAGGGAGAATATTACCTATTAACAGAGACTATTTACTTTCCATTACAGTGACCTTGCATTGAATGAACACAAACAATTATCATGGTTTTAGTCTGCAGAAGAACATCTGCTAAAGTTACAGCAAATGTTCCTTCAATTAAGCCAATCTTAATGACAGTAATTGAAAATGAATATGAAAGCACTGACAAAAAAACAAAACAAAACAAACAAAAAAAAAACACAAAAAAGAAAAAAGAAAAGGATTAAAAAAAATACGATTTACCAAGAAGCTAACATTATGTCCTAAGAGCTACCAACTAGCCTGGATAGGCATACAGTGGGGAAGTATGTCATGCTATTAGTATAAAAAAAGATCACTTTTCTTCGGAAAAAGAAGTAACTGCCTATGAAACTATGTGTAAAGTTATGTATTCAAGGCAGTGGCAGCTATGGACATCAACAATGGAACTGGGCTAGGCTTCCTAAAACATGACATTAATTGAAATAATTTAAAACATGTTTATGTGCATTAAGCAGCTATTTCTCAGGTTGGATACTGCAAAAAGATCAGGAAAGGCAAAACACCCACTCAAAGCACAGCTGCTTCAAGAGAACTGGCCAGGAGCTGCTGCAGCAGGAGGCTCAAGCCATGCTTCATCTTGTCATGTTCATGTTTGAGCTATGAGGCAACACATGCTATTCCCTCAGCACTCATTCTCCTGGCCAGGAAGGAAGCAAGGAATAAACTGTGCTTGATACTAGCACCAGAGATTACCAGTTAGATGAAGCAATGCACTGACTTGGGACTGATGGTGATACAGTGGCTTACAACAGAGAGAAGAAAAAGCGGTAAGAAGGAAGGTTCCTTCTTGTTGTCATCTCTTCTACAGTCTTTCAGCTATTGGATGGCAAATACATGCCTGTATCCCAGAAAAAGACTTTCTTTTCTCCCAACCACAAGCTGTGCCAAAAGCTTTGTAACAATTTTTAAAAAAAAAAAATAGGGGAAAAATGAGGAATTCAAACAGGGAAGTGATTTAAATGACAGCATTCACTTGGTGTCCCCAGATGAGCTTGCAACACAGCAGACGGAGACTCAAGTATCTCTGACATCCAAACAATTTTCCAGAATCTTCCAGGATGTTCTGCAACATGTTTAGCAATTTACTCTTAAATTATACTACCACTAAATGTATAACTACAGAGTCTGATCCAAACCCAAATGAAACTGATGGAAGGACCTCAAGTGATGTGACTAGCTCTTATCAGCAACTGGCACAAGTATCGTGGCTGATTTTTAAATAAGAATATGAAATATTACCATTTCTTTAAAATAAACATTTTCAGATAAATTTACACAGGCAATGCTGTATCAACTGCAAGCAGGTGGTACAGTATCTTCTTCCAAAGTCGTCTGCCAGAATCTCTTGAACTCTGTACATTTTGTAACAGTTCTCTTCTGAGAAACACTGAGCCAAGACATACACAAATTTTATATGGATAAACAGGAAAGTAAATACAATGAAGTATGTTCTCTTGGGTGCAGCATACAATTTAAAGCAAAACCTATGGATATCTAGGGCACTTTGTTATTGCCTATTATAACTATATCCTAAGTGTCAAAGTGAAAGGATAATGCCTCATGTGGATTCAGGCTTTGTTGACTTCAGTGCTTCAGTATCCCCATGAATGACTTGAACAATTCAAAGTTAGTTCCTACCAAAATCTAAAGCCTGTTAAAGTATAATGAAACCTCCCTATAATCTAATTCTTGCCACTGGCCATGGTAAGAAAAGTCATGGAAAAAGTTTCCCTTAATTTTTCCATGAGAAATGTGACTCCCTCAAGGTAAGACAGTAAATTTTACTGTAATTCATTTATAGGAACAAAAAACACAATAGAAGAAAGATGTCTCTACAGTGTACGTTTATAACATCAATATGTTTCATTGCTTGGATTTCCATTCCGGCATGCACTGATCAAATTGTTATCTCATGATATAGTTTTGAAAGTAACCAAAAATCTGATCAAATTTAATTTGTTCTATATACTTCTCATGAGAAAAGCAAGTGGAATTCACTTTGAAAGCAGAGCACTCAGTTACGAGAACTAAGGACTTTAGAAATTACTGAGCAAGCCTTAAGAAATAAAAGAGGGAGCTGGAAATTACACAATATTTAATGTTTGCTATCAGTGGATATTTGAAGTGGCCAGATTCATAGGTATTCATCCCTGAAATGCTCCTCTTAAATGCCAAGCACTGTATAGTGTTTAACACTGGTTTTTTAAACCACTTTCAGATAAACACACTAAATAAGTTCTTCTCTAAGCACTCTTCTATCTGTGGAGTTACAGAAGCTGTCAGCAAAACAAAGGTCATTACTCCCATCTTGTGAGTGGGAAAAGCACAGCAGGAGTGGGGGGTAATGATTTGCCTACAGCCATAAGCAGGTTAGTGTTTTCAGGCCACTGTTTTATTCTCTGGGTCCCCCTGCATTATACTTGTCAAGCACATCTTGTTTATAGTAAAAGAATTAAACTGAAATAATAAACCAATCAGTATTAAATAACTAACATCTCTCTTTTTCAGTACTGTGCTTTGTAGATGAGGACAGAGAGACAGATGTGTTTATAATGTTCAATCTGTTGAACCTGAAAATAAAAGTGTAGGCTGCTTAACCTAAATACAGTCATCAACTCATGGAGTTGCCACCGTATTCAGAGTGTCTGCCATGCACCACTCAAAAAGATTTTGTAAAGCAAACTTCTGCTGAATGTGCTCATAAATATTAGAATATTCTTGATATGCTATGCTGAAAACATTCAATCTGAGCTGTGAACAACTAGCATTGCATATCAATTTTTGGAAAATGCTAGTATTTGTATCCAAAGATACTATCAGCAATACAAAGTGGCAAGATACCGAAATTGGCATTACAATGCCTTACACAATTATTTTGGGTCGAAGTATCCCATTGTACATAAATTCACATAATGAAGTTCAGTACAAAGCAAACTAACAATGAGCTTGGCACAGAAAAACAGATCAGCAGCTGCACTGGGACTTCAATGGAGAAAACTGTTTTAATGCTCAATGTGTACGTAAAATTGTCTTTGAAACTGAAATGCAAATAATACACATTAAAATTAAGATTTCTTAAAATAAAATTCAGGCTTGCTTAAAATATAAACTAATTCCAGAATCAAGGTTTTTGGAGAGCTGTGATTAGCTGATGAGAGGTGTTTTAGACAGATGATACAGTAGTTATGATGGCACTGTATCGTTACTGCCTTGCTTTCTTTCCCCCCCCCACACTGGCTGTTATAGTTCATATATATGACTTTGAATACACTTTTTATAAAATCTTTTGGAGACACATTAAGAAGTCAGCAACTGAAAGAAAATTTGTCTTCCTCCATGGCTGGAGGAAAAATGGAGCATATTATGCAAATGTAAAGCAATGTAGGCATTACTCAATACAAACAATGCTAAAGAGTATCATTTTAAAAAAAAAAACTCAAATGCAGCCACTGATTTTTAATATCTGCATTAAAGGTCTCTATTCTACGTAATTATATTTTGTAAGAAGTATCTTTCAATTATGTCCTGCCTATTTACAAGGAATTAGGAGAATATTATACAAACAAGGTCAGGAAAATATATTTTGCTGTGACCATTTTTTCAACTACATTTCCTCCCCCAATGTTTAGACCAGACATTACTAAAACTGCTCCAAAGAATATTGATTAAAATATGAGGTTGGCTTGTTTGTATTTTAAAAACAAATCTTTAGATATTGTCTTCCCTTCTCCTTAGGATGAATAATTGGCCAAACTCTCTCATCTTTTTAGCATTTAAAAAGTCAGTTTCCATGAAAACATACCCACCTAAGTGCTTGCTCTGGAGACAGGTGGGAGATTGGCAGAGGGTTTTCAGAAGAGGGAAATGAGCATGTATGTCACCCAATATCCACATGCTAAAGTAAAAGACTATTTTTGGACTCAGGGAGATGGGGAGATGATGATATGATCTAACCAGCCTTCATCTCTGTGGTGAAGCCTCACATAACACCTGGGCCAGTACAAAGGCACCCATGAGATGTCTTGTCTCCTCATCAAAATGACAGTCCTGTCCTGTGGAAGAGCTCCCTTTTGATTCAGCAGTCTGCCAGATCATGTATTTTAGCAGTTTCTAGGTACTGCTGAAGATGGCAATACTTGTGGTTTTGTAGGGTAAAGTCTGACTTGTTCCAGACAATGACACTGGAGGCAGGCCCAGAGAAGAGAGGGAAGTCCCTCCCAAAATGGGAGCTAGATGGATGAAGAGATCAAATGTACACTCTCACAAGTTTCCCTATCAGTTTTGAACCCTGTTTGGTCTGCCTCAGTATCTGAATAAGGCTGAGTGTGTAAACTGAGATCCATCACTGGCGCTGTAGCACTGCCAAGCCCAACACTCGTGCTCTTTGCCACAGGGCAGGAAGGAGTTGGAGGAGCCTATTAACCTTCTGGCAACATCAAACCCTGCTGCTCTCAGCAACACAATTCCTGCTTTGCAGCAGGTGTTCAGTGCTGCCTGCAAAGTGGCTCTGGGATACAAAAGCATTACATGGACCTCTTCTGAAAAGAATAATAATAATAATAATAAAGGAACTAAAGATATAAAAAGCAAACTACAAGAAAAAAGAGGGGTGAAAAAAGAAAATAAAGAAAAAAGAAAATACGAACGAGTTAAAAAACCCCACAATGATGGCTGCTTTTGTTTTGCACATCTTCCCTCTCTACAGAAACACACAGAGGATAACTACCTGGCAGCCCACTGTCAACATTAGTCCACTGAGTATGCAGTGTGACTTCCACCTTTACCAGTTACTACAAATCACTTCCCAAAGTTGTCAGCCCACGGCCTGCATTTGACCTCCTGTATCTGTACTCTGATATACTCTACATCTCAAACTTTTAATTAAAAGGAGGAGAAAAAAAAAAGTTCATCCAAATCAATTCAAATGTACCGTTTCTCCCAATTACTGTGAATGCAGAGGTCATCATCATATTGCATCATTACATTGAGGAATAATCTAGCATGAAAGCCTATAAATTAGCTTAAATTAGCTTGCGTGTTTTCATCCATAACAGCATATTTCATAAAGATATACCACTGCTTTTCTGTGTACAAGAAGTCTATTTGAACAGGCATATTACATCTATTTTATATGAACTCAAATGAGAAAAGCCTGATATGAACCTTCCCCCACCATCTATCTATAAAATTTAAACATAAGATAAAAGAGTTCTTATTTGGTGCCTGCACATTAGACCCTGATGCTTTAGAGTGCCTTTTTTCTTCTTTTAAGGAATGCACCACATGGTTGGCACTTCTATTCAAAACAAGCTTGTGTTTTAAAGAAAAGCGTTCAATATTTATAGTGACATACATAAGAACAGCACTGACAGAAAACTCTAAAATATAATTACAATTTAATCTAGGGGATCATCCATTTTAAGAGGAACGGTAACAGCATGAAAAGAATCCAATCCCTAGATTTTTATCAAGGGATGCTAGTTTAGGATACTGTATATCAAACCTCAAATACCTTACATATTTTTATGTCCTGACAGTGGATCACCTGTCCAAAAAACCCACTGCAATGCACCTACATGCTATAAACAAGCAAGAATTCTCACAGAACCTATGTTCCATGCTGCATTCTTTAAAAAAAAAAAACCAAAAAACATAAAATGCGAGA
This sequence comes from Formicarius rufipectus, assembly GCA_013399695.1. NCBI lineage: Eukaryota > Metazoa > Chordata > Aves > Passeriformes > Formicariidae > Formicarius > Formicarius rufipectus. The sequence continues at coordinate 2,881,711 of VXAU01001099.1, read as the reverse complement.
GAGCTCTATCAGTTTTGTTTTGGAATGCTGGTGAGCAGGTACATAATGACTTTCACCTCTCGAAACCTTTCCGCTTCATTCTTATGCATAGACTTGGAGAGACATTTATGTGTTTGGCTTGTTGCATCAATTCAGAGGATAGAGTTACTGTAAAAATTTATATTACTGCAGGTTTCTAGTGACAAAGCAGGCAAGCACAAGAAAAAAGCTTTATTGCATTTATTTTATATTTGATGGAAAAGTGCAGTCATTTGGTATGACAACAGCCATCATGAAATTTGATTTGTTTATTGATTAAATTATGTTTTTATTTAAGCAGATTTTTTTGAAAATGCTGAAATTTCAAGATAAAGCACAAACCTGACCTATCCATCCAGATGGTGCTGCTCCTGAATTGATCATGTATTTCAATTTGCTGTACCCACTTTCGTTTATAGTTGTGACATTTGAAATTGGCCAAGGACACTTACTGAAACTCAAAGTTAATTTGAGTAAAGCAGAATTCTCTATTCTACTCTCCACACCAAACGCTTTTATTAAAAATGGGGGAAGAAAGTTTTGTTTTCTCCTATAATGCATATATTGCCTTTAACAAAGATGGCACTTTATTTAAAATGGATTTACAGAATTCTTTACTAAGTAAGTGTATTTTTAAATCTCGATGGCTTAAGTTTTACTGTAACTCATTACTCTGTTGAAGGTCTTGGAATCACAGGTGGATCAGTCCTTTGGTGCAGATAATAAGGTGAAGGACAGAGTTTTAAGAACTAAGCAGCTCTAATTTTCGACTAAGGGTACAGCTCACTGGCAGCCTGAGTAGACCTCTGAGCTTTTCCCCCACTCGTGCCAACAGCTTTTTTTCCTGTCTTTTTGAGGCGTAGGCTGAGTTAATTCTGAGCTGGAAGAGTTCCCTGAATCTGAATGCAGGTGCAGAAAAAAGAGGACAGCAATGTGCAGGGACAGATTCAGAGGGCTGAAAATACTACGAGTCACCTCGGTTTGAAATGCACCACATCTTTCCAATAACTGATGTAAGTTTCAAACCCCTAAATTCCCAGACATATCACTGTTTCTTACATGCAACACTACTCCCATTCATCTGATTTTTCTTGATTTCTCACCTCAGTTATTCCAAAAGACTCAAAACAGAAAAACACTTTGTCCCCAAATCAAATTAAAGTGTGTATTCTGGGTTATCATTATTGAGTTTTCTAAATTTAAAACCTTTTTATGAGGTTATTCGAAGCTGGTAAAGATATTTCAGCTTTCTAAACGCATTTTTTTTTGTCTTAATAAAACTACTGTATTACTAAAGATACCAAACCATGTTATAAGATAGTAAAGACTGCAAATATCTGCCTACAGTATCAATTATAAATAACAGAAATTAAAATAATTGTCGATACCTGTGGTTAAAGGCAGATGAGTGACACTAGTTAGACAGGTGAGGGTGAACCAGGTTGATGCTAATGTTGCTCCAGACAAAAGCAGCAGCAGTATAAACTTCAGCATACCCCTGATAAAATCTGCAAACCTAAAATAAAAGCATAGATCAGAGCAGTACAAATGCTGATTTTCATATTATTTAAATGTGATGCTTGACAATTCAGCATATTTCCCATTAAACATGCTGGAGACTATAAGAAGAATTTAAAAGTTGTTTCTCATTTTCAGAAATAGAAAAAAAAGGTGATTTTATAGAATAGTGGTATTTCTAGCTGTCAAGCTAGAGCCATGGATTTTTTAGCTGTCAGGAAATAACAACCAAACCAGAACAATTCTCAAGGCATCAAATGGATACACATGGTACAGAAGAAGAGTTTGTGTTTTTTTTTCCTTCTGCATTTGTTGGACACAATATCACACCACTACTTCCGTCAGTGTTTTGTCAGTGTTTGCCAGTCTCCCTTGGCAGACACAGCCCTCCATTAGCATATGAGGAGGCTGCCGTGCTTCATTCAAGACTTAAAATGTCCAGAATCATTTCTGTGGGAAATGACAAAACTCCAAATACCAGAATCCCAAGTTGAAGATGACAGGGAACAGCTTCTGAACCTTGGGATGCACTGGTGATAAAGTTCTTGGTGGCTTAGACAAAGGAGGAACTCTTGACATAGGGGGTCACTCTGCCAGTAGCTGTTTTGGGTTGAAATGTTCCAGAAACCAAGAGCTTAGTGTCACTCCTCTCCCACACATACTCCACTGACAGTCTGGGGGAGGACAGCCCCACAAGCCCTTGGGCAATCTGACTGTTACACAGAGGGAAATATGATCTTTATACCACCTCATGGTACAGCTGCTTTATTCATATTTTCTCTTTTTTCTTTCAAGAAGACAGGATGAATTTGAGGAGTGCTGGCATGGCATAATTATCAGTGCAACTGCTCTTTTCAAAAGGGATTTCAACCTAACGACTGAAAAAATATATTAGAAAAGGCAATGTCATTTATTCACAAGTAATTTTCTATAATCTCCTGCTTAGGAGATGTGATTTTGGGATGGACAGGGTAGGTATGTATGTATGTCTAAAGCAAATTTTCTGCCCTCACCTCCTCCTACCTTGATTAGGCTAATGGCAGCACAGTCCATCTAGGTCAGCCTATGATGAAATTTGTCCACCCATCAGATAACTGCCTTCTCTGCCCTGACAAAGATCACTCCACAGACAGATGCCTTGTAGCTTACTTGATAAAAGAGATAATGCTACCAACATTTTGAAAACTGGGAACTTCAGCTCCACATACACCGTAAGAGATGTAGGACTAAAGCAATCAAACATCCCCCACCTTCCCAAACCAACTTCTTTCCTCTTGTTTGGATTCTCCTTGTGCTTTAATTCCGTATTGAATTTAGCAGTGAGTAATTCAGTAAGCTGTAGTGGGAGATCAATGCTGCATATCATCTTAAAAGTTTATGACTGCAGTGTTGAAGTGGCTTATGCATTCATCTCCAACAGCAGAGGTCAGCTGCTACTGTTGTGGTTTTTTTTCCTGACAGTCAAATCCAGCAATCAGGATCACCTCACTGATTTGGCAGTTTCTTTAATTATTCTTAGGGATCACTAGGGTCAAAATCAGCAATTTAAAAGCTTTGCAGAAGCAACTCCAAGTGTAAGCTTTCAGCTTCTTCCACAGAGACTCCCCGCCTTGCCTACTGGCAGCCAAGATCACTATTCGCTTCCCTTACAGACAAGTGCAGTGACGTAGATACTGTCTAATGAAACACAGTGTAGGAAATATCACCCTTCTGGGAGGGACATTCACAGACAACAGGTCTAGAGGTAATCTCCAGGGGATCCTCTGTCTTTGTCCTGCCATCAGGAATATGTGGAAATGGGAGGATGATGCACATCTAAACCATTCACAGTAGTTGAAAATATCTACCTTTACCAAGCAGTTGCAACTCTTAGACACAAACATCCTGGTTTGGATAGCAGTGTGCTCCAAGAAGCTCTCAGATAACACAGGACTCTGAAAGGGCCAAATGCCCCCCAGAGGTAAAAGTTTATGCTGCTACTGGATTCAGCCAGCGACAGAAATAATGTGGAAAAAAACAACATAGCAACCTAGCCTGAACTTGGTAATTGAGGGACTTTTGCTTCTTGTCTGGTTACAGGAGAATAAAGAAGACTGTAAATCTAGTCAACTCTTGAGAATATTTGTTTCAAATCAGAAAAGAAATTATTTTTATCCTCTAACCTGGGTATTTGCTTTCAAACTCCTTTGTTCTGCTTAAATCCTTCATTATCAAGCACGTATGGGGATCTCTGCAGCTGCTAAAAAGTAGGCACAACAGGAGACAAGGTGTATACTTACCAAGACACAGACTCCGAGCCTACTGCTGGTAACAGTCTCCAGCATCCCAGCAGATCCAGCCCTAGGCTGTATCCTACAGTTAAAATCACCAACCTGCATTGCTGACAACACTGTCTGCTGCTAAGAAAATTATCACCATGCCATAAAGTTTCAGCATTTTGACTACACTGCAGATTAGAAGCAGGAAAAGAAAACCTGAGCCACAGAGGACAAACCTCAGAAATATGTATCATCATTGGCAAATGTGGGGAAGAAGATTTTAAAAATCTCAGAAAAGGGAAGAGATTTATGTTTCCATGCAATAATACAAATGTTGCTCTTTGACACTGCTTTTCTGCAAACCAGGAGCATTTGAAAACTGCCAGCAAAGGGTACAGAACCTGTCAGCTGCCCAAAATAGGCCAGGCTTTTCAATTATAAAAATGCATCACACAAATTAGCTACACATATAAGTTCACAGCTATCAGGACAGCAGTGGGTGGAGAACAGGAGGATTTATGTATAATGCTGAGGAAAACTTGCACCATTTTGAAAATTAGATAGATAAACAAATTTCTAAACTGGGCATTACTTTACATAAAGATGATTTAACACCTACTGTGATGTGCAGGACCTAATGCTCCAGGGCAAGGCTCAGGTTGCTAAGGGCTCTAAATGACAGAATCTGCATTGACAAAAATGGAAAGAGCAAAGGCCTAAACTTCACCAATTGTGCTTTGATAAATTAGCAGCAGAAAAAAACAAAACAAAAAACAACACCCAAAAAAACCAAACCCACCCCAAAACTAACAGCTTCTTGAGAGGTGGTTAAGGGAGAAAAGCTGCTTGCTTGGCAAATCACAGTTCTGACACTGAAATATATCAACTTGTCAGCTTTGACAAGAATCATTACTTAATTTTCCTAATTACAACTTTCAGGAGATTACAGTCAGACTCGTCATTGATTCAACCCTACACAGATAAATGCTGAATAGGCCTAGGCGGGAGAGTCATCCATCAGGAGTGACAAATCACCTCCTCCCTCCCTTTCTGTATGCAAACCCTCCCATTTGAACTGTGCATTGCCCAAGTTAGAAAGACATATTTGGAGACAGACTGTTGGTATTTTTTAAATTTACAGAATGCTACAAAATATGGGTGTTCAACAAGGTTTGAAATCAATTTTGAAGCAGTTAACGAGACTGTCAGCATTTCCTGAAACTTAACCCAGGCAATATATTAAATAAATTAATCTACCATAAAGACTGAGATTTGCATGTTGGCATTGAGTCAGCAGATTCTCTCCTAACAAAGTTCAGTGAGCTGCTGAGGGTGCCCCTCTACTACTGAAATGTTGCAGATATACTAGAGATTAATTAATGATGGAAAATATTAAACTGGCACACTACCTGCTTCTGCATGCACCCATGGCATCTGTGTCATCTACAGCTGTTGGTTTTCAGCATCTCTTACAGAGAAAACCTCATTATCTGAGCTTAGCTAATCAAAAGCAACTCTTTTTAGAGGAAATCAGGGCATGAACTTTGTTTGGCTAGAGTCCTTTGGCCTGCATCTGGAGTGGATGGAAGAGAAGCACTTGTTTCTTTTCCTTAGGTCAGGAGTTTTTCCCTCTCCCTGTCACAGTTGCTAGGCAGCCTGCAAAATGTCAGGATGAGAAATCTCACATTTCTTTATGCACTGTATACTCTGATGAAGCATGTGAAAGAGCAAGTAAAAAAAGAGAGTTTCAATTTCTGTCCTAAAAAGATGACTCCCTGTGTCCACAATCCTGCAACAACTACAACAATGACAGATCTCTGCACTTGTGCCAAAGTCACTGCACACCAGGAGTCTGAGGAGTGGACACAGAGAAGCCAGGACAATGCTCAGGGGAACATGTGATTGGTTTTAGACAGTTTTATAAATTCACTGCTCAAGTACCAACTGAAAAACTTTTTCTTCCTCCTCCCACATCCCTTTTTCTAAAGAACACCTCAAAGAGGGAAAAGTAGCAACTTTTTGGAAGGACAATCCATTCCTTGCTCTTCTGCTCCCCATGTTATCAGCATTCATGATGGCTTGAGAGGTCTGTGTCTGGATTTATAACAGGCTGTACAGGAATTCAGCCACTTGGCCAAAATGGGCCCAGACTAATTTCTCTGTGGAGGAGCATAACATTATTGTGGGTACGCTGCCTGTACTATATTCCCTATATCCCTTTGGGAATCAGTATGCCCAAAAGCGCTGATGGAAGGAGACAGACACTAATTTCTTCAATGCCTTCCAAATGTGATATAACAGGTTCTCCCTCATACCACCCAGCTAAATTCACAAGAGCTGTGTTTAAAAGCAGCATTCAGGAAGCCCTCATCAGGAGTAACAGTCCCACTTGCCAAATTCAGGTATATGCATGTGGAATTCTCAATCCCCAGCAACCACTAACATGGTACAAATTATTGCTCTACAAGAAACACATCATAACCCCAGAATGCATTTTCCATTTCAAGTTTCCAGAAGAGAGAAAACAAGTTATGGTACTAAGAGGATAAGCTAAATGACAATCACAGTTGAAGAAATGGAGAAGGACCTGTAATTATTCCTACCTTGCCATTGCTATGCCAACAACACAACCTCCAACTATAGACCAAAATCCAATCCAGCCTGCATCTACCTGACAGGAAGAACAAGACAAAACAAAACATAGAGAAATGCATTAGAGCTGAGAAAATGTTTCAAAACAAATAGTGTGCTGGAGCTGCAAACTGCTAACAATAGACCTGACAAAAATATGAAATGCAAGGATTTTTCTAGGAATGGAAATAAATTCACTACATGGAAGTATGACTAAGTGGTCTATGCCCTAAATATGACCTCTCTTAATAGAATCTGAGTAATGTCCTCTGTTTTTTTATAATACTCTATCAAAAGCTTAGAAATCATCTTCTCCCCACTTCATTTCTGCCACCAGGCACACATTATTTTCTTTCCCTAAAGGTGCAGCAGCCAACAACACTCCTGTTTGTTTACCTGCCTCTCCCTTCTTGTCAAAAGGTGTGTACAGTTCTGAAAACCCTCACTACTGATGGAGTCAGCAGGGAGAATCATGACAATTTGGGATGTAAAGCTACAGTTTATTTTGTCTGAAATTTCAAGGAGAAAAGTGATCCATTTGTATTAATAAGAGCTGAAACATAAAAACCTGATAAAACTGTATGATAGTGCAAAATAAAACTATGCCACTTACAAAATAGCTGCCGATTACCAGTCAGGAGATACTTACTTGGCTTACGTGAATGGGTGTTAATATCAAATCCAGAACACCAGACCAGCCAGAGAAAACACCCAGTGGTATAGCATAGGCTAAAGCAATCATCAGGAATCGGAAATTGCTGTGAAGAGAAAACATTTCAATTAGCTGCAGCCTGTATTAGAAATTGCAGCAAGATTAGCCAGTGCAGTAAATGACACCTTCTATACTCTGCCCTTCAAGGAAAACAGGAAAGGTCTGAAGGAAGAGTGAGCCAGGAAAAACAAGAAAGGTATCCAGCCATGGCTCTGAATTTCCAGTGGCTGATATGTTGCTGCCTTAGCACTGTGATGATAGAAAAAGCCAGTCTCTCCACACGGTTCAAGGATTTCTGTAACATGCTGGGCTCATGTGTTTCTCATTTCCGTGAGCAATTCCTCCATGTACTGGCATGGGGAACCTCCTTAGCCTAAGTGTATGTTAGGAATAATAAGTACTAATTTAAATGATGAAAAGCATAATTCAAGGATAAAGTCAGAGTGTCATGCTTATTGAACTGAATTTAAAAAAAAAAAAAAACACCACAAAAAAACCCCAAAAGAAATCCTGTTTTACTTCTCTTTGTTTTGGTGAAAGGCAGGGAGAGCACTGGAAATAAGATGGGTACAGCTGCAAGAGTGGAAAGTTTTGACAATTTGAGCGGGCAAAAACCAGAGAAAATAAAATATTCTGCTCTAAATAGTCAATGTGTTTGCTTTCCCCTCCTCAGTTAAAATTATTCAACCTTCAGTATTCAGTGAAGGTGCAACAGTCAAAGCTGTGTCACCATCTTTATCATATACAGCTAAACATGGATTAGCCAACAACTTCCCCCACTCACCATAACTGAAAGCAAATGTGATATCTTTGCTAAGAGACATCCAAATTTTCCTCAAAAAATGTTTCAATTTTGGATGAAAGCCAGAAAATATATGTTGGACTATGTAACAGTGATATTTTAAAGTGAAGAGATTTTACAGTGATTCCAAGGTCAGTTATCCCATGGGATATCTGCATAACCACAGAATGTGGCTCCCTCCAACCCCAAACAATTTACATAAAATTGATCCTGATCAGTACCAGTTCCTTGGCATGCAGTGGCAATTTGATATCACAGTTACAAAAGCCAAGAGGGAGAGAAAGAAATTCAATTACTCTCCAAAACATTCAGAGGTTTGCAGCTTACACTGTTTTACTCCCTTAGATGATCCACGCATGGCACACCAGCCAGTGCTTTTTTGCACTGTTCTTTTTCACACATCCTCTTCTTGAATAACACATTTCCATCACATGAACATATCCTCTGCTTTCAATATAATTTGTGTCAGATTTATTTTTTAATGCAAAGAAAAACAACTCTCCAACTTTCATCTCTTCTACATACTGGTTATTTTTCTCCGAATGCTATCATCTTCCTGACAACTATTTTTTCCTCTCGTAAGGATGCCATACTCTTATGCTAGTCTATCTTGGCATCCAATGCCATTTAATACTATCTATGTGAAAGCCAATTCAACATCTGTAGAATAAAATAAAAACAAATTTTTCATGGACATTATATAGCCATGCTGTAGACTGCAAAGAGGGAACAAGTCTGAATGCAGTCTTTTGAAACAGTGCTTGATGAATATTCAAAACCTTTGGCTATCTGAACCTTATCTTCATTAAATAGCTACTTTTGAGGGAGTGAGAACTTTGTACTTTACTTGACTAAAATCTCCCATGGTGTACTTTTTTTCTGTAACTCAAGCAACAAGACAGACTGTCCTGTGGGATAGTTACTCTGTGTCACATCCAACTCCTGTTTCCAATACTAGAGAATCAGCTCTGTACCATGACATCTTCCAGTGACAGAGGCTGCCACCTTGCCTCCATTCCAGCATAAGGAAGACCAGGAGAAAGGATGCATGGCAGTGACAAAGCGACCTCAATCACCAGATGTTGTTCTGTCCCCTTGTCAAGCAGCAGCTAGTGCTGGCTACAGTAAGTGCTAAAGCTATTTGAAACACACATCTTCAGCAGCAGCTCTGCTTTTCATGGCTCCAGTCACTTGTATTTGTTTTTGCAATTCTGCAATTGCTCCACTGAAACTAGAAAAATGCGCTGTCTGTCACACCATCAGCTGGTGAACCCACACTGTTTTCCATCGTATCAAGGGTGATGGGACATCAGCATTAGCCTCTCTCTTAAACCATTCTGCTGGAATACAGATTGATTTTTTCTTCTGTTTTTTTTCAGCAACCTATCTAATACTACTGGAATCTGTAAGACAGACTGGTTCAGAGGGGAGTCCTATCAAAGTCAGTCAGTATTTTCAGAATAACTTTGACAGTGCCTATTAACATCAGGCACGCTCTGAGCAGCTTTCATTATGTGATGGTGATGTTGATGAAAGTTTCATTAATGCAACAATGATGCATAAAAGCCCTATTACAAAATCTCCAAATTGCTTACATTTTCCCTTGAAAATATAAAAGGCATGCAACTGGCTAAAACGATCTAATTACCTCAAAGTAAAATTCACAACAAGATTTCTTAATGCAGATTTTAAGACTTATCAATCATTTACTTCTATTAGGACTTTTTCCTTTTAAGTTTGTGGCATATTTTGACTTGGGGGAAAAAAAAGTCGTATTTGCTTTACCCAAGAAACTGATAAAGGGCACTGCACTTTTTCTAATAGAAATTCATACTACACTTGTCACAGCATGTGATAGACTGTTAAAAGATTTGGGCTTGGCTCCCAAATCATGACTAATCTGTCGTCTCCCACTGCAGGCTGAGAGAGTTGGTATCAGAAGATAACCAGAGATCAGCTAATTGTTATAATCTGTCAGAAACAGGAATTCTCCAAATCTGAAGGAAGACTCAAGTTCCTAAGAAAGCCCCCCCGAAATGGCCTATGGGGATGGTGGACCTCTGTTGATGGTATAACAGAACTCTGCAAGAAGCAGCTTGTGTAATGACTGCCCAGGGACCTGAAGGCACTAAGGAGTGTGGCAGTTGAAAGGATGTGATAGATCCCTTTGGTGCCCATGGTAATAAGGTCAATGACTTCAATGGTAACATTATGCTACATTGCTTTATTTTCAAGGAATAAAACTGCAGCCTAGGGGAGAGAAGAGGTTAATGATGAACATCTCAATTCTCATGAGTGTTTTTGGTGCATAGCTGGGCCAGCTCACACACATCCCAAACGCAGTATGCACAGTTCTTACACCAGAGGGTAAGTCTACAATAAGGGGAAATAATGATTTCCCGGTATTCATCTTTTGGTTACCTTCAGTCTACACCAAGTCAAAAGAAAGGCTTTCTGAGCCAAAAATTATGAAGCCTAGATTAGGCAGGCAACAGAGCTTAGAAGGCTAATGAACCAGATGATGGACTTCTCTTGAAGCATAGCAGATACCATTTTCTTGTATAAAACCCCCTTGCTTGATGGATTGCTGCTGAAAGGTTCCTCAAGATAAGCGGGTTTAATGATGAACTGTTGATTGTTTCACGTACAGAGGAATGAAAAAATACCTTTGATAAAGGGTAGCATGGAAGAATGCATGAAGGCAGAGGGACAGGAGATATAATTATCTACCTGCCCACATTTAAGAAAAACCCTCTTGGTTCTTGGAGACACTCTAAACTATGCTCATTATTTAAGAGTGCAGTTTGTTTTCTTAAGTTTCAACGCTTGTGAAAAGTAAGCCAGCTTTGCTGCCTACCTTTTGACCTTACCAGCATCTCAGGTCCACTGTTTACAACACTTTAAACATGAAATCTACTGGTTAAAAAACTCCCAAATGGAGCACTGTCAACAGAAATTTTATATCTCACCTGCAGAGCCAGTTGCTGTTTGGATTTCTGTTCAACAGCAACATTTTTATAACACAGCCCTCAGGCAGGGTCTAAACGCACATCAGCTTGGGTGAGCAACAGCATTATTGTATGTGCTAAGTGTCCTTGGGGGAATTGCTATTTTTTTTAATATCCTGAGTAGGTCACTTTGCAGACTAACCAGCCAGCTGTACTCACACCTTCTCCTGACTGCCGGCATGCTCCAGGAAGAACATTCAGGATTAAGCATCCTGCCAACTGTTTACTCCCCCAAACAAAAAGCCTCCAAAACCAGAAGTAAAAAACACCCAAACGAAAGACAAGGGATGAGTTGTTTTTGCTGCCTCTAAATACACTTATTGAAAAGGCAACCCACAATAGGTCTGTAACAACTGAATATCTAAAGCTCCACTCCATCAAGTTTCAAGCAGTCCTTTATATGCAGATTCAGCTTCTATCACTACAACAGTCAACAAACAATTACATCAGGAGTCTGAAGCTCCTCATTGAAGTCACTCACACCCTGTACAAGAGCAGCAGTTCTTCTTTGCTCCAGGAAGTTCATCTGTGAAGGATCACCTACAGGGTACAGGTCTTCACAATTACTCACCATTGATATTACAGTTGTTTTAGCTAATCCTCTGCTACCTTATTTCCAATACACAAGACATTTACAAACACTGGGGGGCAGTGGGACTGTGTCTTACCAAAAGAGCTCAAGTAGGGAAAGTTGCAAAGCTGTCAATGTCTTTGTGACCTTTTTTTTTCTTTTTTTTTTTAAAATCTAAAGACTTCAAGGAAGCTAACTCATCATTGAACCTGTCCAGAAATACATCTGGAGACATTTTTCCTATTCCCACTTCATATTTTAACTTATATTTAATGCGATTTAATTGATCATCTAATAGTTTCAGATAGTTCATTCACTGCTCCCATGAGTGAATGAAAGCAGCTGAATAATCCTTCAAATGACAAGTAAACTCCAAATTCATTCCAATATAACAAGCACAGAAGAAAGCAGCTTATTAGTTAGTTTTGTCCAGTATTGATAACTGTTATCTCACAGGACACTGTTAACAATCTTGTATAACCTGATGTAACAGAAGCATTGCATAAGAAAATCTGTGCAAACAGGATGACTTAAAGTACTGTTGGTGCTGAAGGACTCAGGCATGAAGGCTTGAGATATACCCAGTGATTTAAAATTTAATGTCTGCTTTTCAACACTTAGCATCCTTTTCTGTCTCAGCATGAATATTTAATTTTATTTTGTTTAACAGCACTACAAACCAACTTGTTTACTCAATGAGAAGATTAAAGCACACTTGTTTTTATTTATTTAGGTGCCGATCTGCTCTGAAGTGAAAACCCAGTGAGGTCCTACCTTAAGAGTCTGCAAAAGCTTCTCCTGTAGCTGAGGCGCTGACTCGCTGCAGCCACGCTGGGAGGGAAGGGAGGGCGCGAGGGGAAGTAGGCCAGCGCTGCAGAAAATATCAGGGAAACCATTCCAAATTCTGAGCAAGAGGGCAAAGAAAAACAAAACCGAGAACAGACGTTAGCATTGAAAGACTTCTTCTGGTACACTGCTGTTATGAGTCAGCCTCCAAGACATAAATCCCACCATAAGGGCTTTAATGCTCCTGACAACAGAACTCCGTAACTTGAAGGAGAATTTCTTTTTTCCCCTCCTCAAACAAGATTTCAAATTGAGATGGAGAATCAGTGAGACTGGCAGTGTGTTCCAATGCTGGGAGCTGCAGAGATGCAGGTTCACAGGTGGGGAACTCAGTGAAGCAATAGGAAAGCTTTTGCCTTTTCCTCTTTGAAGAGAACTGCAATATGAAGATTTGGGTATGTTTCCTCAGGATGGAAGTAACCAGCACAGGTAACAGTGGGACTGGGGAAGCCCCAGGGCAGGGAATGACAATTAGTCAGTGCACAAGATGATGAAGGCAAAAAAAGGGTCAACCAAGGCAGCAGTTTGGACACAAACAGTACTACATGCCAACAGAATATAAAGAGAAAAGTGCAGGAGCAGCCATGGCTCAGGAATACAAGGAATACAGGTAAGAGGGAGAAAAATGAAAGAACACAGCTGTTTGCAGATGCTTCTCTTGTTCAGCAGCAGGTATTCTAAATCTTTGAAAAATTTCATAGCAGAAGTTTGGACCTGAACTTGAAAAGTGATGAGCACTTCACAGAAAAACTAAGTAAGTCCCATGAGCAGACATCGCAAGGAAAAACAATTCTACCCACAGTCAGCCTAATTAATTTGTTTTACAGGCATTTTACAATGTATATCATGTTCTCCACAGTCCTCAATCCCAATACTTCTCCTACCCCTTTGAAAGCAAGATTCTTTGCTGCTGGAGAAAAAAACTGTATGGCTGAAGAACGTTATCTTAAAAGAACCTGTGATCTTATAACAAAGAAGTGTTCACTGACACCACAAATAAATTCCAACAGAGCTGGATACTCAATGGCATTAATTTTCTTTTTTCTTCTATTTTTTAATACATCACTATGAACATGGCACTTTGCCAGGTCTTCTGCTAAACCAGAAGAAAATAAATTCAGGGAACTGAAAAATAAATAACACTCAGAGTCTAAATGGATCAGCTGGGAATGGGGAAAGGAAATGAATGCTTCTATTTGGTATATGGGAAAAAGTCTACACTAAATTTCCTTTGAAGGCATACTGGGAATGTGACAATGCCATTCTTCATGATCAAATACTAAAGGATTCATTTTGAATTATGTGGTGTCTCTTTTCCTGCTGTTTCAAACTAACTGCACGTTTCAAGGGCCAAGAGCATTTTAACTAGACCTTCTCACTCCATCTCCTCTGCTCTCCGGAAAACAGATTCATTTCTATTTTTGTGTACACTGTTTTTGAGACCATGAGCAGTGAATAAGGAACTGGCTGTAACTGATCATCCCAGAACTAAGAAAGGGATAAGATGTTTTATCACGGCACAGCTGTTTAGTAAAAGCTGTTTATTGCCTCTCCTGCTTCTAGTTCTACATACAGGTTTATAGGGATACATAGGTACATACATTTACATACTTAAATCACCTACTAAAGGGAGATTTCAGACTGAAGATACGTATAGCGAACAAACTGCGGTCACACAAACCCATAAATTTTGTTCAAGGTACTCATTACTTAACTACTACAATGCTATAAGGGAAAAGGCCAGGTCCTTTTTGAAGAATACAAACCACATTGATAATTTGAGTCACAGCAGTATTTTATAACAGGTTGCCAATCTGAGGCCTCATCTGGGTGCTGCCTCAATATTTCTGCCAGTCAAATTGCTGCAGCAGGAGCAGTATAGTAGAACTTCATTCTTTTCTTTTTTTTTTTTTTTTTAAAATTATTAAATTCAGTATGCTGTCCTTGCAGTACCTCCTTGCAGATCTGTAATGTCTCCCAGTGTTACACTTTCCAGGCTAACAAATTTGCCCAGCTAACTCTGCTCTCCAAAGAAAAGTGCAGAATTCACTTTGGAAACTAAAGTAGCTCCCTCTATTGAAGAACAAATGTCTTTAGTGCTATCTTAGCTTTCTGTATCACATTTACATGAGAAGTCTAGGTACTGCCAAACACATCCAATTTCTGACATGTTGAATTCTGTCCTCATTAGGAAACTTTGGCCTTTATCTTCATAATCATTTACTCTTCCAGACTAGATAAAGAGAAATACAATCTAAAATTTGTCTTTAAGCTCTTCCAGAGAAGAAGCTGACTTCTCAACAGAGCAATGCATGCAGCAATGTACTCGAAATTGGGCAAGTTGTAAATTAGTTTGCAAAAACAGAGATACATATCTCTTGTTGAGGAATGAACCTGGAATGCTTCACAAAAGCTGCATATCACACTACAGTGACTTCTGACTGTCAAAGTGGGGAGATGCCTGGATTTTAGCCTAGGAAGGAGGCATCCTGCTGGTTGTGGAAACCCCAAACAGAAAAGAAAAAAAAAAAAAAGACAAATAGGTTTAACAAAGATACAAACCTCCTTGATATAACATCTTTTTCCATCAGATAAATTCCTCATAGCACAGAAAACTACCCAACTCCAGAAATCTTCCTCCCCACCCTGTCCTGTAGTCTACAGGGGGAAGGACGGCCCTTTACACACATGCACACATTTTTTTGGTTTTAAACAAATAATGATTTTACATTGATTTCTAGGAAAGCACAAGGCTAAAAGCTCTGGCTGCAGTCCAGAATAATTCAAGCTTCCTTGTGTGATTCAGGTAATACAATTCAATCCTGATTTGCTACATCTGTACTATTTGAGCTGTGAACCAGAATGTGCAGTGACACAGATGACACAGAAAGAGGTTGTGGTAATTCAACTGAGCTCTTAGTCTGCATTTGAGATAAAGGAACAGCAATTTCCTAAAACACAGACAAGACCGGAGTTAACAGAGCAATTTCAGAATGGGTTTATAAGCAATTGCTTCGTAATCATGTTTGAGGTTAAGTCCTTTGAAAATCTGCACGCTCTTGGCACACTACTGATCCCAAGTTAACAATTCACATCATTACTGCCTTTAAAAGACATCATCTAACTTTTGAAGGCTGCTTATCTAACACTACCTCACAAAAAAGTAACAAGCTCCGTTATAAACCCAACGCCATTAAAAATATTGAGTTGTTTATCCCATGAAACTGGCTTTCCAACAGTACCCAAAATGAGAAGTCACACTAAGTCTGACCACACTTGCTAAAGAAGTGGGATATTTGGGTGCAGCTCCTCATTGTGTTGCATTCTCCAGAACCTTTACTAGCAATCTTGGAAGCCAATTTGAGCCACTTTTTCTGCCCAGCCAATTTAAGGGACAAACAGGACCCTACCACACCTCCCAGGCAGTTTTTTGCCCTCAGGTGAACAGAACTGTCTGTGCACTACCACGAGGCAGCTGCCCACCATGAGGCAGCCCTCTTTCTACCTCTGGAGCCCACTTGGCAAAAGAGGGCACAAGGGAGACAGTCAGGTCAGCAGGGACCTCATGTGTCCAGCCCTCCATGGAAACACGGCTGAGGTGAGAGCAGAAATCCCACAAGGGATTCCAAGCAAACTCCTCCCTGACAGTTCTTGCCAATTTTAAACCAATTGGAGGTTCTGCCTTCAGCACTTGATTCACTGCCGGTAACATTCACAAATCAGCTCTTTTCACTGCCTGAAGAGCTGAAAGGGTTGCAGCTCCTGAAAAGATGCATTCTCTAGGACACAGGCACAAAGAAACCATCTCTGTTCAAGGCATTTTCAAACACTGAGAAGTACAAATGCCCCAAAAAACACAATTGCTAGGAAGATGAAGAGCTGTTGTAGGATCATCTCATGCTGGGATCTGTGATTCCAAACAGGTCTACAGGGTGTTCCCAAACCCTTGCCTGCTCAGATAGGTATAAAAAGTCATGCTGAGACATGGGGCAGGCAACATACATCTGAACCTTGGTGGCAAGGTCCATCCCTGTTTCTGAGGAAAATTCTTAGGAAAACCTCCCTAAAGAGAGTAGAAAAGAATGTGAATCTAATGGGTGGTTTCAAGCACAAAATGGTACTTCCTTTAGGCAGATGAATTCTTCTCTCTCCATGGAAAATCTGAAGAGCAAGAGGTAAAGCACTTCTCTAATTGCTAGTTTTCCTCCCCATATCTATTGCTCCTCGGGACAAAACCTGACTCGCTTTCACTTTTCTTTCTTTCACACTAGTTGTTTTCATCTGCCATGAAATTTTTGGAGTCTAACACCACATTTCCTTGTGAAAAACGCTTAACCAAACCCAAATTTGATCATTTCTCCATTTGAGTCCAGTAAAAAGGTTACTCAAAAATGCTTGCTGAAATAGCGATTCAATTTCTATCACACTTTCTTCAAAACAAACAGTAAAGTGACTCTATTCCAAGAGGAACATTAACTTCCACAAGAATAACATTCAATAATAAATGATCACAAATAGATAACTCAATCCCATAAACTTCCATATAAACTACATAGTATATATACTTTAAGGCTTCTGGAACACTTAGGGATAGCTCCTGGTTGAATTTCAGAGGCTACAGTTGTAAGGGGGGAAAATCCTAATCAAATGTGCAGCTACTATGATACAGTAGAACTGAGCTGCCCTTAATGCTATACTGATTTATATCCACTAAGAATCAGAACACAGACTCCTAAGACACGTAACCAACTCTTTTCCCTTAAAGTTTGCTGCTGACTTTGGCAAGTGCCACAGAGAGCCATAGAAGCCATTGCAAGAAAAAGAGCAAGGACATAAAATCCAGGTTGTATCAGGTGGTTTTTTCCACTAAATCGCTGTCACTTCATTGAAATTGCTAACCAATAGGAATTACGTGGTTTAAAAAATAAAATCTATTGCATTTTAATTTCAATGTTAGATTTCAAATACTAGTAATCTAATCACATTTGAAAGGCATGTACAACTCATCAATTAAGGCTGATTTAATGTAAGAAATAATTTAATGCTAAAAGACTATCGGATTTCCACCTTTACAGAAACAGTAGAAAAACACATCCTGTCACAGACACATATTTTTAATGAAAAATTCAATAAGCAAAAACTAGTTTGGAACCTCAGGGAAAGTGCAAGGTCTCCTAGAAGACATTTCTCCCAAGATTAGCTGACACAAACAACCGAATTACTTCCTTTGGGGTCAGTTTGTACAAAAGGCTGTTTTTAAATCTTTCCTACACAAAAAGGTAAAATATTAACCCTTCCAACGGTACAATACGTTACCACTTAATTATTTTCCCTCAGTCAGGAGCTGGTTCCTGTGCAGACCAGCCACTAGAGGGTACTGGCTCACAAGTACCAAAACACACAGGAAAGTAAGGACATTTTTTTACCATTTTTTCAGTTATTGAATATTTCTTTTGAAAGCAGACCTGCGTACAGCACAGCCTCGATGCGGTCCTTGATGTGCTTGGTGCTGCTCTGCGGTGCCAGCAGGAGGTGAGCTGTCCCATTGGGAGATGGCACCACCAGAGGCCCCACCAGGAAGGCGCCAGCACAGCCCAGGTAGTTGAGCAGCGAGGCGATGGCTGTGGCCGTGGCACGTTCGTCCGGAGAAAACCACGTCGTGGAAAGAAACGGTGCCGCATTCATCACAGTTGGCCCCGCCAGGCCGTTCAACAGCTGCCCTCCATGAATCAGCCTGGAACAGAGAACAGAACACAGCCATTTGGATGACAATTGCCTGCCCTTTTTAGGGGGGGGCTTAATAAAAATGGCATGCGAGCTACTGAGTGCTGTGCAATTACACAAAGAAATGAAAGTCTTGTGAAAAAAAAAAAAAAAAGGATATTCTGTATACTAAAAGAAGCCAAATTAGATTGATTTAAAGAATCCGGAGCTACTCTGGTTTCATTACCTCATATAAAAGGAGAATCAAATGTTCTATTCAAAGCAGGAAAGGAAAAGGGAATAAAAGGGACTTTCTTTGCAGCAAAAAGGCACCATGATAAGATACAAAAGTAGAAAAGGTGTAGTAGCAGAAAAGCCTAAAATTACAAACGTCTTAAGCCTGACCCCTTGCATGCATAAATCCCAACAGAAGATTTAAATTAGTTACGGCAGATTCAAAATTGAAACAGTTCAGCAAAATACTCTGCATATTTTTTCACTGCATTATTTATTTTTATTTACACACTCAGATGAGCTCTATGTGCCTACAGATGAGGAGGTCGGGCTGTCAGGGTTTCCAAGAGGATCGTCTTCTCCAGCAATCTGGCCATTCTCAACCTACTACTGAAACAGCCAAGCAAACCCAGATTTTTCTCATTTTTCACACTCATTGGGATTTAACAGATAAGGCTGGTGACAGAACAGAGACAGGGCTTCCAAGCAGTGAAGTCTATGCAAAGTTTGGGTTAATATTAGTACAAAAAGCACAAACAGAAAGGGCTTTCTGAAGGCTCTCCTATACATGGAAGTCACCCAGGAATCTTCTGCTTTGACTTTTCCTAAAGGTGTTTAGCTGTGAATGGCAGAAGTATTTTGGAATTTAGATAAAAACTTCATGTCTAAGAAACAGACAAGAGAGTCAAACAAGACACTGCAACCCTCCAACGCAGATCTATTCGCTGTGAAACAAAATGGTGACAGATGATATTTTTCAATTGGTGGTGGTTTTCAAACCATAGCAGAAACTCAGTGTTAGTGCTGCAAGACTTGAATTGTCAGACATGAAAAGCCATGGCCTGAAAATGAGGAAACATAAGCCAGCATTTAGGCAATGTTTCAAGTCACAAATGGCTGAATAACATAGAGCGGAGCAGGAGTTTTTTAAGGCACACAAAGGAACAAAATATGTGAAAGAAATGCCGACAGACTCTTTATCAAATTAACAAGCTAGATTGCAATAAAAAGGAATGGATGCTATCAATTCTCAGTGGAATAGAAATTAATTTTTTAAACAAAATCTATAAAAACTGTACAAGAAAAAAGCTATTATATAGCATCTGAAGGAAGCACCTTCTGAGCTGGGACAGAAGTAATATAATATCCACTTTTACATATAATCAATCAATTCAACTTTTTATTTTTTGAGGAAGGACAAATTTCATTACTACTCTTAGTGACGTGCTTCAAATGGACATCACCAAGGCATGGTCAGGCCTTTTTAATGCTTATTAAACTGTGACACATACTCTAAAACAAAATGAAATAGTTTGAAAGAAATAAAAAGCACTGTTAAATAATGCTCTGATATAGTTTTCTGGAGGACACATTCCATCAGTCTCGTATGATTACCCTTCAGTGTACTTTGGACAAACCAAGACATCCTTGTTCACTTTGGTATTTTCATTCTATTTGGGTCACTACAGTAAGCTATTCTCAAACTTCTCCTAAACTCTTCCAGGGTATTTGCAGAGCTATGGCACATCCCTGGGAACAGCTGCATTTCAGTAGCAAGTGAGGTAACTACTGCAGTATATAAAGAGTTTATTTTAGTATTACCTCTTGCTCCAAAGAAAATTCAATATTTAAATTGTGGTTTTGTTATTGTGTATTTAGAAAACTGTGTCATCACAAAATAACCTTTATGACTTTGGATGCCATACTAACACTTCTGTTCCATCACACCATTGTGGTATTGTTTTAATTCAAATATGCCTACTCTATAGTAATCTTAAGGGCAAACAAAACTCACTAATATCAGAAAAAGTACAGTAGTTGTGCAGCACTTATGCTCATGTAGGTACTTCATCTGGCAGAAGAAAGGTTTTGTTAAAAAAACCCCTTATTTAATGATTGTGAGAATTTTATCTCTTTTTATCATATCCTTCGGATTTAAATTATGTCTATCAAACTCCACCATCTGAATAAAGCTCTAAAATCGACCTTCACACCCAAGGGAGAAACAGACATTCATTTTACTTTGCAGATCCCAAGGGAGAAAGTAGTACCTTATTCCAGAATTTTAATTCTGTATCACTTTTCTTTGGATTTTTTTCTTTTGTGCGTTTTCGTTTTGTTTGTTTTTATTTGTTGTTTTGGTTTGGTTTTGGGGGGATTTATTTGTTTTTGGGTTTTGTATGGGTTTTTGTTGTTGGTTTTTCTGTTTGGTTTTTTGTTTGTTTGTTTGTTTGTTTGTTTTTAAAGAGCAAGCTAATTTTGTCTCTTTATAGGTCTCTTCTGTTGGTATTTTTCTGGCTGCTGTCTCTCCAGCCCTGCCCTGGCTGCTGTGCTGTCTGTTCCCATGGATTTGCCTTTCCATCTCCATTTTTGGCATTTACAGAGTTTGACATTCTCATCCAGGGTAGAACATCTCTTATCTTCATACTGCTTAATTTTTCAAGTCTAATATTTTTGAGTTAATAAACACTATTTTCAAACTAAATTGCCATCAATATACAGACTACTACCTCCAGTATCTCGGCATATGACAACAGCCTAAACCCTATTTTAACTCTTTTTCAATACTGACTTGAATTAAGCTATTTTTTCCCTGAGAAAAAGATTATTTGCATGGTTCCTCTGCACATCCTTAACTCATTTCCCTGGAGAGGCAGGGATGAGAGATTCAAAACACAATTCAGAGCGTTTACTAAGCTGCTGCTCTGGGAGACGCACATAGTAGCCTCTCCACCTGACAGAGAAATATGAGCACGACAGTATTGGTGGCTTTCTGCTGTTTGTTACAATCTCTTATCAACACTATGCTAGATTTTGGTCTCACAGCCCATGAGTCTCCTCTCATACACCATCAGTCGTAAAAATTGCTCCAATATCAAGAGAGGTTGCCCTGATTTTCTTCCTCTTTCTGCTACCGAAAAGGCACAAAGAGCAACTGCATTTTTTCCTGTCACTATTCCAGTTTCCTTCTGCACAAGATTTCTCTTTCCTGAGAAAAAGGATAAAAAGATAACTTTAGCTCAGGAACTTACCCAGACGGAAAAATATTTTTCAATCTCATCACAGTAACAGGGTAATGTTTGTCTGTTATTTATGCAGCTCTGCTCTGTTTTCAGATGCCTTATTTATCCAATCATCATTTAATTATTTTCATGTATCAGAAAATAGAAAGCTATTCAGTTCAAATGACAAAAAATAACACAAGAGCAGAAGGCTTTTTAATCACAATCATGAAAGAGAAAATTGGAAAAAATGACACCAGAAATTCATCCTCAACTTACAAAATAATTGATGACTGTCTACCTTAAAGCAAAAGTGGGTAAGTAAACATCTACCCAAAATATCTTGTTTTAACTGTTTCCAAAGGCAGGGCAGGACTCATTTTGAAATGTCAAGGCTTTTGCACACCGGATCTCTCTGCTAATGAATTTGTGTGCTCTGCCAAACTTGCAACTTGAAGTTGAGCATGAACCCTTTAAAAAAGATGAAGAAAAATTATTTGAGGACTGCTAGTAAATGCTAAGGCGAAATACCATTGCCAGAGCAGCACAGTAATGGATAACATGTATTTACATTATGTATTCCTATATATATATAAATACACAGACATATACACAAATACACAAAGCCTTTCACAGTAAAGATCACTTTTGTTCCTAAACTGGCCTCTGAACTGCAAAAAAGAAAAGAGTACACAGGATAGCTCAATTACAGCAACAGAAATTAGAGAAGAAAAACACTTACTGTACTATATTGTCACCTCTTTTCCAATTTTCTGTCAAGTCACATTATAAATAACTTTAATTACATGGTTTTCATCACTTCCCTGAGAGAAGACTTTATATTAGTATTAAGAACTAACCTGGTTATACCTGTTTTATTCACCCCCTGCTGTCACTGTTGCAACATACTAACAGGCAGCAACAAAGAAAACCATGTAAGGCTACGAATGCTGAAATTACAATATCACTGAGCACTGGGTATGGGAAAAAAAGAGGTTTTAGTGATTGATGATAATACCCTCCAGTTAATATGGGAAAGTCTTTCCATTTACAGTCGGCTTTATTTATCTTTTTCTCCCTGTATGAGTTGAAACTTTGCATGCATGGTCACAGTCACATCAGGTACTGGATTTGTTAAGCTATTTAAAACTGTGTGTTACATAAACACTTTTTCTAGGTAAGAAACCCAGACATTTAGTATTTCTATCACTGTGTGTCTCATGCCTCGACTTCAGAGACTTTTAAATGAAAGAAAATCTCATTAGTTTCTGTACTCAAATGGGGGACCAAAGGCAACAGTAGAGGAAAATCACTTACTCAAAAAATTACTTTTAACACAACAGATTTAAACCACAAGCCTCCTAAGCTTAGCTCTAAGACGTGTTAATTGAACTTGTTCTGGGAAGACTAAGACTGGAGAAGCTGGTATTTTAACACTAGCTAACAGTGTGGAAAAAGCATTTTCATCTTTTCTTTGGCAGACAGCACAGGCAGATCAGGCCTGTTAGCCCCAGGCTGCAGCTCTGACTCTCTAAACCCCTGGCCAGCTGGGAAATTCAGTCCTAAGAGGGAGCAGAGCTCATCTCAAGAGCCTTGTGAAGACATGATTTTGGTGCAGGATTTTTCCCTGAAACTTTTCCCACTAGCTGCCATTGGAATTGACTGCTTAGTCACTATTCAAACTTCCAAACAAATCCAGGGAAAATAAATCAGTTTTGTTGGGCAAAATGTGAGGAGCAACCAAGTCACTGAGAGTGGCAGTCTGCTGTTGCATGAAGACAGCACAGTAGTGTGCCTTTGGCATGCAAAAGTTTAGTAGATGAACTGCTGATCCTAACACTTAATGCAAAAGGCAATTCCAGATAAAGCATTTAATGTGTTATAGAAATGGATGGCTCTTATTTCTTTCACAGGTCTGACAATTTCACTCATTGAAAGAAGTGGATTTTTCAACTCCTGTTAATTTGGAAGACAAATAGGTTTGTGTAGTGATTAGCTCATTGTGGGAACTACTGGAAGCAAATGAGAGACCCCTTTCTAGTGGAGGCCTTCAGAGCACTTTTCAAGTGCTATTGAATTTAGTGTCACTACATGGCAACAAAGCAAGCAAATACCTCCTATTCTAGAGCACCTACACTGATCTATGATGCAAGCTGCTTGCCAGGGAAAAGCCATATGAAAAGACATGGACTTACCCACATTATACATCAGGAGATTTATTGTACCTCAGAGGGAACTGATACCAGATTTGTCAAGAACCACTTCTAATTTTTCACAATCAAGTTACCAGAAGTGGATAGAGCTTTTCCTTCAGACTCACAAAAATAAATACAACAAAAGAACCTTTTATTAAGTGGAATCTTTTCAGATACTTTTAAGACAAAGATAGAATTAGAGAGGTCAAATTCATGATTTGCAGTAATTCACTGCGACAAGGATGGGGAGAACTGATGCAAATGCTGTTTTGTTCATAACCCAGAGACAGTGCAGTAAGGCTCCATGTCTGGAAGAAGACTGGAAAGAAAAATACCTCTGGGTAAAGCAATGAATTCATCTATTAAAAATAACATTCTGATAGATGAATTTCATGGAAATGCACTTCCTTTCAATATTTTCATTAAATGATATATTTATACTACAAAAGCTTTATGCCTTCTGGAAATTCATGGATTGAGGCCATTAGCATTTTTTTTGCTTGTTTTTGATGCATGCAACCATTGAGATGTGGAATAATTTAAAGCTGTTTTCCCCCCCATCAGTAAGAAATGTTATTACAAGAGCAAAGCCTGAGTCACTGTGTGGTAAGTTATCTCCAACAATGGAGTGAAAAAGAAAAGAGAAAAACTTTAAAAAGTACATTTAGCCACCTTCATCAGGGATTGGACACACGCTTTACCCCCTGTACAAGCCATGGCCTCTGCACAGTCAGACACACCATTATGGGAGCAGACCTGAAAGGACCAAACGACGTCCCAGGTATCCCAGCCTCATGTCTCTTCTCCCCCACTTAAAGAAAGCAGCAAACACATTTAGAAATGCTATGAAAAACTGTGAGGTTTGGTTTTAAAGGTTTGGAAAGCTGGAGTTACTCCAAAACTTATTACTGAGAGCTGACCAAGAGAGACTAGGATTTGCAAGGAGAGGAGGCAGCAGGAGAGGAAGCAGCAAACTCAGGGCAAGATCCTGGCATCTCCATCAGATGTCCTGACACAGGGAAGGGATGAGGTGGGTGTACAGTGAGACCCCTGGTAATATGGTGACAAACTCACTTGCATCCTCACACCATGTTCTGTAGCCATCACAGCTGTCACACAGCTGAGAAGACTTTCTTCAATTTATCCAGGTTTGAAGGATTAGGGCACCAAAAAAAAAAAAAAAATCAAACCTTTTTTGTATTTTTTTTATTAAAAAGTTGAGGGGTTTTGTTTTTCTTTAAAGCTAACTGACTCCACAAACCTATTACTAGAAGAAGACATCTTTAAAACAACACTAACAGAGGACATGTTCATCAAATATGAATAGACCCAAAGTAAACAGTGTTGTAAACATAAAGTAGGCAATTACATTATGGGTTAATGAGGCAAAACATAGTGAAACAAATTATCAGGGAAGTGTACCAGGACCTGCTGCTACTGGGGCTGCTATGGGAGAAAGCTGATTAAGATTACTTAGCACAAAAGAGGTCCTAAGTAGGATATTTTAGTAAAAGAGTAGGAGTCCACAGGAGATGCAGCAAATTAAGGAATGGGATAAACAAGACCTATTTAAACATTCCTGAATAATAAGTGAAAGAGCAAGAGGGTGTTTTCATTACAATGCAGCAACACCAGTATAAATTCAATTAAAATGAATTCTTCTTTAAGGGCAGAAATTAGTCAACATGATATGAGTCACAAACTAAGGCACGGATTTTAAATAGGATTTAAAAATTTAAAAGTGTTCTACATTTGAGGATACCACTGGCCATTATATGAGAGGAAATTAAATATCCCACAGAGAATATAAACTCTCTTCCTTCCCAGCACAGGCTTACACGAGCTGAGGCCTTGTCGAAATGCTGCCCACTAAATACTGCTGCAATACCAAGCCCTTTCTGAGATTTCAGAGTTTCCTTTAATGCCCTGGATTCATCATTCCAAGAATTTAGACAGGGTCCATAAATTGCTAATTCAGCAACCACTCTGGCTGCTGGGGGAGGTGGATGGGTACCCACAGTGCCATGGCTAACACCCAGCACAGGAGACAGACACATAAGCATTCATGACCAAAACTGTCAAGCCATCTCCTTTGCCCACCAAGGCTGTTTCAGCTGAAGGAGAAGCCCATCTGGCTGCCACCCAAGTGGCACCTCTGATCACAGGACATGCAGCTTGAGCAGTGGCAGGCGGGACCACTGGACAGACAGAGGGACACTCAGTCACCTGCCACTGCCATCAACAAATAAGCAATGTTGGAAAAAACCACGGTTAGGAACAACTCACAGGATCTCTCATCTACAACAAATGCTTTGGAGCAGAGGTTAAAAAATAAACCCTGTACAGAAGATGAAGGTGGTGGAGGCAATAAAAACAAGCTAAACTGTTGAGTTACAGGGGTAGAAAAATTAAGTAGTCTCCATGAGAAGCTACCCATGAATGACCTCTTTCTCTGATACCATGGATTAACCCAGCACTACAGCCAAAGCACAAACCAGCACCATCAGCACCAGGCAAGTGCTCCACCTTAACATTTTCCTCCTACACTCGCTGAGCTACAGCATACAAACAGGTATGTTTATTCATCTTTTTCATCCCAGAACCTCACTTTAGATTAAGTACCTTTTTCATTTCTTGCAGTGTTCCATTTTTTTTCAGTTAGGGAGCACAAAGCACACATCACACTCTGTCTTGATTTCTTACTGGCAGATCTTCCTACCATGCTCTCCTCTAAAAGGCTCTTCTCATTCCCTGGAACATATTAATCCCTCTTCTCTACAGATGCTCCAGTTTGGGGGTTTTTTTGAGAAGTGTTTTCAGTATTGCTAGGGAATATGAGAATCCTATTATATCTTTACTGAAATCACTTCTTCTGAGATGCCCCTTTGCATTTTTCATGCATAAGAATGGTGGTTCATGGCAGTCTCAGGATCAGAAAAGACAAATAATGAGATGATCCCGTGTCATTCTTTAGGCTTTCAGGGATGAAAAAGGGAAAACATGGAACTACTAAAGAGTAACTCTAACAAAAATAAAATACAAACTAGGTTGCAACTAGCTAATAGGAAAAAAAAATCAAAGATGTGGAAGGTGTAAATCTTCAAATATAATAAAGAATTAACAATGTAACCAAGAGCAGGCATCTACCAGCTACTTATATGTGTCCTATAAAAGACTGTGTAAATAACTAATCTGTTTCCACTGTCTCTGTGTTGTTTTGCTGGATTCCCAACAAAAATTTTAATGGTGTTTACTCCCAAGGAGAGCCCTCTCACTGCTGTGACTCAAGGTCCTCAGTAACTATTTGTCTGCTGTGAAATCTAATATGGAGGACAAACACTACCAGCCCATTGCATACTCAGTTCTAATAAATTGCTTAATTAATATATTCAATACAAATGACAAATTATGTTACATCCTTTACTTCCATGTCTTTAATTATCCTGCCTTTCAAAACATTTAAAGAAGTCTTACATCACATGGTTGGTCTTAAAAGCCAGAGATTTATGGCTATGGGCTGATTGCATCATTTCATTTCCTTCTTTCTTACACATTTCAGCTATACAGCTTTTAGTCTAGATTTAGGATCTAAGATATATGTAAATCTATTTCTAAACACAGAATATGAGTTAAATACAAAGTTTTATGTGGAGGAAAAAAATAACCCTGAATTAGTCTATAAAAAATGGACTTCTAGTAATGTTAATGTTCAGCACAAAATAATCACATTCTAAAACAGTCCAGTGAAAATATTCACTCAGTGAAAAGCAGGAGTCAAAAAGGAATGGACTGGACAAAATGCAGGCAGAAAGCACTAGTGATGTTCTTGTAACCTTCATAGAAGGGAAGATGGTTCAAGAAAAAATACAGTTTAGTAATATCTTTTTTTTTAATGTTCTATATAAGGTACATTAACTGTGAACTAAGAAAACAGGTGTGACAAATGAGGCTTTCATAATATCTAGAAAGGAATAACAGTTCAGGAGTTTATTTTTAAAAGTCAAATTCACTGTCACAAATCTGGCACATCTGACAAGCCCAGAAGTGCATGGTATAAAACTGGAAGAGAAAAAAAAATCACCATAGGAAATTCACATCTATTTCAAGAGTTACACTCAAATGTGCAACCTGAATTTTCCTTCATATATATGGGCAACAAACGAACTGAAAAGAGAAGGTAAGGTTTGTGTTTAAAACATGACTTGGAGAACTGAAGATAGCCTTAGCCTGATGTCACACACTACGGCCAAAAGAGTAATTATAGACTAGAAATGAGCTTAGGAACACACTTGGATATTACAGTTCTGCTTGAGACAAGGAGCATAAAGCAGTCAGGATTAAATGTCAGTCTCAACAGTTATTTCGTTATGTCTGTGATTGCTCTGATAGGTGATGGGTTTTAGTAGGTCTACTTAACATTAAGCCACCAGAGCCTGGGGAGTAGAGACAGCCACAAAGTAGAAAAAACCCAACCTAAACCTTACAAACTTCATGAACTTCATTCTTACAATTTTATGTATGTTAACTCTCACATAATCACCCCATGGAAACCCTTCAGCATATTACTACAAATTACTCAGGGATTTACGGAACATACTACAAAACATGCAAAAGCATTTAAGAAATTCCATTTACACTAGCTTCTGAAATGCTTGGATATTAGCTTGTGTGTGATCTTGTCCATCCAACAGGCTCTGTAACATTCAAGTTGCTGTATTAATGCATATACATATGCAGAATAAGTGCATAATTTAGTGCTCAGCCAGTTGTGGCTAATGAATTAAGCAGTAATGCTCATCTCAAAACCACTACTTTATCTGGTATCATACTTCAAGTATCAGATGAAAATTGGCCTTCAGCCTTAGCCCTCAAAACAATGCAGTTTACCTGATAAAAGGTCACACAGTGTACAATTATTTACAATGTCTCAAGAAACATCATTGAAAACCATCCTACTGCTTCACAGTTAGCTTTAATTAATTCTCTGTAGATTTCAATCAAACTGTGTAAAAGATCAAACCACTTCCTCAGGTAGAACTTGAATTCTTGAAAATTTCTCTTTTTTCTGGAGTAGGCAAATGTATCAGTTTCACCTGGAGATGATGCATATTTTCACAGCATGAATATACGAAATTATTAACCTTTTCCATCAAGGATTCTGTTCATACTCTTTTTTTCCCCCTATATAGTTTTCAATGAATTGTAACGTCATCTTTTATACATCTCAATCATCAGACTCTATTATACAGTTGGCAGCCTTTCTTTCCTGAGTTAAAGAAGTTGTTCTTTGAATGTTTCTCCTTAGGCAAGTATTTAATAGCTCTCCCAAGTCTTCTTGCCACAGCTACACTGGAAAACCTTGTTTAAAGGTGACCAGGATTTGTGAAAAGTCTCCTTCCCACTCCCCAAGTGATACCTCACATCTAAATCTCACTCAGAAATTTTCATTTTCTCAGGTATTTACAGTCTTCATCCTTGTTTTGGTTAAGCCTAGGGCAGCACATGTCTTTTGGCATAAATCATAAATGAAAAGCTACATAAGACAATACATTTCCTTGCATGCAACCCATCTAGCCCACTTAAAATCTGCTGATATTTACTCCAAGATTGATGAGAATTAACATTTTAAGAGATAAAACAAGGGCACAATGAGGACAGCTCTTCCTGGCCACCTTAACAATACATTTTCCTTAAAAGGGACACTGTGAATGGTAGCCCAGTGTGGTTAGTTCAGCCTTCCCTGCTCACAGAGTCCTTGAATGCCACATTAAAGTAGGCAACACTGGGCAACCAACATCACAAGCACCTTTGGTGCTTCCTTACATGCTAACTAAGCATCTAAGAACTGAAATTGCATCTCCCCTACTTGACACACTGCTCTTAGTTTACTTATTTGGGCTAGTTTTACAATCAATGTGTTTTTTATATTCTCAGTTCTCTCTCTGAACCTCTTCCTTTGTTCTATCCATGGCACCCACTCACTGACTTTCAAGTTCACACCAAACATTTTCTTTCTCATCTCAAAAGGTCTCCAAGTTGATTTTCAGGATAAGCGACACTAAGGGGAACAAAATACCCCACACACCAAAACAAAAAAAAACCAAAAAACCAAAAAAAAACAAAATTAAAAAAAAAAAAAAACACAAAAACAAACAAACCAAAAACAACAGCCCCGTAACTTGCTGAAATATTACAACAATTGCCTGAAAGCTGACTAGAATTCAAGGGGGGTAAAAACCAACACACATAGAAACTTTTTATTTCTAAGTTCTTTTCTTCATGTTTACAGATTATGCAAGCATAACTAGTTAAGAGCCAGTGTTACTGTTGACTGTAAAGGAGGAAAGTGTAGTAATGCCTATGTACTCCTACCTCCTTCAGCATAAGAGGAAACAGAACATTAAGTGAACAACAAGCCATCCATATTCCCTGGTTGTACAAAATGAGCACTACTCTTGGACTTACCGAGGATTCCCAGGTTCAGGGTGTGTTTGGTTTGTGTGATTTTTAGGAAGGAATCTCTTTCTATCACAAACTCCTAAACTGCATTTGTGCAGAAGGAAATCCTTTCACTTCAGAGAAAGGACAAGGCTACTTTTGAATCCAGACTGGAATAGACTACATGAGAAAGGCCACTCTGAGCAAATTCATCTGTCTCACAGCACAGTCCCACATATCCAGTATGAGAAAATGAACTATTTAACATTTGCATACAAATTACATATTTTTGGGTTTTGAGGCATGGCTTCCTGTGTGATCTTGGGCCAGTCTCTGAACCTCTTTAAATCTTTGCTTCCTTATTTGCAAAGCAGATTAATATTAGCTATGCAGGATGGGATGAGGCTTAATTAACTCAAGTTTGTAAAAGGCTTTCTGATCTTCAGATACAACACAGAAGAAATAGAAAAATCCATTTAAGAAGCAAAGAAGCTTGTAAGCCCATGGCCACACAACAAACATTTGGCACATCAACCTCATACAGAAAACTTGCACTAACATTTCCTTGCAGTGGCAGTAAAAATTATATTTGCAGAAAGAATAAAGTATGTATATTAAAAATAACTAATTCACTTACTTCTTCCTAATTTCTAGGTCTGAAACTGGAACACATCTGAGGCCAGCTCCCAGTACCATGAGGGATGATGTTAGCAACACGGTTACCCTCAGACCTAAGATGAAAAAAGAACAGTATTTTACAAGTTAAATCAGTAACGTTGCAAAAAGAAAATTGCTTAAATATATATTTATGTGCAGTCTCTCAGAAATAAAACATATCTTTTGGCACTGATATGAATTCCAGACACATTATGAAATCCTGAAGTATTTTCTATACTTATACCTCAGAATTACAAGGCTTACTCTTGGCGTACTAACGCACAGGAGCATATTCAAAACCTTTACAGACATCCTTGAAAGTTAAAAGTAGTAATAAAAGTATCATCAAAATGTACAATATATCCTTTAGAATTAGAGGCATTGGGGAACATGCTCTAGTGTGTCTGAAATCTTGTCAGACATAAAGAAAAATCCAGACTTTTTCATTCTCCCAGTACTTGATGAGCAAAGGCATAGCATTGTTATTGTTTTCTTTCGTAATGCAGATACGCATTTCATTGCCAAGAAATAACCATTTATTCGGGGGAAAAAAGTATGAGTATTCTTTTGCAGTCCTTGCAATTAAGCCAGTTTTTTGCTGTCCTCAGCTCAAGTTGTCAGAGGTTGTAAATACGGTACATTAGAAAAAAGCCACAACTGACTGATTCCTTGAGTATGCTTTTTCCTCATACTGTGATTCTCGACTGAGAAGCACTTAGACTAGAAACCTTATCTTAGCACTGCATTTCCCTTTGCCAGCAGTGTACTTGCTGCTGCTTAGGTGTTTTCAGCAGCAGCAGCCAACAGTGACAGCTGAGGGGCTTAAGTTCCAGAATCTTGTAAAACACCAGTATCATAAATATGCAAAATTAAAAACCACAGACAGAGTCTACATCTGTGAAGTTGTAAATTTTGAAACAATTTCAGAGCAAATAGAAAATAAAGGGCTTCCATGTTCTTAGCAGAACATAATAAAAATTATTAATGATGACAAACACACAATTTCTCATTTCTCTAACATTTAGGTAAAATTAATAGCTACTCAAAACAGGTGGAAAAAGAACAAGTCTCTGTGATAACTCACCTATCTTAACAGTCAGCTTTGATTTTTTCTAAACTATCTATTTTTCAGAGGATAGATCAGTCACTCCTGTATTCAGTACAATTACAGAATCACAGAATATTCTGAGTTAGATGTGACCCACAAGGATTACCAAGTCTACCCCTTAAGTGAATGGCCCCTAGAAGGATCAAACCCACAACCTTGGTGTTATTAGCACCGTGCCGTAACCAACTGAGCCCATCTCAGAGTCAACCAACAGTTGCATTAAATATTTTTACTCCATGTGAATTTCATGGGAGTTTTAGAGAATGTATTTTACTAAAAAGTAATTTTAGTGGATGAGACATTGCTTGACTCTTAGCACAACAGTTCTTAGTGAACCTCATCCATGGGTATGCAACTCCTTGTGCTGGACACTGCACAAACCAAACCAAACCAAAGACAAGTTTCTCTATCGATCAGCCTAGCCCAAGAAAACCCAAACAAAAATAAGTAAATGCTACAGGTTTTCTGAAAGTATGACTTCCTTTGGTACAGCTCAGTCACCAACACAAAGAATGCCACTTGCAGTGATGTGGCTCCAAAGGACACCTCACATCCCTAATGCCCTGGAGATATATCATCAGGAAAGGATATTTGTTTCCTTGGAAGATTTCCCAATGCTTACCCAGATTTACTTGCTTGACTCTGTGCTCAACTGCTGTTAAACTGGTTTTACAAGTGTGTGTGTTCAGAGAGCCTTAACTAAATGCCCAAATAATATGGCTGTTCAAAACCTTCAGGGTCTTCATGTTTGCTGGGCCACCATGTGAGACTTCAAGACATCCTTAAACGCCTCCTACCACACTGCCTGTGCTGTGGGGGCAATTATTTGTATCAGGATCACATATGGGATGCTTTTGCCTTTTCTTCTGGGAATGAATCTGTGTTAGTGCTGCTTTTGTGTACAAAGAAAATTTGTATGCAGTAAGAATTAGAAATTTATTGATGAGAAATTGCAACACAATACTTTTAACTGAAAAATCTGAGGTTTTCCTTTAGGAAGAGCTGCAAAAATATTTCAGAAAAACTCTATTAATGTACATATTACCTTGTTTTCCATATAAACCAGGGTCTTTTTGAACTACAGTTCTCAAAACATGTTGTGTTCTGCCTTTCAGGAGACACAAGGAATGCCTGGAAGGAGCTGCTTGTGGGGCACCACAGGAGATACTGGCCTGGAGCAAGCCCAGGGCACAGAAGTAAATGAGTGTTATACAGAAATTTAAGCTCAAATCACCAAAAGACACAAGATCAGTTTTTAAATAGAAAAAGCTTCTACTTGATTTATAATTTTTAAAAATCACCAAAGCTAAAAATATATAAATCAAGAAAGTTTCCAATTAAATCTGCACAAAAGTTTCCTACAAAAATTTAGGCTTATCTTTAATGTCAACCTTATGTGTTGGGTAATTTGAAAGTATAATTATCAATTATAGCCCCACAATCATGTGTGCTTGATCTCTTTGAAGTCCTAATCTTGAATACTATACACTGTATGGTATCACTTGTAAATGTTTTGATTGCAGAGAGCATTCTTTGCTCCTTTTTTTTCCTTTCCACCTCAGTATGTAAATGCATTTCTGAAAATTCCTTCAGTTAATGGTGCATGTTGGAAATTATGACACCAAAGTGAATAAAAGACTGTCAGATAAGCAGTGCATTGGACATTTTCTTTGCTAATTACATGACATATTTCTACCTTCTAAGCACCTTGACCTGTTATTTTGCTTTACATTTTAACTCTTTGAATACATCCTCTTTTTCATCTTTGTTAGAAACTGGTCTTTATTAGCATTTCTGTAATTATTTCAATATTTTTGCCTTGAACATTGCAGATATCCTTAATCAGAATCTGACACCTTGTATTACTCTAAAAGGTGCACCCCACAGTGCTTCAGATAGCACCCATGTATCATGGGGACTATAAACCAGAGTAACCAGCCAAGCCTGAAAAAAGCCCATGAACCCTGCATAAAATTATGTCTCTACTTTAAAAGATCTAAGTAATTCATTCAACCAAGAGAGTCTGAGTAGATGCAATTAACTTCATTAATTTTACCCTGTAAATGCAAGCAGTAATTGGAGAGAGAGGGAGGCTACAGCTTTTTAAAATCCATCAAACAGGTTTTAGTCCCCTTCTATCAGAGGTTTCTGACACATGGCTGGAAAGAAAAGAAACTCCTCTCAAGATTTTCTGCCAATGGATTAAGTTTTCCATTCTTTGGAGCCTGTCTCCATAGCTGCTCACTCCCACCCTGCTGCAGAAGGTCTCTGGGCCCCAGAGGTGGCACTGGCTCCTCAGCAAACTGTGGCCATGTTCACAAAACCCAAATGCCATTGCCAGTAACAGAAAAGTCCAAGCTAGCAGCAGAAGTTGAGTTGATAATAAAAAGCACATATTAATTATCATTTATGAGTGAAACAGCTGATATTGCTCAACTTTTTAGCACTCCTGTGGCTCATAACACCATCTGCTTTATGACTTCAGAAGTCCATGCTGCATTTGCTAGGTTTTCTTTCTTTTTTCAAACAGCTATCCCCAACTTCCTGCCACTATTACAGATTTAACACAAACTCCCAACCCACAATCCTCTGAACTCTCTTCTTAATGCCCTCCACCACCCACAGCCCAACACAGAAAAAAAGCAAAACCCCACCAGGCTGGAATGTGGTCTCACACAGGAGTGGGAGGCTGTGGCTGCCAGTGGCACCCAGCTGCTCTCCAGCTCCCTCACAGCAACATCAAGTGAGAGCATCCACTACGTGGGTGCTGCATCCCACACAACTCTTCCAGCATGCCTTACTTCGAGGATGCTTTTAAAAGTACATGAAAAGAAAATGCATTCCCCTACCCCCCTCATTACTGACTTGTAACTCAGTAAGTGATTTATTAGGTCCAGTTTAAGAAACTTAATAAAAGATGTTGTAGGGCTGTAATGCAGCCCTCATTCCAACTATTTATACATTACAGTTTGTGATTCAGAAAAAGAACATGATTAACATGTCCCTGTGCTTCCCCCAGCTGAGGCTGGTGTACTGCAGCCCCCTCTGTTCCCCAGCTACTGCTAGAGACCAACCTTCTAGCTCAGAGCATCACACACGTGGCAGATACTGTTTGGGTCTGGTTTCCCTCTTGCCTCCTCATGGAGCATTTGTATTAGGGGGAAATTCCAGCTGGATGTGCAGAAAAGTTTTCACCTTTCTCCTTTTTTTTTTAATGGAAGCTTGGCCAGAGGAAAGGCTGCTATGTTCAGTCCTCCACCTGGCATGGCAGCAGGGCATTTCCCTCATAAAGCTCACACCTGCTACTCTGGGATGCATTAACATTTGAGGGGTTTCCCTCCTTCAGCTGCAGATACTAAAATCAGTTCTCACAGAGTACAACAAGGCTCTAATTAGGAATGAATGACATCAGCCTGGTGCACATTTTTACAGTTTTTAAAGCCTAGGCTGAAAGCATGAACGATCCCTTCTGACACTGAACTGAGAGCATTTGCTTAACTACTCCATTATTTTGACTACAACATATCTAGCTAAGAGGAAATAAACATAAAATTCTATCTTGATCCCCACACACCAGGATATTAAAAGCTCACCAGTGTCAACAGTCGTTCCAACAATTCACTGGTAAATTGTGCTTTTCCTTCCAACTTAAAGGGAATTCAGTTTTCAAATTCTTGTTTTGCCTTTCTTGACAAAACAGGGCACAGTTCCTGTATGTTTCCTTCTAGGAAATAAACCTATAAAAAAGAACTTTTACATTTGGGTTCAGTAAACAAAGCATTGAGCTCCATGTCTGCCAGGATTTTTTTTTGGTCCAGGAATTTTTCTTATGTCTTGTCTAAATGCCCTCCTTAGTGCTCGAGCATTCTTTCTAAACGGATTTCTTTGCTGGATACCAATTCTCCATTCAATACTATGGGTCTGTTTCTCTCCCTTCTTGACACATCCCTTTACATTTAGCTATAATTAAAAAAAAGGCTTAATTAAACAGTTCTCTTATCATGGAATCCTGAAATCTCTGTACAGAACTTTCTTGTACATCACTGACTATCCTCTGTAAATCTGTGGAGTTTAAATGTAATTCTAGCAAAACTATACTAATAGCCATGACACTTATTCTCATAAGATCAGTTATCTTTGTCATGATTAAAATAAAAAGAAAATTTGGTAGCTTTCTACTAAATGCAGTGAATAAAACTTCCCTTGTTCCTGCTCTTTGCCAAACTTGACTACCATCATTAAGCAGGATAAGCAGCAATCCTCTTTCAGAGGAGGCATCAAGCTATACAGTTCTCAAAAGAAAAGAAGCTTTTCACTGATGTAAAAAGATTTTGTAGCCAAGATGTGGTCACAATCTTTCTGCTAACACAAGAAACAACCTTGAAAAGTTGGTATATTGGGTCTGTCTCGGAATCCGCAAAGGCACTTGATTGCAGAGGAGCATAAATGTTTGGAAACTCAATGGAAAATAAATACATTTCCCAAAATAGCATCAACTACACACAGAAGCAAGAAAAACTGGGAACCAAATACAAGATTGCATGCAAGGGAGAACTACCAGGTTTTGCGTAGCTAATACAAAATTACTCCTAGTTTGATGGCCAAGATATCACGGGGTGCTATTCAGTACAACCTTGGCCTCCCTTTCTCTCTGGCCACATGATGCTGATGCTACTGTTACTGACCCCTCTTATTAAAATGTGTTTTTAAAGCCAACTGAAGCCAAGTGCTTCCATACATTCCCCTGGCTTTACGTGGCGCTGCCAACATAGTATCCAACTTTCAGCTGGCAAGATTTAGGACTTTAGTACTTTTTGCTGATTGAAAATGAAGCCAATACAATTTAAACATTCTGCAAGACAGTGACAGCATTCTTCTGGCATCAAAAAGTAAGAACCAAGCTCTATCATACAGAACTCGTCTAAAATAAATTAGACCCGGAGCTACACTTCAACTGCCAGTCTTGTCTAGGATATAAAAATATCTTTTCCTGTACAAATCCATAACACAGCTCCACCCTTCAGTGGAGGACTACAAGGGAAGGGCAGATTTCACTAGACACTGTCCTCCAATTTCTGACACGAACAGCTGGTAGATTGAGATGCTCAGATAAAATATGTACTAGAAGCTTCTTAAAATGTAGATGTAAGAGGTAATGATCTTCAAAAGGGCAATTTGTCTTTATAATATCTTACAGCTCTTGCAACAGAATCTGTCAGCAATAGCTGCCCAGTTAACACCCAGGTTATCAGGAGGGCTTTGAAATTTCTATATAAATTAATTTGCAAAGTTTAAATTCGAGGAAGCAAACCCTGTCTGTTTAAACACAGGAACTTCAAATAAAACAGTTCCTGTGGTTTGATACAGACTTTCTCATCAGAGTCAGAAATTCAGTAGAGTCCATATCCCAGATGGGTCATCACACTGATGTGGGGGAACCTATAGAGAAGTCCTTACCAAATCAGGAAGACAGACTAGTGCCAGGAACCAGATCTGACCCAAAGATAACATTATTTCTGCTGCTAGCACTTGTTGGACAGACACAGCAATGATGCATACAAAACTGTTAAGGATGAGGGCAAACGCTCAACCCGGTCGTTTTCCAGTGTACTTCTCAGGTGAAGAACATGCATTGTTGGCATAAAAGTCATCAAGTGAGTCGTTGTAAGAAAAGCATCCCTCCCAAATTTTGAGGTTACTTGAGAATCTTGTAAAAAAAATCACAGTACAACTAAGAGACATGGCACACAAAATTTAGCCAGTCAAGTGTTTCAGAGGACACTCATCTTGAGGGAAGTAACTAAATACATGTAACCACCAGAGCAGATACAGTGGCTGACAGAACATAATTGTTAGAAGCAAAGCTTAAATCTCAGGTAACTGAGAATTATTGTGACAATCAAGCAACCACTCCACAAATCCTGAACATATTTCTTTATTTTATACCCTGACTGTCAAGAAAACCAAGACACTTAAGCATTCATACTCTAATTGCACTTCTGGCTTGTATTGTAAATATCTGTTTTACAGTATTTTCCTTCTTCACCCTCCCTCAACATTCATTAAAGCAAAGCACTTATTTTCTGTTTACTCGAAATATAAGAATTTGACTGCATCTGTTAGAAGGAATAACAAGCAACCACAAGCAAGTCAAGAGGCTGCAGGACGCTTTCATCTCAGTGGACCTATCCAATTTTAACATTATTCCAGTGTACTAGGCAAGAACATAATCAACCTTTAAAAATATGTCAGGAAAAGAATTTTTTAATTCTTCTGCTCTCTACTCCTCTACATTTAGTTTTTATAAACTTAATGACTCAAGTTCTTCTATGGTGTCTTACACAGTTAGCTACACTGCCATGGATTTAACCATGCTGACATGTATTTACACCTGTAAATACAAAGCAAGTATTTCAGAGTTTGCACAGCAATTTAAAGGTCTGGTACTGTAAATAAAGTAGTTCTGTTTTTAAGAACTGCACAGGCTTAATCTGAGCTTTTGGATGCATGAAAAGGTAGTTCACAATTACTGAAGCTTCCTTCCGTATGTCATAGAAGGATTTTGAAGCATTCTATCAGTTTAACATCAACAGTGGAAAAACAAATGGCAAAAGATGTAGATTAAAAATCTGCATTGCAAGTTTATACAAGTGATGTGAATTCTATTTAGCAGTCTAGAGACTGACATTTTGCCTGAACAGATAAACGAAGTGCCAAGCTGAATGGTATTTGCCTGAAGATCAAAATGATGATTTTAGAATCAGTTTTAGACCTTCTATTAGAATATTGCCTATTCTTTAATACCATGCTTCTTGGTTTCAAGGGAGACCAATGATTTTAGCCAATTATTGTTATTATATATATATATAATTACATATTTTATATATCTACATATATATACATGTTATTATATTATATATATTTCATCTGCATTACAACCAAGTGTAATGAACTTTCTTAATGCTTGCAGAGCATCTCAGAAGAGAGCATTGGCTTTGGGCAGTGGGACCTGCATCTTTCCACATGCTTTACAGAATTGGCCAGGCCACTTCTCCTCTGCTTCACCTTTTTCTTCCCCTTTGCCTTGTTTATTTAGGCTATAAACACAGAGAAACAAGAGTCAGTCTGACAATTAGTATTAGAAAATCTGGTAAATCAGGTTCTCTTGAGGTCAGTGCAATGTTTAGATAGAAGAAAAGAAGAGCTATCTGTCTACTAAATCTGTGAAATTAACAAACACTTTTAAGAGTTGTCTTTCTTCCCTCACCTCAAGTACCTGCTTTCTACTCTCAACTCCAGAAACGAATAAAACATGAAGATTCAAGTGAATCATTGAATCCACCTTTGTCATTTGATAAAATGAAACCTACATAATGGGGCATGCGTGTGTGTGCTCATGTGCTAATGATAAATACAGAGAGAGGCAGAGCAAGTGACAAAAGCAGTCAATAATGCAGCGAGAGGCTACACCTCTTCGCAGGTTTGGAAGCTGAAGTATGAGTGCTTACTAACAGGTCAACAGACAGTATAAGTCAAGCAGCTTTGCTCAAACTCTTGCTGCTGTATTTGTGAATCAACAACAGCCCTTACAGCACTGAACAAGGGGACGAAGCTTTTTCTTTTCTCTTCCCACTCCTTTCAAGGAGTCCAATTGCACAGCAGACTCAATTACCACACAACTAACTACAGAGCCTTACCTGTGGTGACAGGGAGGAAAAACAATCTCTCTCATACACATCTAAGAGGGAAGAAGTCCCCTCATTGTCTCAGTGGTTCTTGCCCACACCAGTCAATGGTGCATGAAATTCTTAATTTTAAGAAATATAGAGTGCATTTTGATTCACCAGAGTATCAAGAAGCAAGGATTGGCAGCCACACTAAATACTGCCTAGTGCATCCACTAAGCAGGACACTAAGTGCAAAGCTTCTCTTTCTTATTAGCCCTGTTGCGAGTTGAGGAAATAAAGAGATGTAAGAGCCTCATCACTGTAATATCCATGCAGGTCTTGTGACTTGTTGGAAAGGTCACTGGAGTGAGCTTTCAATTTTTCTCTGTGTGAACAGTTTCAATGTTACTTTAACATTAAAATCCATCAAGCATTATTTAGGGTACATAGTTCATCCTAAAAGACATCCTTTGCAGCACCATAATGGGTTCTAAACCCATCATATTTTTTAAGGTTCCTGGTCAATTCTTTAGGTTCACGTGATTAATTAAAAATGTAACAACTCCACCTTTCTCAAGTATTCAAAAGGGATGGCACTCATCAAAAATAACAAAACAGAACAGAAAGAGTCCCTAAAGGCAGTTATACTTGGTATCCGGTATTCCAGAAAAACACTGTCAGATTTCGCAAAAAGCAGAAGACCTCTCACTTTCAAAACACATCACTCCTCCAGCTGAGTCATACAGATCTCCAGTTCTAAAAACAGGAAAAATCTAAACGTCCTCTCTTCTAAAAATCTGCATGAGAAAAGCTTAATTTCTAGCTTTTGAGGAAGTTAAAGCACTGATCACAAGCTCCTGCAGCACAATTATAGCTACAGCATGGCTACAGAGTCACAATAGCACATGCACGTGAGAAGTATTAAAAAAACAAAATTAGCACCAGGAAGTGATGGAATAGCTCTGAATATCACCACTGAGAGAACAGCAGGACAAGTCACAATTACCCTTGCCCTGGGATTATAAGTAAAAAAGTTGTTAAAGAAACTTGTACCAGGTCTTTGGTCTGCTC
This sequence comes from Formicarius rufipectus, assembly GCA_013399695.1. Taxonomy (NCBI): domain Eukaryota; kingdom Metazoa; phylum Chordata; class Aves; order Passeriformes; family Formicariidae; genus Formicarius; species Formicarius rufipectus. The sequence goes on along the minus strand of VXAU01001099.1, from coordinate 2,841,272 downwards.
AGCTGAGGCTGTACTAGGCTGCCACTGGGAGAATTCAAACATTCTCCAAGAAAATTTGCAGAATAAGGTAACAATTACCAAAACATCATGTTTCTTAAATGTAGTTCTGCTCTTCTCAGCACTGACCATGGTTTTTCGGGATTTGAGTGTTTTTAAAGAAATATTTTATATAAACCAAGTATTTTTATTGGACAGTGTCAGACTACAGATTTTCACAACAGGGAAGAATATTGCAGGACCTGTGTTATGCACTATGTACTTCTTCAGGTCTGAAAAGGCAAGCAAATACCCCTCCTCTGCCACAAGCAAGGCATTTCTCACCAGAGCAAAATATATCCAGGTAGAAATTGGCAATGCAGAACATTTCCAGACTTAATTATTTGAAAGTAATGAATCTTATTTTTGCATTTGCTTCAGCTTTTTTTTTTTTCACACCTGAAACATAATATGAAATTAACTACTAAAAACAGTATCTCCCAAAAATAATGAATAAAAACTATTATGTTTCTGCAGTTTTGTAAGGCTGTTACTGGAATTCAGAAATCAGCAAAGTTGTGTCAGTCCAGCATTACCAAGTGAAAATGGTCTTTGTTCATACTTAGCTTCTTCTGATAGGAAAAATAAATGACGTATTAATTATTTGAAGGAAAGACTCTGTTTTCTTTAAAGGAAACAGGTTCAGCTTTTGCAGCCCAACACCTGATCTACTTTTCATTCTCTTTAATGGAATTCTAAACTTCTAGCTGGGAATTATAAATATAGTATAAACATACAGCTAGCAAAACTAATTCAATACAACTTTCCTAAGTACTTTACTACTGTCACAATAAAAATCTACAAGAAAGCCCGGGAGACTTTGATAACAGTGAAATTATTGTTGCAATTTATGTTACAGAGGCTGACACACTGTTAAAAATTTCCAAAAGAAAGGAGTCTGGCAAAATTTAAATGCTTTTAAAATACAGCAAGGCACTGGACAATGAAATAGCATTTTAGTGTTTTCTGTCCATTCCACAAGACTTTCCAGGAGGTGAGAGATACCAGCCACAGGGGTCACATCCACCCCAGCATCCCACATGTGCCTCCATCACGAGGCCAGACATCTGTCACCAGCAAACCCACACAAGGCGGAACAACAGGAACATTCACCTCCTCTGCGTCAGCAGCACCCAGAGAACCCTGCAGGGAGCAGGCAACTCTGGCCTGGGACAACACGGGGGAGAGTGAAGGAAGGGCCAATTCACCCTCTGGGTGACAAGAAACAGAGCCAGGCAGAGTTCAGAGGCTGGGTTGTGAAGAGGCAAAACACAGGGGCCTTGTTGGAGATTCAGAAAGGCAAAAAGGTCAGTTGTGTTCCAAGGGATTCCCTTCTCCCGGATTCAAAAGTGCCTCTCAAGGCAGTTCCCAAAAATCCTGCTGCTGACCTGTGGTGCTGTGCAGCACCTGCCACCCCCACTGTTTGCTGCCAGCTACTTAAGTCGCATTTCCCGCTGCCCCTTGCTCACTCAGTGTCCTTTTCCCTGTGTCTCCTACTCAACTCCTTCCTCCACCTTTCCCAGCCCCAGCACTCCTGGCCCTCTGGCTCCCCATCTTGCTTCTCCATCCATGCCTTCCATGGACTCACCAACTACCCTGTCCCATCTCTTTCTGTCTCTCTCTTCATCTATCCAAGGGCTTTGCTCACTCCTTCGGGCATTGAGCTTCTCTCACCCAACCTCTCCTACTCCTTAGCAATCCAGAGGAGCGGATTACTGAGGGAAATGGGAAGACAAGATGGGCATGCCACAACACAGGTGAGGCAGGAAGTAGAGAAGAGGAAAGAGATAGATTAGAAAGAACTTGAGTCAAGAGAAGGTTGTGACAGGCAGTAAAAACAGATCAGTATACAACAGGGGAGGTATCAGTTCACAGTTGCACAAGTATTACACTCCCTGTAGTCAACTTATAAAAGCTACTGTTGACAAAATACCTTCCTAGCTGGAGTTGCGTCCTGACCCAGTTCTGGGATACTTAAGTGCTTTAACTCTGCTTGTGTTAGCAGCTGCATAAGAAAAGGGATCATATCTTACACTGGTAAATGATTTCCCTATTCATCATTTTGTCAATGTCAAGGTGTATGAAGTTACATACAGAACCACAGAATTGTTAGGGTTGGGAGGGACCTCCAGAAATCACGCTGCCCAACACCTCTGCCAAGGCTGGGTCACCTAGAGCAGGTTACACAGGAACACAGCCAGGTGGGTTTTGAATGTCCCAGTGAGGAAACACGAATCCACGACCCAGCTGGGCAGCCTGTTCCAGTGCTCTGCCACCCACAATGTAAAGAAGTTCTTCCTCATGTTGAGGTGGAACGCCTCGTGTTTTAGTTTATGGCCATTACCCTGCACTCGCTGTGGCTGTATGCACAGTGCACCAGAGCATCATCCTCAGATAACATGGCCACTGCTATTCTCACATGAGCTATGCAAGCATGTAAGGATTTTACTTTCCATCATGGAAAAGTTCTTTTAAATCCAGCATGCAGTTTCCTGATGTCCTTCGGCATGTGGCGCTTCGAACTGCTGTCCCAGCAGCACTGCAAAGATGTGTGCAACAAGTACAAAGAGCAGGCAGCTGTGTGAAGGGTGCCAGCATGAAGAGAATGCATGTGAAACATGGCACAAAGCAGAGACGGGGAGTAATCCTACCCAACAGAAAGAACTGGCTCCAGAAGAGGACATCTGTCTACAGCCAGGACTGATGCTTCCAACTCAAACTGGCCCAGAAGGTATAGGAAGTGCTGCTAAGAATCAAGCTAGTATTGCTATGATGAATCATAGTGGCATCAAGTTAATACAACTCATCAGATCCTAATTAAACCACTCCAGGTTGCTAATCATTATGTATGCATCTCAAGTGGTCTTTTGCAGCATGACTGATTCCAGCAAGGGAGGGCCAGTCAATTCTCTAGTGAGTCCTCACTTCTGCAAGCACTTTCACAAATGCCGTGAGGACTTTCATGTAGCCACAATATATAAAATTAAGAAAAAAAGAAAAAAGCTGTTTGGTTTGGTGCTCCTTTTTTTCTTCTGATGGTATAGAAGAGAAGTATGTCTATACAAACATGCACACCAGCAACTCATCAAAATAAGTTTTGTAAAATCAAGCTGATCAAATATCTGCTCTAGTGGGATTGGCCTATATTTGGCTCTCTAATTGCTTCTTTCATCTCTCCACATGAAAAGCAACACTTCATCTCATTTCTTCCAAGATTTGTTAGCTTAGAAAAATTAATCCCTTTCATGGGATTTGATAGGTGTGGATCAGTATCACTTACAAGACGATGAAATACGCATCATTCATAGCATGTAGTAGATGTCTACAGGAAGAGAGAAAACAGACTGGGATAAAACAGGTATTTTCCTTCAAACCTCTTTTGTATTTGGTTGAAGCGCATGAACCGCTTGCATTTTCACCAAACACACATACCTTTCCCTTCTTGTGAGTCAAGGCATTCTCCCCCACCTTTTTTAACTGAAGCCCTCAGTCCACACTTAGCTTTCATTCAATCAAAGAGAACCTTCGGCTGCTCTCGCCATTAACACAAATGCTGCTCAGTAGAATCGGCTGTTTATGATGAGATTACTCTCTGTAAGCCCTGCATCACACTTCCCTTTCTCACCAGGTCTTTGCTATTCTACCCACATTTTTATATCTCTAAGTTTTCCCGTGGGTATTTCTTTCTGGTAGGCTGTACTAACCTCCCAAAACCATCATGTCTGTATAAACCTATTCTATTGTCGAAGTGTGCAAATTCTTTTGACTTGATGCCACCAAATCATATTAAAGTTTTACAGCCTTGGCTGAGTCTTATCCCAGACATTTTCAGCTGAGGCTCATGGTTGAACTTGACACGTGAATTACCAAATTTGTCATTTTGAAATACTGAGCACGCACCTTACAGTCATGCACTGGAGATAAGAAAAGTGTTTCTGAGATCATGACCAATAGGAGCTGAAAATGTGTTTCTGTGCCACAGGTGAAAATTTTCAGATTTTAAAGGTTCACAAGTCACCTATCTTGTCCTTCCTCTGCTAAGCAAAACCTCATGTGCTTATGGTCACTTGTGATATGGCAGAACTATGAATATTTCTACCAAAGCCTCTGTATTTTCTCGTGATCGTCACCATGGAAAGTACTTCACACTGTCCACCTATTTCACCATTGGAACCCATGAGCAACTACACCTGCAGCAACTTTTCTAAGTTACTAGCAACATGCTCCAATGTACATTTACTACCACATTGTCCAAAAGCCTAAATGACAAAGAAGGACCCTGAAGTGCCAAGCACAATTGAAACACTTCAGAAAATCTTTCCCACCTATTGGATTCACTTGGTCATTTATGTTACCACCAACTTCTGGAACAACAATCTGCTTCCCTTTTGTAGCCACCTTCACATTTCTTAAAATAAACCCAAAGGCATTTCATAAACACTTCCTGTATTAAAATACAGAAGGAGAGTAAGTTCACTTGGAGTCACCTCCCTTCTATGCATCAAGTGACAACCTGGGAACTCCAAACATGAAAGCTGCCATGCAGAACTCTCTTTATCAATAATGCATAGTTTATTTTACACAGAGAACAGTTATTAAGACATTTTTATACCAGTAAGGTCTAGTACTTGTACTCAATATTCATGACTATTTTGTCAGACTGCATTAAAGGATTTAAACTCAGAATTTCCAGGTGAAAGAGAGAACTATCAAATGTCTCAGAGAAGGAAAGAAAGAAGCATAATTCAAGAGACAGTAAAGAAATCAAGAGTTTGATATTCAGGAAAGGAATAACTTCATACAAGTAAAGACTTTCATGGTTCCAATAGACAGGCCAATCTTTATTAAAAAACAGAATCTGATTATTTAAGTTTTCTCTCTCCTTTATAATGTAATCACTAGAATAGCAATGCTATATAAATTTAATCTTAGAAAAATAAGATTACTAAGATGGTCTATGCAACCCATGTAAGCAGATAAAATTTTGTAAAAAAGGCTCGAGAAATACATTACTTTTCACTTCTACAAGTAATACATCTCATCTTCAAACTCAGTATAAAACTGTGTTCACTGTATTCCAAAACGTAATGAAAAATATGACCACTCTATTCAATTTGTTTAATGCAAACTATTGTAAAGTATTTAATTCTTAATTGTTCCTTCTTGTTTATATGGCAACATAATGAAGACTGACATATCTGAGGTGAGACCTAGACTGCTTCTAGTTCTCACCTTATAACGAGGAACTTCATAAAATCCCCTTGGTGGACCAGATCCAGGGAAGTGTGTAAGTTTCTGATTTCCAGTTATATATAAACATCCTAACAGTTCAGTGTGCTTGTATTTACAGTTCTTAGGAAATGAAACACTTGAGGCACAAAATGTACATAAACACTCAAGCATCATATGACGAGTTGTAGCTAATTTTAATCATGTAAACACCAAGGGTCCATGCAATTACACACTGAAGTAATTTCACATTTAATTTCAGGCTTATTGAATCTCTAAAGGTAATTAGAATTTAAACAATGACTCTCTAATCCTATTGCTACAGAAAATGCACCAGATAAGACATCTGCAGCTCCATAGCACACTCCACCTTTTAAACTTTCCTCACTAAGAAACAACCAACTGAGACACCACCTGTAATTCTACATATGGAAAACAGCTTTTAAATCCACCCAAAATGGCACATACTCAAAAATGACACAGGCAAACATAATGCCTGAGTACCATGTACCCATCCCAGAACAGGACTAAGAAACGTGAGAGATGCCGCTGCTGTCCCTAATACAGCACTCAATCAAGGACCATGGAAAGCCCCCTGAAAGTGCCCAAGGGCTGGCACAAGTTTCCATTCAGGCAGAGGAAGTTGAGAGGGAGGAACAGGAAGAGGGCTTGCTTCCCAGAGAACTTCCAGCTGTGACATGTGAGCCTCACCAGGCATCTGAAAATTAATGTATTTTTGAGAACAGCTCAACAAAAACACAAAGTAGCTTTGATTTACACACCTTACAGGGACACATGCTAAATCCAGGCTGCCTCAAAGACACTTTAAAATAGTGTTAACACCTGTCAAAATGTCCATTCCTTCTGAGTCTCTTCAGACCATCAAGATTTTTTTTTTTTTTTTTTTTTTTTTTTTTTTTTTTGCAATCACAGCCTTGTGAGGACCATCACTACCCTCCTGATGAAAACTCACCCTAAATTTCCTAAAAAACCAATATCCCTACAGACGCACAGGAATATGGGCTTAAGTCGATCAAGACTGTTTATCATGTTGCTTCTGGCAACAAGACCTATTCTGGGTCATCAGAGTCCTCAGGGGAGGTGTACAGTTGCCAGCAGTATCTTTTGCAGAAATTCTACAGGGAGACAGAAGTGACACCACCGATACACCTTTCCCAGCCCACGTACTTCTCCCATTCTCCAGCTCCACTGCTTGTATCGAGTGCAAATAGGCCTCCACAAGGAATCCAGGAGATACTCTCAGCAAGCCAGAAGGGAAAAGGTCAAAAAGGCCAAGAAAACTTTTTGGGGTTAGAATAAAAAAAAAAAAAATGTAATTCCTCCATCCTTCTATACAGAATGAAAACCAGAGTTTATTTAGCATACCTTTCACTAAAAATAAAACACTGCTGTCCTGTCTTTTCAGACAACACGCTTCTCTGAGAAGCTGTGATTGGACCTGAATGACAAAGGCCAAGAAATGCTTTCTCTAAGTGCAACTTTTAATGTGCCTATTCCTGAATATTTAATCTTGCAATTTCTAGTTAGTTAAAAGGTTAAAAAAGAAACAAAACAAAAAAAGTGACTAAAACCTTACAAGCAGTACTGAAATAGGAAACAGGTGCACAAATAATACAACAGAAGTTTGATATGGACACAGATTTATGTTTTGAACCATTTTCTGCAATGAACAACTAAAACCCAAAAAGACAAATGCTTTTGGACTTCTTGTGAAGTATCATAACACAAAATCAGACTTAAGTGACAGCAGGCAGCTATTTACCAGATAGACTTACCTCTGCCTGTGAAGTATAGGACTATCTAATAGCTAAATCTCCTCTCAGATTCTGACATGCTTCATCTACACTGTCATACTTCTGATACATGCCAGCTTTTACATGTTGACACTTCACAAATACATTTTTTCCTGACAGCTCCCTTACTCTCCAACTCCAATGACAGATGACTGAAGCCAGAGAGTAAATGGTGCAGCTTCTCTGTACTTATGGCACAGAGAGTTAATCTGGTGTAACAAGAATCAAGTGAAATACTGCCTTTGCAACCACCTTTCTAGCTTCAAAGCAGCAGAGTTAAGCTCCTCCTGGAAAACACATTAAAAAAACCTCAAAGAGCAGGTAACTCCCCACAACATGCCCCCAGTGGAAGAGTGCCCCATGGGAGAGCTGGGCTCAGTAGCTCTCCTCTCTGCTCCTGAGAAACCAAGTGGCAGGACTCCACCATCACTTCCAAAGTGAACAGCACCACATACTCTGTGGGAATCATCCAGACTCAGAAAACAGCATAAAATAAACATAACAATCAGGGCCCTCACAAAACCTGCTGCTGAACAAAGAACTTGGTCCAGAACCCATATGGACTCCTTACACACACAGTCAATGAGCTGAGATGCTCTATTCAGTTTGCCAATAGAAACTGTCTCAACAAGGAAAGCAACAAAGCAAGAGCCAAGGGGTAGTTTGTACCTGCACCTCCAACAAAAATGGAGATTAAAAAAAAAAGTAAGAAAGACACCAAAGCAATCAGTTAAGGAAATGAGAAAAGCACCTGTATACATATTGTCATTAAAAGAAGCTATGTGTGAAACCAAGAAGTTCAGCAACTACATTACTAACTACATTATAAAATAACAAAACACTAAAGTTCCTTATTTGACAAGTTACTTCAAAACTTTTCCAGTATTATTTTGCATTGCTCAGGACCAACTTTACAGAAAAGGTAAAAATAAAAATATGGACTCAATTCTATAAGCACAGGTTCACATTTAGTTTTAATTCCTTCATACCATGAGCAGCGTCAGTCTTCACTGTACAAACCAAAATAACTTAATTTTAAGATCATTAACAACACCAATCCATCTGTCTAGACAAATATTGCCAACTTAAGTCTAAATTGCTCAAGAGAAGCCTGTCTGTACAGCCACCATGGACTCATTTGGAGAATGTATTTTCAGCCTAGTAAATTTTATTCCCACAATGCCTCTTCCGTTTTAGGAAAAGCAGTTCCAGTTTCAAGACATGGTCCTTCTCAAACACAACTTCCCTCCCTGCCTTCCACTTTCCCCACTTCCCTTCCCACAAATGAGCTATTAATTCCTAAATAAATGGAATAAGCACTTAACGTCAGGAGCCACAAGGGTCTGTTGGCTCCTATCTCCTCTTTGAAGGTCTGTTTAAACAGGAATTAAAATAAATCGCTTCTGTGGATTTAGGCCCAAAAGCTCAAATCTGCAAACAGAGGTCCCTGACCTCGCTGGAGCAGTCCCTGGAGCGACCATAGACAAACCATGCAGGCCCTGGAGAAGTTCTCCAGAAACAAACATCATTTTCAGAAGTTTGCTACAGAGATGCAGCAGCCTGAACACAAATTAGGGAACTCTGCCCTGGGCTCGTCTTCCAAAGCACCGAAGTGCAACTTCTGGTTTGCATTCTGGGTCTTGGCACCTCCCTAGCGCAGTGAAAATCAAACCACAGACTTCGAGTCCAGCCTGCTTTTAAAAACGAAGTAGTTCTTTACGATGCAGTGACCGCCCTGAGCAGCGACATTTATAGATGCGAACACCAACGTGTGTTTGTTTCACAGCTGGCACCCAGAAATCACGGCCACCTCCAGGCCACGCAGCCGCACAATGCCACACCGGCACACCTCTCCAGGCCCACACCTCGGCTGCGACGCCAGATGCCCTAATTCCGCCCAGCTTTAGACCAGCTTGAGTATCTTCCCTGTGAATGGACTTTGACGTGCCTTCGTTTGAACAGCGTGCTGACAACAGCGCTCATGATGCCTTTGGAGTATTAGTCATCCCTCTTTAAGGCCGGGGCCACTGTCCCCGAGTGTCCTCGCGTGTCCCGGAGCGGCGGCGCCCCCTGGCCCGGCCCCGGTGCGGGGGGACACGGGCACGGCGGCCCCGTCTGGCCCGGGGGAAGCCGCAGGAGCGGGGCGGGGAGTCCCGACTGCCCGGCCCCGCCGCCCCCGGCCCCGCTCACCCTTCTTGTCCATGAGCCACATGAAGAAGAAGCAAGGCGCGAAGCCGATGGGCCCCCAGAAGACGAGCAGG